>JBBPCX010000147.1:6066930-6081380 GCA_037974365.1 Hydrocynus forskahlii | reverse complement strand
ATATATGTACGTACACAGTAGATATATGTAGTATATGTAAGAGAATGTGTCTTACTCTTTGTGTTAGTACCAATTTTTGATACTCACCCCTAAACATAATATACCTTTCCTTTAGCAAAAACTAATCTAAAAAATCTGAATTTCACTGTAGCCCCATTTCACATTACCGCCATCCTTGACAGCTCAGATTTATCTTCACCTGGACGGAGACTCATAATCGTGTTCTTCGCTCTGCAGACTCCACACTTGCAGTCCACCAGTGAAATTAGCACCATCTCTCTATTCCCCCGCTTCCAAGTCACCAGTCCCCACTGTCAAGAATAACACATCAATTATCCGGCGTCGGAGGAGAAAAGGAATAATTACGTTATTCGTGCCGGGCTGTCAGTGAGATAATAGGGCTGGTGACAATGAGCTGTTGTTTTTTCGAGGTTTTTTTTCCTCTGACGACTCTAAATGCAGTCTGCGGGTGCGAGTAACCCCCCCACCGGGACACTCTGGCTCAAATCGTCGGAAGTGTGTTGGTGCTGCCAGGCTGTGAGAGGAGAGTTCACATTTAGAGCATGTAAAAGTTTTAAAAGTTGCCGAGCGCAATAAGCTGTCATTAAAAACAATACAGAATGACTAATCGTGTGACAGTAATGGCGTGACAGTAACTAGAGACCAACAGAGCGAGTATTAAGTGCACTGAATAGCCAGGATGAACTCTGCCTTAGGTATAAATGTAAATAATGCACTATTTTCATTTTCAAAAGTCTAATTTGGAACAGTGTCTTTATAGGAATGCAGTGGAAAGTGAAGAGAAAAGGTCAAAATAAACCCCGCGACGTGAAATGCAAGCACATTTTACTTTCAACGCATGCAAACGGAAATAGGAATTAATAATGCACAGGATAATAATGCACAGGATTGTTAGAGCTGCGATTATGTGACATTTAAAAGTGCAATAACTGTTTTCTAACTTTTTTTAAGTCTTTAAAAAATCCACCCGGGAGACAGAAAAGTTCTCCTAAGTGAAGAATTACCTAAGGAACGCGAGCGTCGCTGTTAATAAGAGAAAAGAGTGCAGAGAGCGTAAACAAAAACAGGCTCGGCACTATAATTTACATTTAGTGTCACGCAAGTGCTCGATCAAAGTGGCAGTTCCAGCGAATTCATCAGCTGTCACACACACACACACACACACACACACACACACACACACACACACACACATCCAGACACACACTTCACACACAGTTGTGATGTCAGCTGTCTCTGAGTGCTGTGTGGCACGCCCACAGAGTTTACAAATTCTAGTAAGAGTGTGCTGAGTGCACAGACAAACACAAACACACACACACACACACACACACACACACACACACACGAGTCACCAAAGCAGTCAGACATGCAGTATGAAACCAAAAAGTCAAACGAAAGTACAGGAAAGTCAATCATCTACTTTAAAACTAAGAAAAAAGCGGATTAGAGTGAACTACATCGGTAACACACATACACACACATACACACACACACACACACACACACACACACACACACACACACACACACCACAGTAGCCCCGACCTCTTTTGCCCACTCCAACTCCTCCCTGACCTAAATACCCTACTTCTAAGGTTATGTGAGCATTTCACTGACGTAACTCGGACGTCTTTATTTCTACACAAATTAAATATACATCACCTGTTCATTTATATGTATGCATTTGGTAGATCCACATTTCCAGGGCAACCAACACTTTAAATTGTTTGAATGTGAAGTTAGGGAGTCTAGCCCAAAGACTCAACAACGGAATCAAACCTCAGACTGCTTCGTTGAGGGACGTGGTGTTAGCCATGACTGATGCTGAATTATGTGAATTATATGTGGCCATTAAGTAAATTCAAAACATTTTCTCAAAGAAAAGACAACAAAGCACGTTATGTGTTTTGGATTAGTGTGATTTAGGGCTGCACGATATGGACAAAGCATCTGTATTGCGATTTTCCTGCTACATATTGCGACTATGATGCCTTTCCCTTTATTACATAATATCAAGGTATCAAAGGTCCATATCACCACTTTTTCTGGAATTATAAAGACTTAAAATCTGTAAATATTGTTTCAAAAGCAACGTTCACTCCATTTTTGGAAAACAAGCTACAAAAACAGCCCGTTTTCAAGTCCAACACATTTGAATATATCTCATTATTCTGGCCACAGCAGTTGAGCCCCGCCCACTCATGCACCAATGTGGCACCATCTTTAACGGTTAAAATGTAGTGAGGGGCTGAAATTCATATCTGAAGGCACAGGACACTCTGTACGTCTGGATAAAGCAGAGAGGCATGAGAGAAAGTAAGGCCTCGTCCACACAGACGTTTGAATCTTGGATAAATGAACGCGCTCTGAACGCCGTACGTGTTTTTGTTGCGTTTTGTATCTGCACTTGATTGACTTCAGTGAGGCGTTACACTGGCGTTCGTCTGACGCTGTTTAACGCCAGCCAGCAGCCCGATGTGTAGTTCCACGTATTCACCTGTGGGGGCAGTAATTATTCTCTCCAGATTGT
This sequence comes from Hydrocynus forskahlii, assembly GCA_037974365.1. NCBI lineage: Eukaryota > Metazoa > Chordata > Actinopteri > Characiformes > Alestidae > Hydrocynus > Hydrocynus forskahlii. Next base: position 6,078,826 of record JBBPCX010000147.1, on the reverse strand, counting down.
TTACGTGTTGGGCATCTTGATTTGTAGTTCTACATTGAAAACAAAGTTTTATCCTTTGTTAAAACTTACAATCGACATTGTTTGAAAAATCCTGATACGGCGCCGTAGGCAGGAGAGGATTTCGGCAGAGATTGACACCAAGAGGACGTTGCATGCAATGTTTTTTTGACGCCACCCGAACGTGCAGCCGGTCGAGCGCCGGGGCTGAACGCCCGTGTGGACGCTGGGATTTGCTGAGCAGAAAACGGTCGGCGCTCAGTCCGCACTCACCTGTCGCCACAAACGCCCGAAAAACGCCCGTTTCAGACGTCCGTGTGGACGAGGCCTAAGAGAGCTCGGGTCCGGGAGATTAAGCGCAGTGTGAGATCACACCAGCAGGGGGAGCGGGGGCGGTACAGGGCGACAGGGCCCAGTGAGAGTACACCCTAAATCTCTTTGCACCTTTTTTTCCTCTTTTCATGGAATTTTGAACTTAAGCTGCGGACCCGAGCTCCAAAACCCAGAGAGGATTAGAGCCAAGATTAACTGTCAGAAAAATCTCTGATGAAAAATCGTAGAGACACTCCTGCCTCAGCCACCTCTGCCCCTTACAGCTTAAAGACCTGCCGGATTTCTGGAGCCGGACCCTCCTCCTTAATCCCAACACACACCGCACACTCTGCTGCCTTCATATCCGGATCTTCCCGGGGACCCTTCAGCCAAGCCAGCGCTCAGACCCCCGACCCCATCCAGCACCCCCCAACCCTCCAAACGGATGACCCTTTTAATGATGGGGGACAGAGGGGAGTTCGCATTGATATTAATAATTAATAAAAATCAATTAACCATTTAAATCCTGCATGACGGCTCACATTTCAATTCCTCACTCTTAATAACGGCATAGCTTTCACTTTAGTTTCATTTTATTTACTGAATAATTCACAGTAGTTACTTAAGCACTTAAGAGTCTTAAGATCAATAACTAAATTATAAGCATGCAGTTTAAACTCTGTCTGAGACTGTCTGAGACTCTCTGAGCACAAACCTACATCATATGTCCAAAAAAATAGACTTTTTAAGTGATACTTTAAGTTTTCAGATTAATTATGTGTCATTAAATTAGTCTCTCGGTCATAAGGGAGTGCAGATATTTAACAACACAATAGGAAATCACAATTTGATTGTTAATAAATGTAAAATGCAAATGAGCACTTCTGAATATTCATGTGAAGCATAAATCTAGAACATTATCATTTTATCATGAAGAAAAAAGTTCTACAGCGCTTTATCCATAATGATACACTTCTAAAACAAAGTGTGACGTTTGACTTGCGTTGTCCTCATCCGTGTTTCTTTTTTTGCGTCCCCATGTGCTTTTGACCAAGTGCTATTGTTTGTGCTGTTCTTTGTCCTTGTCCAAGACCTCCTTTTCAGTCTGTTCATCTGTGCTGAGTTGGTCGTCCCCCCCTTTATCAGCTGTTTCGAGTCTCGTCTGATGTATAAATGTAGCTTCCTTGTTTTCATTCACTGTTTTTTTTTCTTGTCTTGTTTTCTTTAATTAAGTTTGTTAACTCGCACCTACATCCTGCCTTGACACCTCATTAAACGTGACATCCAGCAATTCTAAAGTGTCTCTTTAATGTACAGAATTAGCCTATAACAGTTGTTTAGCTCCACTATTTAAACGTAATTAAGTAATTACAACAGTAACTGTGTCTTGAAAAACAAAAAAAACCTTCCTCCGAAAATGGTCAGGTTCAGGGACTGGACTGAAAACGAGAGTCTTTGAAAGTCCTTCAGGAAGTCTGGAGAACTGTTCCCACTGTAAGGGAAAATCAATATACTGCCTTATATTCTAAGGCAAATAAGTACATTCACTTAATGATTCATAAATGGTTGATGACTCTTTTTATGTAACACTCATAATAGTGGAATGTTTAAGCAGCTAATCATTAACGTTGTATCACCAGTCCTGGAGCCATTAGGGCACGGGACTTAAATTTATAAAAGTTGTCATTTTGTAAAAATCTATATGCTTTATGATTTTTCATTACGTGTGCAAACTTATGTTTTCATTAAAATGCTCTGACATTATCTCTCTGCTCCGGTCCACTGAGCGTGTTCAGGGTCGCACCATGCGGAGCCATAACATGAGAGACGACTGGAGCTTCGTTGGTAAAGTTAAGATTAACAGCGGTTCCTGACGCGAGGAGGCCCCATGAACTACAGCCTAGTTAGATAATGTACATGTTTTTAAGATACAAAAGGTCTTTTGCGAAAGACTTATGCCCAGAGAATCTTCAACCTGGGACCGCCCCGGGCCGAACGTTCTCTCCTTCTTAAGAAGAAAATAAAGGCTTTGTTCTGAGCGAAGAATCTTTTGTCAGTTCGCTGATTTTCCACCACACCACCTTGACAGGTTATACCCCGAACACTAAGCCTCCTATTTAGTCGATAATCTTAACACTGTGACTCACAAGTTCAGAAGTTATGAGGAATGTAAATCTGCACAGGCCGACAGGTCCTTGGAGCTGATGATGGTTTGTGAGAGACACAGCTGTTAGTCAGCAGCTGTACAGCGAGTGTTACATTTAGCACATCCTCACCAGGAGCGTAACTCAGGGGGAGGAGGAGGAAGAGGATCAGGAAGAGGAGGATGAGGATGAGGAGGAGAAAGAAGAGGAGGAGGATGAGGAGGAAGGGTGCGGGGGTGGATTTGACTGAACCCGCTTAAAGCCCCAGTGCCAATTTCACAGGACACTAGTCTCTCCCCTCTCCATTTTTCATTCTCTTTTTCTCCAGACTGTTTGAAGTCACAGGAGTGACTGAGGAAAGAGGCATCAGAATTTCCTCACAGCGCGATCGGTACTGTGCCCAAGCACATTTGACCCAAGTCCAGTTTGTCTGACTGGTGTGATCGCTTGGTACTGTCCGCGGGCCCGATAGAGGAGGTACGCCAGGGCGGCAGGATTCAAACTCTGTTCAGTTTCACTCAGGGTCGGTTCAGGCGGACTCGGGGTCGGTTCAGTCAGTTGGACTCAAGGCGAGTTCAGTCGGACTCGAGGTCGGTTCAGTCAGACTTAAGGTTGGTTCTGTTGTGAACCAAACCCAATTGTCCCATTTCACAAAAATTAAGCTGACCTCAGGTGACTTCAGACAATCTCAAAACGAACATACTGATATAAAGTTCCTGCTGCCATTAAGAACCTGCTTGAGTTGGAACTCTCATTTAACTCACATGGAGTCAAAGGGAGACCCTGGTCTACAGATGGAGCAGCGTCTGCTGGAACTTTGTTCAGACCAGAGAAAACAGGACCAACTGGACCCAACACACAAGAAACTGAGATATTTGGTAAAATGGGCAACTGTCTTTACACTCGTGGACAAAGTGAGCTGAGGAAAGAGAGGGCAGGAGGCAGAAGTTGAAGACAACAAGAAGAATGAAAGAAAGATAGAGAAAGAGAGAGAGAGAGAGAATGAACAGAGAGGATATAAACAAATCTACCAGTTGGCGTACAGGCGGATTGTTCTGGAACACGACAGCGGCTGGTGGTGAAAAGCATGTCAAACAAAAGGCCCTGTGAGGGTGAGGTGACATGAAAAACGCCAGGACTCTCCAGGCACACACAAACACATACACACACATACACACACACGTACACACACACACACACGGGGTGCAAATGCATGTATCACACCCTCAGCATGAATTTTTGCACCTTAAGTCATGGAGAAAAACGCAATTACACAGCCTGGCGAACAGTATGGAGCATATAGAAGCTCTCAGGACAGTCCTGACAGCGCAGGGCGTTATTATTAGCCTGTACGGATCAGATCAGCCTGAATACGCCTCACACTAGTGAACCACCACTTCCAAATACTGGAGCAGAACTAGTGAGGGGTATGTATGAAGAACTGGTCCCAGTTCCTGCCTGGTTCCTGCTGAACTGGGGAGAGTCTCCTGATGCTGTGGGTGTTTCTGCAGTGTTAATACTTTCTCACACATATATACAGACACACACACACACACACACATATATATATATACATATACACATACATATATATATATATATATATATATATATATATATATACACACACACACGCATACTTGCAGCATTTGACATGCTCTTATCCAGAGCAATATACATGGGTGCTTTGCAGTACATACAAAATCATGTCCTTCACACTAGTAAGCCTAGACTTAAAATTAAGACTAACATTCTACCAGAGAAACAGTTAATTCTTCACCATGTTCTTATCTGATCACTCACACAGAAAACAGTTTTTTTAAGTCATGTGTGAAGTTTGTGTTAGGTTTGTTACATGAACCTATGGCTGTTATCCTGAGCGCTCCGTGAAGAGGAGGGTCTTTAGTCACGATGAGGGTCTAAGCAGTTCTGACAGTCAGGGGAAATTTGTTGTCCCACTTCGAAGCCAAAGCTGAGATATCACTCTTGATTTACTTTTTCGAACTTTGAGAAGAGGTGGGTCAGGTCTGGATGTGCTTGATGCTTTAAAAGAGCAAGCTGGTTTGATCACTGCTACTGGGTAAACCTGGACCATCATTCGCTTTCCAAGTGATCGTTTGAGTTTTAAATCCAATTGCAAGCTGCCATAGGAAGCCACTGAAGGATTCACCATAGTGGAGTGGTGTGTGAGAATTTTGTTCTGTTGAAGACCAGACATACTGCTGCATTCTGGATCATCTGTATAGGTCTTGTGGTCTTCAGAGGAAGGTCAGACAGGAGCGAGTTACAGTAGTCCAGTCTTGAAATGATTAATGACTGGACAAGCTTCTGAGTGACATCAGTGGTGAGGAATGGAAAAATTCTCCGGATGTTATAAAGAAGCTACATGCTTCAAGTTCGGAAGAGACTATTAATGTGAGATGAAAATGAGAGCTTTTCCACTTCAAAAGCACCTAGATTTTGTGCTTTTCATGTGGGAGTGATGAAAGCATTTCTAAAAATGATGATCAGGTCAGGTCATGGGGATATATCCCCCGAGATATACAGGAGCTCTGTTTTGCCGGGATTTAGCTTCAGGTGATGTGCTGTCATCCAGGAGGAAATGTCATTTAGGCTGAGATCAGAGAGTCACCAGGAGGAAAGGGGAGGATGAATTGAGTGTTGTTAGCATAATAGTGGTAGGAGAAACTATGTGAAGATATAATATCACCAAGAGAGCGGGTCAATGAAGAAAAGAGAGGGGAGGCCAAGCACTGAGCCTTGGGGAACACCGGTGGCAAGTCTTCGTGGAGTAGACAGATTTCTTCCATGACAGTTGGTAACTGCGATGGTAGGACACAATCCATTTCCATACAGCACCAGTGAGGAGCTGATATTTCACAGTTTCAAAAGCTGTAGAAAGATCTGGAAGAATTACATATTCAGCTTACAGTACTTCAGCCTTTCACACAGAAGCCATAAGGATTGTAAGAAAGATAAGAAAATAGTCATGTAAAAATGAATTATGACTCCTGGGTGGGCGGGTGGGTTACAGAGATTAAAGCAAAAAAAAAATCGTCAAGCGGATTTTTAAAATCAAATGCTCCATGTCCCTCTAGCCCCCCCAACACCACCCCCCATTATGTTCATTTTTATTTTTAGGAAGAATAATTAAATCGTTATTAAACCAAGGAAAAACACAGCCTTCCCAGAACTTTGTCTGCCAAAGCTTGTTCACCCCCCCCACAAAAAAAAATGTTTCTTCAGAGCTGCATCAATCTCACTATTGACATTTAGTGCCGTCTGTTGACAGAAATCTGTCATAGCGACGGAAAACTTTAATCCATGGGGTTATAACATACAAGAGAAATGTATGATGTGCCCCTTTTAATTGAGAACATAAAGGAACTGAGGAGTCTCGGAAACTGAGATTGAGGTAATCATCCCATCAGTCGATGTGGTCAGCACTGATGTCACCCACCTGTGTAATGACAGCATCGAAGCCTCCCTGTCCCCAGGCATAGTCTCCAGGGTTTGAGTGCAACATTCCAGGCCTGAGAAGAAACAAGACTGTGGTCTGGACTGTGATCAGATCAATAGGACCACTATGTCAAACCAGTATGTCAACTAATTAAATCAGTTGTATTGTGTAGAGCATATATAGTCACAAATCACAGTAAAACATAGTAGAGCTCTCATCATTACTCAGTTAAACATTAATTATAATTTACTTTCTGAGTGAATCTGCACTGATTGGCAATCTACAAACAGATCATGCATATTTTAAACCCTGCTCTCTTTCAGTAAGAAACAGAGCCTGATTGACACCCAATTATATGCAAGGTTTTACAGAAATATATTTGAATGAAGAAATCTTAAAGACATCCTCATTTTTTCCAGTAAGGTATTTTGGCATCTTTGACAGATTGCAAGATTTGTTGTACTTTTTAAAATCTATTATTACTCATTATTACAATTATCAGAAGGACTCACAGATTATTTCATTCTGTTATTTTAGTTGATAGACACTGGTATTAAACTAGACACAAGAAAAACATGTAAAACCACCGATACCTACCTTGATGCTGGCTGGGAATTCATATTACCAGGGTTAGCAAACAGGCCTGCCAAGAACTGCTGGACAATTCTTAATAAGAGAAACAAGATCAGCTCTTTAGGCACATCGATGATCTGTTTGGATCCAGGCTACAGCATGAGCATCTTTGAACCAAGAGTGAAACTAATCTTGTGGGTTTTTGTTAAATCCCCCGGTAAAGTGCAGAGTAAATGATTACAGGCATTACAGGAGCCCGGTAATTGACCTAATCTGGGTAATTAAGGGATCGGACAGAACAAAAAGCAGACAAAGCTCTGGCTATCCTCCTCCTCAAGTTTAGCATGGTTTATGTACCACCAGATCTCTGTGCAATAAAAAACCTGCCTCTGTTAAGCCTTAAAAGCAGTTAGATAAACACGGCTGCCCGTGGGGGTTAGGTCTTTACGCCTGGATAAAGTGCACAAAAAGAAATCGTGATAAATAGCTTTGCTTAATCACCTGAAACAGAAATCGCTCTTTACAAACGCTATACTGGGCAGAAATACAATGCAATAAAATCACCAGGGGTTCATTCATTCCTACACTGTTCAACCTGCTTAACTCTGCATGGTGTATACTCGAGTGGAATAAATCAATACAGAGAGTTAATGTGCCACGTTTTACAACACGGCTGTACCAACCCTTCAACCGCTGGTCCTCGCTCGGCTTGAGAGTACCTCTGTTGACTGGGCTGTTGAGGGACGCGCTCAGGAATCGTGGATTCTGAAAGCCCCTCTGGACCAGCCACAGGCCTCAATGCTTCTGATGCATGTTCAGCATCTGCTGTGGGCGCAGCAGAGCTGTCTGAGCCTGAGACAGTGGGGTCGGAGAGGAGGGCAGAACGTTCCATGAAGAGCAGCTGCCACAACTAACAACAGAAGGGAGGAGGTCAAAGTAAAGATCTAATATCACATAAGTAAATCATATAAAACGTTTATTAAATGAGCCAGAGGAAATAGGGCAAAACAAGACATGTGTCTGTGGTAGAGTACAAATCATTCATTTAATTGAACACTAGAACAAACAAGATGAGTGACCTTACTGACTTTGAATGTGACAAAGTCAACTTCAGGATCTCCCAAACAATTAACCTGGGCTTTATACCCACAACTATTTTGATCCAGTGGACAAAAACAGCTTTGGCGAGACTCATTTGAGCAAATAAACCAGGCAAACCACATTCAAATTCAACACAGTAGAATTTCTCCTCAGGACGCATGACTTATTTGACTCTGGACCTGTGTACAGCCGTTTCATGCTGCTTTAGTTTTAGGATTAAATCTCAATAGGGCTTATCCACATTGAAAATAGATATAAACACACCCAAGAGGCATTTAAAACAGATTATCTAATAGATAATCTAATCAAACCACTCCCAGAGATGGTCTGAGGTGCATTTTATCTGCATGTTACAGCAGAATAAAGGCATTTGTTTCTCAAAGCCACATTCATCAATCAAAACCACTCACAGTACTGTGCAGTACTGTGCTTCCTGTGGTTGAGCTGTTTAACTGAAATTAGGCTACATTATGGTTAGCTTTTCTGATTTTCTTATGAATAGAACAGAAAAATGAGAAGCAACACAGGACCCTGATTGTTGTTTATGAGTTGATTTGCATATTACTGACAAAATAATCATTGGATTTCAAACTGACTGAATGGATTGGCATTTGGGTTAGAGTAAATGTTAAGTTGCAATTAGAAATATTCAGCATCCTCACCTGAAAAGATATTATAGTGATACAAACGGAGGTAAATGAAAATATGACAAAACGGCTTATTAAACAATGACGAAGAGGAATTTTGCAAACACAGTTGAGTTTAAGTAACTCCTCTGTATAACTCTGTATGGAGTTATGCAACTCTTTCTTTATACTTTATAATTTATATTAACTGTTTTGGTAAGTGCTTACAAGCTTCTTACACCTCTCTGTTGGAATTTTTGTCCATTCTTCGAGCGCAAAAGCCTCCAACTCATTGATGTTTGACCGTTTCTGTGCTGTAACTGCCTTCTTTAAATCCCACCAAAGATTTTCAAAGGGATTTTAATCTGGAGCCTGAGAATGCCACTCCAGGACATTACAGGATCTATTTCTCAACTGAGCCTTGGTTGACTAGGAGGGATCGCCATCTTGCAGGAAAGTCCAATGATCACTAGGAGTTTTTGAACAGAAGGCATTACATTCCTCTTTAAAGTGGCCAGTTGTTTTTGGGAATCCATGATACCAGTTACATGGTCAGGATTTCCAGGTCCTGCAGAGGGAAAACATCCCCACATCACCAATGACCCAACTCTATGCTTAACTGTGGTGATGGTAACAAATCTGGCCCTTCTCATTCCAGACATACCATGTCTCCAAATAGTTCCAAATAAGTTTCAGTTTAGTTTCCCAAAATACTGCTGGCCTATCCAAATTTCTCCTGGAATATTCTAGTCGACCTTTGATGTTCTTTGTGGTCAAGAGTTGAGTGCTACTTGAAGTGCGGCCATTAAGTCCTTATTTATTGAGTGCTTATCTTATAGCTGCCACTGAAGCACTTGTCCCCGTTTTCATCAGGTCATCCTGTAGGTGTTCTGCAGTAACACAAGGTTTCTTCTTAGTTGTCCTGACTTGATGAAATTTTGAGTTTCCTCCCTCAGCCAGGCAGGTTTGCAGATGCGCCATATGTTTTAAACTTCCCTAGGGCAGCTGGTCACCTGGTGGTTAGGGAGTCGCCCCTGCAATCTGAGGGTTTGGATCGCAGTACTATCAATAGCACCACTGAGGTTCCCTTGAGCAATGTGCCGTCCCCACACACTGCTCCCCAGGTGCCGTCGTCAGCAGCCCACTGCTTCACTCAGGTGAATGAGTTAAATGCAGAGGACTCAAGTAATTTCCTCCGGGATCAATGTCGTGTGTAAACTAAAAAAATAAAATAAATAAAAGGTATAACGCTCCCAGTGGAGCCTCTTGGAATGTTACGTTTTTGGAAAATCTTCTTATACCCAATGCCCTTCAGGGCAATTACATCATTCCCTCTTTCGACTTTTGTAAAAGCTCTATTCTCTTACACATGATTGTAACTCACTTTCAACACCTTCACAGCTGAAGCCAATTAAAGATCCTTACAGAGTTTCCAGTGGCTTAAATACGTTTTAGCTCTACTGCGGGCCATTAAAAACTAGCTGATGGGTTTAAGAACAGCAGTATTATTTAGGAGTTGGATAATTGTAACATGTCGATATAAATAAATCCTGTTGCTGATGAATACTACACCAGGAATATCGATTTTACACATAACTGATAAAGAAGTCATCCAAAGCGAAAAAGAAAAACTTTCATTGATAAATCCTTAAAATCTTTGGGGGGTTGAATATTTCTGATATTTCACCGTACTTGGTTAAAGACTCACCAGGTTACAATCCAGATACTTGTCACAAACTAGGGGTGATAGGAGCATAGTGGGTAAAACACTTGCCTGTGAACCAGATGACCACAGATTTGTAGGTTCAAACCCCCATTTTCTACCATGGTGTCCTTGAACAAGACACTTAACCCTCAGTTGCTCCAGGGGGACTGTCCCTGTAACTAATGATTGCAAGTCACCCTGACTGGCATCAGCCAAATGCCCCCTTTACATGAAACGATCAGGTGCCAATGCAGTCAGCAAAGATCAAGAAAGTGCATGTAAGGCGGGCAGGGGTCCTGGAAGAATCGGAATTCAAGCAACATGAGTCCATGGATCTACTTTGATTGGTGTCAACAGAACAGGCTGTTGCTGGCAGTGTGACGGTGTGGTGAATGCTTGATCTGGCACTTATTAGAGCACCTTGATACCTAATTAAGAATACCGTACAGTTCAGCTATCAGTTTGCTGGCCAAGTTTATCCACACTGGGATGTACACTTCTAGTATGACATTCACCATGACATTTATCGTCGCCAGACAGTTTTCATTGCTTCCTTGGTACGAGGTGGAAAGGCCTGTTTCAAGCTAGACTAAGCAGCTGTTCATTTGCAGCTACTGCATAATATTGTCCTTTCCACGTGGCATGCCATTCCACAAGCATCCACCATCTTGCTGCTCTAAAGACAAAAAGCAACACACTACAAGATGAGACGCCACATATACGGGTGACTAAGTAAAAATAACACCTTTCCAAAGTGTGCAGTACATTGCTCAGTGAGCAGTTTAAAGGGATTATGGGTAAAAAGCAATGAAAACGGGACCGTGAGAATGACCTCAATTGCGTAATGTAATTAGCTCCTGAAAGCCTTAATTCATTCATACCTACTTTTTCCAGTAATTAAACCCAGCATGAAGTCAATATTTAATTTGAGACAGGTTGGGTCCAATACGAAGGCAGATATCTAAGTGTAATAATGCTGTCGCTGTCCTTTTTTCTTGAAACATGACAGCAAAGCTGGAAAATGAAACTTTTAAAGAATATGAAAAAAGTTACCTCTGCAAACTGTGAGGTCATGCCATCGCTGCCCATGAATCCATCACTAGCCGAACCTTCGCTCTGAAGAAGGCTAAAAAAAACAACACCTATAATTTATGTTTAACAAAACAACTAAGAAAAGGAACTGTTAAGTATTTACTTGGTACATTACTTGTGTGCGTAGATGGAGACTGATTATGGCTATTGTTATTATGAATTACGAATTATCATTCATTATTAACACAAATTTAAAGTTCTCACCTGGAGCCCTCAGCAACCTCTTCAATGAAGCCGGACTCACATCTAGGGCACGAATATTCCTGTGTGGACAGTCAGGAAATGTTCTCATTTACTCAAATTTAACAAAAAAGCAGTTCTATGACAAATTAAACTTACACAGTTTATTCAAGATCTAGTTGATTAGCCACCATTGGTTTTGGACTGGAGTCAACTAACAAGTGATGGAATGCTTCAAACCATGTCAATATCTGAAGTGATCTTAAAAGGCCCATACTGCAGAAAAACAAGGTTTCCTCCCTTTTTTAAATACAAGAGTTTATTGTAGCAATTAAACACTGTTTAAGTTTCACTCACCATTCCATACAGTCCATGTATGGAAATTGATCTCCAGGAATAGCCTGTTTTGAAGTCACTGTGTTTGTGATGTCACTGAAAACAACCCATTTAAATAAACGATCAGTCCTAACATTAAAAGCGCCTGCTGAATACTGTATGATTCCCCTCATGCCACTAAAACAGCTCTGACCAGTCAAGGCATGGATGCTGCAGGTCCTCTGAAGGTGTGCTGTGGGCTCTGGCAAAAGAAAGTTAGCAGCTGATCCTTTAAAGGGGACATATTACACCTATTTTTAAACAAGTTATAATAGGTCTATGGGCTATACAAAACATGTTCATGAAGTTCTTTGCACAAAATCACTCTCAC
>JBBPCX010000147.1:6050359-6064873 GCA_037974365.1 Hydrocynus forskahlii | reverse complement strand
GACCCAGAGCAAGATGAACACAACACTTCATGTGTGACTTGCCTTTGCCTGTAGCCATAGCGCTCGGCATCTTATGCGTGCTCGTAAAACCATCAGACAAAAATTGCGGATCTTCAACTAATCTAGTGGGTGGGGTTCGACAGGTGAGGGGTGGTTCTATGCAAATTTCCTCGTCCTGACGTCAGGATGTGGGAGCCGTCCAAACGGCTCATAGAAGCATATGATTCCTGACACCAAAATCTTTCAATCGATGGATGGGTTTTTTTTGTGTTTGGAGTGTCTTTAGGAGCAGTAGAGACACAAATGGAAATACAAAAGGATACAAAAAGTGAGTTTTGCATAATATGTCTCCTTTAAGTCCTGTAAGTTGTGAAGTGGCTCCTCCATGGATCAGACTAGTTTGTCAAGCACATCCTACCGCCGCTCCATCGGACTGAGATCTTGGGACTCCGGAGGCCAAGTCAACACCTTGAACTTTAACATGTTCCTCAAACAATTCCTGAACGAATTTTGTAGTTTGCAGCTCACATTATCTTGCTGATAGAGATAATGACCACTGCCATTAGGCAATAGCATAGTCATGAAGGGGTGTACTTGGTCTGCAGAAATGTTTAGGGAGGTCTGTGCCAAAATAACATCCACATGAATGCCAGCACCCAGGGTTTCCCAGCAGATCACTGCTAAGAGCCTTCTTCCCAAAGCGCATTCTGGTGCCATCTATTCCCCAGGTAAGCGATCCACACGCACAGGTGTTTGCATGATGTAAAAGAAAACGGGATTCATAAGAGCAGAACACCTTCTTCCCTTACTCCACAACCCATTTCTGATGCGCTGACCCAGTCATATAGCCATCATGTTTAATTATCTAAGTCGTTCACATCATCATGCTGCTCACTTTTCCTGCTTCCAACACTTCAGAATCACTTACTGCCTGATAAATCCCACTCATTAAGTCATTAAGTAAAGTGATCATTCTGTCATACGTGAACACACCACAGCACACAGCGTGAACAGCACAAACATCCTCTGTATTTAACCCATTCACCAAGTAAAGCAGCAGGCAACCAGGAGCACAGCGCCCAGGGAGCAGCATGTGGTGACGGTACCTTGCTCAAGGGTACTTTGGAGGTGCTTGGGAATCAAACCCACAACTTCCAGAGGGCGCACGGCCTAACAACTAGGCTGCCAGCTGCCAAGGCTACTACTAGGCTAACCACTAGGCTAACAGGTTTCAATGTATCAAGGTGATCAATGCTATTCACTTCTCTTGTCAATGGTATTAACTGGTGTACGCTCTTGAATTCAGCTTACAGCAGTTTAGCCCCACGCCCTCATGCGTTAAAAAGGGGCATTTCAGAACCTTATGTGAACCATGCTTAAAACAAGGAAGCCAATCACATTGGAGAACATTTTATTTTAAAAACACAGAATGTATTTCAATTTAGTGAATAATGAGAGGTTGGAAATTCCCATTTGAAAATGACTCACCATTTTTGTAGATTAAACCATAAACATAAGGGGACCTCTGTGATGAATAATAAAATGTAAGAAAAATGAAGACACAGCCCCTTTAAACAGATGCAGTCTGACATTTGTACGACTTACCTTCATAAGTGACACTAGTCACTGACAAAAACAATGATAAATGTTCTATATGAATTTTTAATTCAGCTACACTGTGCTGACAAAAGTATTGAGACACCAGACAATTACACCCACAGAGACATTAATGACACTGTATGCGAATACGTAGAATTTAATATGGATTCGGTCCCCCCCTTTGCAGATATAACAGTTTCCACTCTTCTTGGAAGGCTTTTCACAGGCTGTTGGAGAGCTTCTATGGGAATTTGTGCCCATGAATTTGGGCACTGATGTTGGACGAGAAGGCCTGGCTCACAACCTCTGTTCCAGTTCATCACAAAGGTGTTGGATGGGGTTGAGGTCAGGGCTCTGTGTGGGCCTGTCAAGTTCTTCCACACCGAACCCATCCAGCCATGTCTTTATGGAGCTTGCTTTGTACACTGGGACACAGTCATGCTGGAATAGAATAGGTTCTTCCGCAAACTGTGTCCACAAAGTTGGAAGCATGGCGTCCAAAATGTCTTGGAATGCTGAAGCATTAAAGACTGCCCAATTATTGACTGCCCAATTCAATAATTAAGAAGTGTGTCCCAATACTTTTGTCTATACAGTGTTTTAGACACGAATTTTAAGATTTAGCAGTGTGAGGCGTGGGTGCTGCGCCTGTCTTACCGTGACACGCTGATGGTGGGGGGCGTGACTAAGGGGGGCGTATTTCAGACCGCGTGCGCGTGTTCACGCGTCAAAACACGCGCATCTGTAGACGAGCTCTGACACACAGCCCTGCTGCCTTCGCTAAATATGGCAACGATCTCACTCCCAAACTTAGACCAGCAGTGACAGCGCTCCGAAACTCCACCAGAAACACACACACACACACACACTTCTTCAGATTTAGTAAAACGGGAGGCACACCTTCTACCTCGACTTTACTTCTTAAACACGGATCATGACGCTGCCAAAAAATGTCTAAATGTATTACAAAGGTAGGTGTTCCCCCGCTCTGTGCTCGCGATCTGGGATGAAACGCTTAATTAGTAATTACGTCTAATTAATTGAATTTAATTAGTGCGCGCGCGCGAGTATGAACTCACCGGCAGTTTGGGCTCCACTTCACTTTTACAGCAGTGACAGAAAAATCTCGGACCAGCAGCGGCCTCCGCCATCTTCAGAGAACACACACACACACACACAGAAACGTGACGCGCCCTCAGAAGGGGGCGTTAGACGCCCGCAGGGTCAAATCAGTTCTCCTCGTCTCGTCCGGGAATCGAAGATGTGAGGCAGGATGGATGAATGATCTACACACCTGCACTATATGGACAAAAGTATTGGGACATACCTCTTAATTGTTGAATTCATGTGGTCCCTTACTTCCAGTTAAGAGCCGTCTTAATACGTCAGCATACCAAGACAACGCCATGCTTCCAACTTCGTGGACACAGTTTGAGTAAGTTCCTTTTCTGTTCCAGCATGACTGTGCCCCAGTGCACAAAGCAAGCTCCATAAAGACATGGCTGGATGAGTTCAGCATGGAAGAACTTGACTGACTCACACAGACCTGACCTCAAAACCATCCAGCACCTTTGGGATGAACTGGAACGGAGATTGCGAGCCAGACCTTCTCGTCCAACATCAGTGTCTGAACTCATAAATGCTCTACAGAATGAATGGTCACAAATTCTCCACAGAAACACAAAATCCTATGGACAGCCTCCCAAGAAGAGTGGAGCTGTTATAGCTGCAAAGAGGGGACCAACTCCATATCAAAGTCTATGTGTTTGAATGCAGTGTCATTAAAGTCCCTGTTGGTGAAACAGTCAGGCGTCCCGATATTTTTGTCCATATCTTGTAGTTTAATTCACCGCAGACCTACAGGCAGTTGTTTACCCATTAACTTTCATTTAGTTTGCCAGACAAGTGCTTGACAGCACATTTTTTCTTGTTCTATGTTTTGTTCCTAAATCACCCCACAACAATACGAGAGCTGAAGTTCTGTGCACATTAAATCCTTGCCTTTATATCTACACTGTAGAGGCAATGTAATAAACATTTTGAACATTCTGAAACCAAAATTCAGGACATAGCCAAAACCCAAAAGAAAGTTTTTGTTTCGTATATATAATTTTAAAGTCACATCCTAAACAATATGAACATCTGATGCTCAAGTCTGAGGTTTCATCAGCGGGCATCCAGATGATTATCTATCTATCGACGAATCTAATCATTGAGCGAAGGGGTGAGGTTGGAATGTCATCACAGGCAGTCCTAAGCCTAGATGAAATGTTGACCTTGGAGAAACATCTAACAATATTCATTTCATTTTTCAATGTCCCTTTCATACTTCTATTAACATATTTACTGATTTTCTACTGCTTTTTAAGCCCAAAGTGCTGAATCATACCATAAGTGATATTTTGTAATCCTACAGTTTGTAATCCTACTTGTTTGAGCTCCTGCAGTCAGTGAAGAATTCAGACTTTGAGATGTGGTCATCACTGGGTAAACACAGATCCACATCAGCTCTCAGACAGTGTCGATTCTGTTATACACGACTGGACAATAAAGCAAATACAGGATAGTTTAGTGCACTCTAATTTATCTCTAACCTGCTATTTACAAAACTGATGAAGGCAATTCCATTTTTGAAGACATATTTATTAATTGTATTAAAACAAATAACCACGTTGACAAACATGACAAGAACACAGCCTACAGCACTGATATCAAAAGAAACACCCAACACACCCCAAAATAACACTTATTTGGAGATACACATTTGGCATTAGCAAAGTCTTAGATTGGCATTCTCTGTTGAAAAAAAAAGACAGAATAGTTAGTGCATATAAAGCTTTATCTATCTATCTGTGTGTGTGTGTGTGTGTGTGTATATACATATACATACACATATACATACACACACACACACACACACACATATATATATGTGTGTGTGTGTGTGTGTGTGTGAACAGTAGCCTAGATGCAACACTGAAGGCAGTTTGATTTGCTCCTGAAACTGCTCCACTCGTGCTGCAGTATAATAAATAATCAGGTTACAGTGTTCAGTTATGCTCATAGTTGATGTTATATCATTGTTCTTTTTTTCTCTAGTATGATTTTAATGAGCAAGCACAGAAATGCTGCTATTTCTTGGGAAACATTTTTACGGCATCATCTTTGTAATTTAGTAATGGTTTTGAAGCTAGCAACTGCAAATCTGATCACACGGTCACATGCAAGGCGTTTCTGGACAAGTCGACCGACCAAACGTGGCATTTTAGCTTGTGAGACCGATCCCATTATATCTGGCACAGAAAAGATTTTCAAAATAAAAGTCTCAATGCCAGTACCAGGAGCAAGACATAATACTAACAGCGTGTGCCACTAAAGCCACTGGACTATTCATCTTTCATTAACAAACGTAAAAGCTACATTGCAAAAGAGTTGGAACAAAGGTCCAAAATACCTCACCTCACCGCATCTTACATGGAGGAAGTGGTGAACTGGGTGTTTTCCAAGTTACTTTTGGCAACTTCTAGCAGGTCACAGAGCAGAGTAATGATAAAAAAAAGTAAATATATCTTACAGAATGCAGCTTTATTTTTTATCTATTTATTTTTTTGACATTTACATACCAGTTGCACCTTTGTTCACTGTACATTTTTTTTCTTGCAATGTGAAGGCTGTAGTATGTTGCAAGTAGCCTACCTCATCATTCTTTCACAGCTCATGATCTAGATCTTGGTGGTTGTGGTGCAACTGCTCCACTATCACTTTTCACACGTTGCCCCAAACCACTAAAGAGCCTTCATGACAATGCACTGGCATGACGACTGCTTTATGGCCATCAAACAATCCTTGACCATGTTCTTCTTTTCCGTATGTACAGGCTCTGACCCAGAACATTGTGGCCAATTGCTGCTCTGCCATTCAAACTAACCATAATGGTACAAACAACAGAAACAGTGTGTTCCTACGTGGCACGTCAGCTGAAACTACGTGTCTACCTTCTCCTAATAAATCATTTTATCAGCCAGAATCTACATCGAATTCTACATCGGAAATGACAGATCAGCCCAGCAATAAAAGCTAATAAGGGGACAATATCCAGTTATTACATTTCACCTTCATCTATTGTATCTATACCTCACACACACTCAGGAAAAGGCTTAGTTTGAGTATGTAAGCTTCTGTTAGGACCAGAGCTGGATTTTAAGCATTACCAGTGTGAATATACCTCATTCTTTGTTGGCTGTAACTGTTCAGTTTGAGCGCTCTGGCTCATCCCAACCCAACCACCCACCCCCACCCCATACGCCATCTTTCTTCACTCTACCGGGCTCCAGTGAAGGCCCCCTGTGCTGCCGAGGCTGTGGCGTTTGCAGCTGCCTGGCGCACTGCCTGGTTGGAAAACACTTCAGTGGCAAATTCAGCCTGGGCCTTCTGGAAGCTGGCTTCAGTCTGTCTGTACATCGAGTGGACCTGGAGGAGTGAAATAATAATATTTACACTGTAGATGAACTGTAATAATTATTATAATCAAAAGATTCTATTGATGCACCAAAATGAACCTGAAATCAACATTCAGGACACAGTTAGCCAAAACCAAAATACAGAATAAATCTTACCCAAAAGTAAGATTTGTTCTGTTTTTTGTTTAAATTTAAGCCACATCCTAAACTAGATTGCATTTCCTCAAGAAAACATAAAGTGTGATATCAAACCACTGTTTGGAGACACACAAACACTGGTTTTAAGTTTTGGTTAAAAATAAATAAACAAACAAACCGCAGCATAGTATCGAACCAGCGCCTGTTCTGATTATCTTCATTCAGAGTGCCTGGATTTTTACCACAGAGAGACTCGCCGTCTCTTACCAAACCATTTATGGTTAAGGACAGCTGAAAATGGGTGGAGCAAACCTTTCTTGCCTCAAAACTAGTATGAAAAGCACATACAGCCACATCCACGGGCTGATTATTTTAATTAAACCACAACAAACAGTGACACACATTTAGAGTGTTAGTGTGTTGAAGCCTGTTTATGAGTGCTGTGTGTTTTGCTCTATAAGACCAAACTACTGTTCCGTGTTTTGAGTCATATTGCTTTCCGGATGCTATAGCCGTGGCGTTACAGACTCTCTCTCCAACACACGTCTACTCACACCGACGATCTTCGACCAAGGGGGCGTGAATTGGCTGTCTCTTACAAACAACGAAACACAGCTTTTTTTATAACTGACCTGAGCTTTAGTGTCTTGAAGTCTGTTTATGAGTCTGTTTTGTGTGTCTGCGTTTTGTCCCTTTCTGGCTGCCTTAGCTGTGACTCTCTCTCCGACACACATTTAGTAATAAAGTGATGCTCACATCTAGTGAGCTGGGATTTCACCAACAGGAAGCCACAAAACCCCAATAGGATCTATAAAGCTTGTGTGCTTGCACTGATTTCATTAAATCAGTTTAAAAAAGCTTTTAGGCTAAAGATAAAACTTGGGTCTAAGCTGCAGCAGACGATGTTTGCGTTTCACTGTTGATCGGTTGTATGCATAGTTTTTTGGGTTGACAGGTCCATTTCCTTACAGCAGACAGATGCCGGCTGTCAATGGTGCACACAAGTTAATTCATGGGAGCCTGCTCGAGGTGAGATTTCACATGGAAACTTAGAGAGAAAGTCTAATATTAATGGAACTGTTTTGTTAATTTCTCTCAGGAGGAACCACCATTTTGTCAAATTTTGACCAAATCTGACTTCATCCAAGCGTTTTTGGATGCTCCTCCATGAACTACTGAGATTATTTAACCATGCTTAGAAAAAAAATGTAGATAATTCTGTAAGAGAACAGACTTTACCTTCTTGAGCAAGACCACTCCCATGGCAGCCTGGGCGGTGAAGAGCACAGCATTCAGTAGCATGATCACTCCTACAGCAACACTGGCCTTTAGTGCTTCAAGACCAACTATCCATCCGCTGAGACAAAATTAAAGTGAGAGGGAGGGAGGGAGCGGCAGCTTTAGTGGTGAGTTGGTCAGTAATAATGACAAATAAAATGAATCAGAGTAGCAACAAAGACCAACTAAGATTCTCAGAAACATTTTTTCTGGTCCTGAGGGCCCACCTGCCCTGTACCATTCATCTCACCTGAAGCCCCAGCCAGGGATTCCGATGGTCATAATGACATAGAAGACAACTTGGGCAAAGAAGATGAAGAAGAATGCAAAGAAGTTGAAAGAGCTATCACTCCTGTTGAAACACAGAGGTCCATTCATTAATGAACTGCCAAACTGCTTGATTTCCATTTTCTTTGCAAGTCTAGTCACCGTAGTGTCTCAAATGTAACACACAAAATTACATTAGAATTGGAGCTACAGGCTAAACACAGCAAGTCAATAGTCATGCAAATCCTTTCCATAAATGTATCCCCAAAATGTCTCTCAAACCACATATTTTTCTTTATTAAGGAGACACAGACTTGTGGATGTGTTTTAGGACTCAATAAGACTTACTTTGAGCTGTATAACAGAACAACTGTGTAGCCAATTCTGCTGGCAGCCTTTTCAGACGACAAGGTGCAATTTCACAAATCACCTCTGCAGTGAAAGTGCTGATTTAGCACTTTCTTTTTAACGGCTGACACAAAAATGGAGGAATCTGATCCTAGACCAGTCCTCCTGATGACACCCTGATGAATAGCAGCCCTTGTGGTGTCTAGAATGGCTGCCCATAGCCAAAATTGTGTTTGTTTTTCTAGTCCTAAACCACATCCACAAATCAGAGGTTTGATTGGGTTTAAGAGATGCTTTGGGGATGTAATTATGCAAACTTTTAGAGTGACTTTTGTTTTCTAGCATTTGCTAGCAACGTCATCCTCATAGCGCCACTGCTAAAGCAAAAATCAATACAAAACATGCAGAACATTGGGTGATGTGGGGTAAGTGGGAAATTGTGCTGAACCATTCATTTAATCCTGCTGTGCCCTTAAGCATTGGTGTTTTTAAAAATGAATTTGATGGGCACATACATACCTGAAGGCTTTGTACACAGGCCTGTACCAACAGACAAAGGAGCAGGGGGTAAAAAGCAAAATCCAGAGAATGGCCAGGCCCAGGCCCACTCCATTATTGGGATCCACACAGAAATAAGCCAGGCAGGATATGAAGTTAAAGAATAGAGTGCCGGCAGTAACTTTAAGGAGAGGGAGAAGGATAAAAAAGCAATTAGGAACTAAGAAGGAAAGGAGTACAATATGAGTAATAGCATGATCTAAATCTACAGAAAATGACTTTAAAGGGCCTCTACCACAGAAAACTAAATTTACCTTGATTTAATAGTTCTTCAGTGTAATCCGTTAAAACTGTTAAAGTTTAAAAATAGACTATTCACCCTGTACTCCATAGACTCTAAATATGAAAACGAAGATACAAACATCCTGTTCTGAATTCACGGTTGCTGTGATGTCATGAGCATCAACATATTTACTATGCTGTTACTTTGCGGATATGCTGTCCACTGATTCAGCTTACACTTGGTTTGACCCAGGCACAATAAAAGGCAGCCAATCAGAACTCATTTACGTATCTCAGTCTTGAAAGGATGCAGTAACAAGAACAGTTTAATTCTAAGGGCTATATAAGGTTTTAAAAATTGTCCTGTTAAAGTAATTTATTATTGCACTGCGCATTGCACAAACATAAAACCTGAGCAAAAAATAAATAAATACAAAAAACATGTGGGGTATGGGCCATTTATATAATTTGGATTCCATCTGCGATTAAATTTGTAACCATTGTGAGACTTAAGTGTAAACATAACAAATCTGTATTTTTTTTTAACCTCTAGTGGTATATCCAAGCTATTGCAAGCTGTCATGTTTCATGGCGAGTGAAAAAAAATCATTAATACTAAATAAAGCAATGTTTTAGAGAACATTCTCAAGAAAATACTTTTGAACCAACACGATGCTGCATTTCTACCCTTTTACAGATTATGCCTACCAGCAACTCTTGAGATATAACAGTGTCTCGCTCAGTATGCCAGTGAACCACCATGTCCAAAAGTATCCAGACACTTTTTTAATGTAATTCGCTGACACATGTGTTCAGATGCAGACAATTTGTATAATCTCCATAAAAAAACACTCAACAGAATGACACACTCTAGAGCAGGGGTCACTAACATGGACCACATGAGTAGCCCACAGACACGTTCTAAAAATAGCACGACTCACCAGTGAGCAGCATTTAAAATTTAATTTTATCCTGCAGCTATTCTTCTTTAATCACATTTGCATTTATATAGATTTGTAAATGACAATATCTAAAAAAAAAAAAAGCATTAAAACATGTTTAGCAACTGCACACGAGCAACTACACACGAGTTGAAGGCCCCCATGCCCAATGCCAAGAGTCGGTTAGATGGGTATAACCCCCCCACCACTTCTGGGCAGGGTCCAACAGCATTAACACTCATCACTAAATACAATTTAAGCTTCAAAACAATGTTCCAATCAAGTATAAAGCCTTTAAAGAAGTCACTACTGCAAACTCTTAATTTTAATAGCTTTGACTTCCGAAGGAAGTTGAGCAAGTAGGTGTCTACAAACTTCTGTCAACTGTAGTGTGGTTAAAAATGATAACCTCACACATCTCCTAAAAAATATATCATAATGAAACACAGCTGAACAGATAAACACATCAAAAAGCAACTTACACATCCAGAAGTAATACAGGATGGTGACAATGCGTTGGAATCCCTGGCTGATCTCTACATTAATGTCCTGATAGAAGCAGGGTCCCACCGGACAGAAAGAGGGCAAAGGAGGCCAATTATTCTGACGAGCTGAATGAAAGAAAATGACCATCATTATGTTAGTTTAATGTACATCAACTGCCTTATGTCAGTGGTTGAATATCAGTGGTTCATTCAACCAGTCCTCTCTACTCTTTTACTCTCATCCATCCTCTGTCTCTCTCCATCAGCAATTCTCTCGTCTTTCCATGATATACACCAGTTTCTCATGCATTAGCTACACCTCCCGTGTACCTACTCTTATTGGCCATTTTAGCCATATTAGATACACTTATAGGCCCACTTCTACCCCATCCATCAGAGGAACGAGACTACCATAAGACCACCACTGCGGGTGGTGGACCATTCTAACTGTGATACCAATATGACTGTGGTAGTGTTGGGCTGGTATGAGTGCATGAAAAACAGTGGCATTGTTAAGGTTTTAACACTGTAAACTTACTGGCCACTTGGTCAGACATGCCAGCTTGTTAATCAAATCACCTTTGTAACAGTTTATGCATATGCATAGACACCACACACACCAACCAGCCACAAGTTTACAGCCACAGATGACAAGAATAATATTTGAAGGTTTATGCTCAACCCAACAGTGACACTGGGGTGTGTAGTAAAATCATCAACAGCTCGTAACAGTGCAACACTAATGTGTGACTATCACTGCTGTTCTGAGAATAGTCCTCCACCCAAATGGTATCTAGTATATGGTGGTCCTATGGTGACCATTTCAAGTAATGGATATGGCTGAGGTGGGCTTTTTGTGCAACAGATGAACTACATGCGGTAATTGTAAACCTACAAAGTGAACCTATATAGTAAGTGATAAAATGACGATTACTGTAAGTAACTAACTGGCAGCTCTATGTGATGGAATCAGGCTCTTAGTTCTACCTTTCTGTGATCATTTATTCTGTGACTTCATGTAACAGAATATTCACTTTGGTTGACCCCTACTGATCTGCGCAGGTTCTGGTGTAGCTTTCAATCGGCCTCCTAGTGGGTCTTCCAGTTTGTACAATAAGACCCTTACAGCAGGTTCAGAACACTAGCCATGGCTGCCCAAATTCAAGTCACTAACTCTTGCCTACAGAGTGAGATCTGGTTCGAGATCTGGTTCTGCACCTTAATCAGCCTTATGTTTCTACTCCCTCCCTCCACTCCTCCAAGGAACATCGTCTGGCTCTGCCCTCCCTACACACAGGGCAAACCCAGTCCTGACTGGTCTTATTTGTGGTTCCCTGCTGGTGGAATGAGCTGCCAAATGCGACCAGAGCAGCAGAATCTCTCTTTATCTTCCAAAACCTCCTGAAGACTCATCTGTTCAGAGAGCATCTCCTCTCCTGATGCTCTATCTTCTATCCATCTATCTATCTATCTATCTATCTATCTATCTATCTATCTATCTATCTACTCTTACATAAAGATTTTAGCACTTAATACTCTCCTCTGGATCTCACGCTCTCCTGAAACTAAAAGTAAAGCCTGCCAAATAAAAGCAATGTAATCAACATTAGGGAAGAGAAGGGTCAGGTCCTTTCTCTTCCTCTTGAATCCCAATTACACTCCCACCTCCCTCTATTACTCACTGGATCCAGTGCTACGGGCTTGTGAGTCAAGCTCTCTCTCCCTCCTCTCCAGCTCCTTAGCTTTCCTCTCCAGCTCCTCCTGCTTTTTCAGAAGCTCTGCTGTGGTGGCATTCACTGTAGATTGCTGTGGGGGTGGGGTGGGGGGGCAGTTACTAGATTGCATTATGTTCTGAAGCAAGCAAATTAATTATAGACTCATTATTATAGGTCACATAAAGGAATTACACCACATGTAGTTACACCACATGTAGTTTAAGCTGCCTGTGGAATTTCAGGCTTACAGCTAAGATATAAGAAAATAATGGAACATAAAACACCTGTACTTGTCTGTAAAAGTACCTGAGAGCCATAAGAGCCATAATTTCTATGTTCTGTGGGAGTGGTTCTGCTGGGTGGAGTCTGAGCCGGGGGAGGTGCAGGAGGAAGTGTGGCCTCATAAGGAGGGGGAGGCTACAACATGTGCAAAAGAAAAAAAATCTATATATTTTATCAAAATATCACATATCATTCCTAATGCATAGCATACTGATAACACTTGTATGACACTGGGTAACATACAAATACCATTCACATTTGTACTAGCATTCTGCGACGGGCTATTGAATTGGCATATGATGATGTTATATGAGTGGGCAGTGGTGGTCTTAGACATTTATTTAGCTGAAATACCATCAACCTATGGGATCTCTGCAGAACTGAAATCTTACAGATTTGGACAATTCCTACTCATGCTTAAAATGGGTTCTTCCTAACATTCTCAAGTAAAGGCAACCCCTAAATTTACAACGACAAGTCAAAGAACCAATTTAATGTGGTTAAAAGGCTCTTCTTTATCATGAAAAACTGGTTTCACTGCTGTCACAAGTCAAATAACCTTTTTTTGGTACTATACAGACCCTTTTGTTAAAGGTGAAGTTTACTATAGGTTACTACATAGTTATTGTTAAAGATTACTACAAATCACTATTGTAAGAATATTATACACAACTATAACACAATTACACTACAGTATACATATTTTTCTTATTGTATACATATTCTTATTGTATACATATTTTTCTGACAATTTTTTTGTAAGGCAAGTTTCTATTGCTGGCTCTCAAAATGTCTTTTTTTACATTTAAAATACTGCCAAAGAATTGGATCATCATCTTGTACTATTTCTTATCATGAAGGCTAAAATTGAGGACCCATGCTGGGAAATTCTAAGATAATAAAGCAAAGTGTTGTCTGGCTTTTATGACTATAGGGGAGCGGAAGCTGTCACATGACATCTGTCAGACTATCCTCACAGCTGCCCCAGAGAGATACATCCTGCTCTCTTAGAGCAGCCATTCACTTTCTGTTTCTCTTTTTCTCTCCCTTTCTGTCTCTCACCCCAGCAGCTCTAGTGTCAAAGGGATTGTACAGGTCCAGAGTGGGATAGTCTGTGTTGCTACTGTGTTGCATCACTGAAGGATCCTGGGAGAATAGTACAAATGAAAATAATATTACTATTACTACCAACAACAATAACAATACAACACTTAATACTACTTCTACAAAAAATAATAGCAATACTACTACTACTACCAATAATTATTATAATACTACAACAACTACTACAACTAATAATAATCATAATCACAATATTCATAGTACTACTACTACTATTACAACTAATAGTAATAGTAATAACAATAAATAATCGCATTGAATACAACACGAGTCACAATGATAAAGAACACTCTGGTCTCTGATAGAGTACCTGAAAGGGGTTGTGGTCTTCACTGGGCTCTGGGAAGCTGGTGTACTTAGACATGCTGAATGAGGAGCAGGAGCAGACAGCGAGCTAAGAAACCTGAACCTTCTTATTTCTTACCAAAAACTAAATCTACTAAGACTGAACTGACACGAAGACACAGAGGAAGAGCTCAGACACCCTCTGACTACTTTATCATAATCTGAACCTCTGCTTCTCCACCTGGACCTGACGAGTCGGGTTTTGTTTACTGCGTCCAAACACCGCTCGGCTTCTTCTTTAGCAGCTTAGAGGCTCTTTCGGCTCTTTTATGGCAGGTTTCAGGCGCCCTCTTGTTTATTTAATCGCTGCTGTTCCTTATCGTGCTCTCCCGAACGTCTGTTTTTATCAGATTTTGCCTGAAACTCTGCTTTGGTTGCCGCACCTCAATCACGAAGAATACTTCAGGAAACGGCGGTCATGTGACTGCGGCTGCAGGGACCACGTGCGCCGCGGGAGTGACGCAGCCCTGGTTGTGATCGCCAGAGTGAAGCGGGCGCGTTCCAATCCGCCCCTTAATCCCTTCCTAGTGCCTTTCTACGTCACCACGTGTCCGCATATGCACCCAGTGCAGTGATCTAAAGTAATGCACTATTTTTACATGGAATTTGGAACATTTCCGTCCAAGATGAACTAAAAAGACCTCCTAGTTTACGGTAACAGGTTGAACTGCGGGGATTATAAAAAAAAAAACGGACACAAGGCGGCGCTGCTCTACCTTGCTTTGTTTTTATTGTCTAATTAAATCAAGGTAGT
>JBBPCX010000147.1:6029922-6050259 GCA_037974365.1 Hydrocynus forskahlii | reverse complement strand
TTGGAGTAAGACAACATGCATAAAGAGGATGATGTGGACAAAATACTCATTTGCCTAATAATTCTGCACTCCCTGTACAATGACCTTGTCTTTCACTCCTTTTTATCCACTCCACAGTGGAACAGCAAGAGAAGCAATCTGGCCATGCCAGTACATCCAAAGAAGCCCCTGTGCTTGCGGTCACTGAATCCTCTCAGTCCAGTGAGGATGCACCGGTGAAACAGGCCACAACCCCAGCGGCAACGGTGGTCCCGACAACGGCGGCCCTTCCCATAAACCTTGCTGGTGTGGATCTGGGCAAAATTAGCTCCATCCTTAGCACGCTCACAAATGTTATGAAAAACTCTGGTAAGATCTAAAGCCCATCATCACACACATGTATGTTTCATGACACCATTATTTTTTATACCTAAATATGTATATATTAAAAATGTGTATATTTTCTACAAAAAATGTGTATAATTTTTACATTTACTTTAAGCATTAAACAGTTCATCAAGCTTCACCTCTGTTTTTCACTCCCAGCCGTAGGAGCTAGTCCAGCACCGCGCTCATCTACTAGTACTACAAGCGTCCCTTCCACAGCCAGTTCATCTGTGAAAACCCCCACCACCTCCGCTCCTGCAGCAGCAGTTCCTGCATCCAGCCCACTGGCCAGTATACTTTCCAGGGTGGACATCAACCCCGGAACCCTGCTCAACGCCTTGTCTAAAACCCAGACACAAGGAATTGGCCTTCAGGGTGAGAAGGGAGAATGTCAAAGAGTTTAGAGGAGAAAATGTGGGATTAGTGAAGTGTGTTAGTAAAGTGTTAGAGTGCTAGAGAGATATATTCCATGCTTCCAAGTTGAGATGAGTATGAAAAGTAGAACATGCTCTGAACAGAGCAAAAACACATGATATTCATGTGATTCTATAATGCACAGATATTAGTTTTAAGTAATTGTCTTATGGTTTTTACAAATTAAAATTGGCTGTATTTTCTCAACATTCCCAGTCTTGACCAAAAACATATATGCTGTTAGCTTGCTATATAAACTGCTCAAAAAATTAAAGGGAACATTTTAACAGTCATGCTGTTGTTTAAGTGTTCCCTTTAATTTTTTGAGCAGTATTTTAATAGTGGATAGTACAGCCAAAATATTGTTTGAATTAGGGCTGTGTCTCATTTTAAAGGTTTCAAAACAAATACCTTTACTTGGTGAAGACTGTTTAAATACCAAAAAGAGTTCAATTGTGTACCGGTTTGAAGTATTACATCTTCCAAGTGAAAAATTGTTTTGTAAAAAGGTAGTTACTTGATCAGTTACTTTCAATCAGGATGTGTCTCAGCTTTTGCTTTAGCTGTTTGTAATTCAACTACACAGAAAACATATGGCCCCCAATTTAAGCACCACACCAGTTAGTGTCTATTCAACCATGCAAGAAAAGTAATTTTAGTTAGTGGCCTTTTGTGCCACAGTTCTGTCCCCAAAAGTTGAAATTCTGAAGACTATAGGCAGGCCAGCTAAGAGGACTTGGTCGGGTTTTTTTTTTTTCTTTTTTTTTTTTTTTTTTTTTTTTACCATCAATTGCATTACAGTTAGGCTCTTGATTGGTGCCCTGCCATTTAGACAATTTTCACACCAACAATGTCAGAGCCGTCCGTGATGGGGTCTCCATGGCGAATAAGCCTCTATATCGCCTTCCATCACTCAGTGCGGTGCTAGAGGATTGAGGGCATCAGGTTGCTCATGCATACAGAGTTGGGCCATTGGCAGTCTTCAAGTTTGTTGAACTGTCTAGTGATGTTACATGAGTGGAAAAATGTGGTGACACCAAAGAGTTAGTTAGTTCACGACCTTACAGCATGGTAGCATTGTGTGATTGTAGGGACCTAACTTGTATGTGTAATTGGCATTGACCAAATTGTATAGGTAACGAAGTACAATGTAATTCTGAGGAAAATATGCCAGAATTCTTATAGCAGAGTGAATCCATCAGTGGCGGTCCCCAGCCAATCGCTAGGCATGTTGGAGTAGTCAGACTTATTTACTCACTATGCTTGACTGCTTGGGTGTTAAAACTTCACACTGAATGACATTTAGGGTTTTTTTTTATAGTTACGGACATCAAAGTACATACTATAAAAGTATACTATAAAACTGCTATACTATAAAACTGTAAAAGTATGAAAGTACTATGAAAGTATCAAATTTCTTTACCCAACACCAGTCTGAGTCAGATATTCTGTTTTGCACTTCCAACTGCATCTAGAAGTTTCTGGTTGTATCACATCACACACAGGTAAAACTACCTTCCCCTATATAATTGATGTCACTGACCCAGACAAATGTCTAAAATTAATTTTGAATCATTCAGGACACTTAGCAAAGGCTGTGAAGGCTGTTTTACTTCCACTTTGCATATCTTTACATAGGAATACATCGGACTTTCCAGAAAGTGCACGTAATATTGTGTAGATGCATGCTGTTGGGATCTCACTAATCGTGTTGATTCCACCTAAAAATGATGTGGTGTGCTCCCAGCTTTTGGTGTGAATTTTGGGGCTCAGGTGAATGAATGGAGTTATTGCCATACATTAAGGTAATTGATTAAACAATTATTTAAAGTGTTTCTGCTAGGGAAAATATAGAGCAGTTAATGGTGGGATTTTGGAAAAGTTTGAGTGACATGGCAAAAAGGTGGGAAAAAGAAGGTTAGTATCCTTATAATAGCTGCTTCACAACCATGCTGACTGCGAATTCTTCTGTACCCTTGTTTCTTTCTTTTTCTCCATGTCCATCTCTCCTTCAGGACTGTCATCCTTACTGAACAGTCAGACTGGAATGACCTCAACTCCTTCAGGCTCAGATATGGTCCCATCCCCAGACCCCAGTCTTGTAGCACATGCCCAT
This sequence comes from Hydrocynus forskahlii, assembly GCA_037974365.1. Classification (NCBI taxonomy): domain Eukaryota; kingdom Metazoa; phylum Chordata; class Actinopteri; order Characiformes; family Alestidae; genus Hydrocynus; species Hydrocynus forskahlii. The sequence goes on along the minus strand of JBBPCX010000147.1, from coordinate 6,047,363 downwards.
GCCTCTCCCAAGACCACTTCAGTGTCATCTACTCCCCTGACAAGAGGCTCCGCCCCTCAAATAGCTGTGCCTCTGCAGTCTTCTCAGTCTTCCAACATTGTTCAGATCAGAGATCTTCAGAAGGAAGTGGAGAAAGAGAAAGTGGAGCCTGGTTCCTCTATGAGCTCGAGCTTGGATTCCAAAATTGATAATTTCCTCCAGGTGAATCCAGGACTAAGAGGATTGAGTGTGGGGTTCCCCTCTGTTTTTCCCTGGTCTAAGACCGTTGATAGTCCCTCAACAAGCACAGAGAACTTGGGGGGAACTCCTGTGAGGGATGAGCCTGGTGCTACTCCGACTCAGGATGAAGTCACAGATGATTCTGTAGTACCCTTCTTGTATCAGAGTGGCAGTGTCCAAATTGCACCAACAACTGCATCTTTGGCAAATAATTCTGCACCCCCAGTTGACAGTGGATTGTCAGCAGCCACTTACAATAATGATTCGTGGCAAGGCCCAAACATGCATGGTTCACAGCTTGGTCCTGGGCCACAAAACGGAAGGAAGATGTACCAGAGGAATTCTACAGAAAAGCAGGAATTTGGAGGTCCTATTCCTTCTCCTGCAGAAATAGGTGCTGGACATAAACGTGTAGAATCATCATCCATGGTAAGCAACAATCAGTTGTCAACAGAATGTGCTAAAACTGTGGAGAGAACAGGCTCAATAACTCAAGGGGCAAAGTCATATTCCATTAGTGGTAAGGCTGGAGACAATGCAGGCTTGCCAGATGATGGCTGGTATGCTAAAACATATGGAGGTATTCAAGAGCAGCATGCAGCCAGCTCTGAAACATATGGCCGAGAGCCATACCGCTCTGAACAGCCTAAACCAGTTCTCAGTCCTTCTTCTGATTTCTTTAACAGCCAACTGCCACCACTCCCTCCAATCCCTCAGCTTCCACCTCCTCCTCAGACCTTTTTGACCCCAACAGGGGGTGGAGTCAAGGTCAAAGATCCTGTTAAGCTTCTGGGTCCTGTTGATGAGGTGCCGGCTAGTAGGGATGTTCCTGAATACGCTGAAGAAAATCCTGCAGGTTATGATGATTATAATGAAAATGCCCCCCATCAAATCCAAGCCAATGAGCCATTCCGTGGACATTTGAATGTGTCAGGGCCTAGGCATCAGGCTCCGCGCTGTGTTCCTCCTGGTCCTCAGAATGGCCCTGTGGACTACAACCTTCGTCCTAGAGTCCCTGTACACCCTCAGCGACATCCCAGTATGCCCCACCCCCGCCTAGGCCCTCCTTTGGCTGGAATGGGTTATCATGAGGCTCAAAGTCCTCCACGGTCTTCATCTGAGGAGCCCTACTTGGATCCATACTATAACCCTCATGGATCTTCTCCCCCTTCATTCAATACTAATCGTCCACCCTCACCTCAGTCTCACAGATATTACACTGAAGGTAGAGATTTACCACCGCATCACCCGGAACACAGGCCGCCTCCTCACCATGAACACAGACCTCCCGCACCGCATGCCTATCGGGCTCCCCGCCCGGTTCACTACCCACCACAAAGACCTCTCCGCCGTCCCCCTCCACCACAAATGCCATATGCTGGTGAGCCACCTTTTCAGAGAGGCAAGCGGCATGGTCCTCCATTTGCAGGACCTCCCAGAGCTGGGGGTGTGTTTTATCCCCCGAAAAGACCATTTTTACCACCACGCTACTGAGCTACTCATGAACTGTTGATGCAAGCGTTGACGTCCAAATGATAACATCTTGTTTGGTTTGTTCGCTAGGCCTCAAAAGATAACAGCACTAATGTACCTGGATGGACAGGTACAGGTAACTAAAACCTTGGCCTTGTGCATCTTAAAAATATGTGCTGTGAACTGAGATGGGGATGGGCTTTGAAAGACCTTCAAGCATTGGATGGACTATGAAGCAATCAGCAAGAAATGAAGTTTCCTGGAGGCGAGGAATGGCATGAACCACTTGGCAACCTGGATCAAAAAAGCAGACGACCCTTGAAACTGCACGATGAAGAGAGAAAGAGGTGCTGATTATTTTTTTGATTGTTTTTTGGCATTATTTCCAGTTCTAAGGCAAAATTCAGAGCGATCTTATATCAGTTGCTCAAAAAAAAGTGTGCGTAGGTGTGTCATCTCGTCACTGGCATCAAGTATAATAGTTGCATAGTCTCATAGATTCAACTAAGTTTTGTTATATTTTAACTACCAAAAAAATGCATTTCTAGACACTGATTCTGAGAACACGGATTCACTTCAGTCTACATGTACAGCATTTTGTGCATAGACTGAAACAAAGTACACTTGGATTCAGAAGACTATTACAGTTTGCTTCGGCAACAGGTAGATATTTAAACCCTAATAGGTTAGAAGTCTAAGGCGAGGCCAGACATGTTTCAATTGTTTCGAGATGTGTGAGGGCCATGGAGGCGTTTGAGCACGCCCCTACAGACTAAATGTGATTTTCTTTCACGGAGAGTCGGAGGATACGCCACTGCAGGGGTGAAATGTGGAAGGTTTCATCTCATTTGTGGGGTGGGCCGAGGGACAGGGTTTTTTTTTTTTTGTCTAAATGATTGAAGATGCTGAAGACAAGAAGTTAATCTGTGACGGGGCCAGAATCTGCATAATGTTCTTCCCTAGTTCCTGGAGATTCTTTACTGTACAGACTTAAATAAAGTGTTTGGAAAAAAAAACTCCATGGGAGAGTGTTTCTCAACCATGGTGTGTCTGAGTCTTTCCCTCCCCTCTTCAGCAAAGGCTGCTTTTCTTTTGGTTTGCTTAATTGTCTGACTTTCATTCTTTAGAGTATCTTTTTGATATGCAAACTTTTGACATGTTAGTGAGGCACTGCTCTGTGTTGACTGTATAACGCAGAGGTGTCCATTCTTAGCTGCACAGGGCTGATAAAACGGATAAGACTGAACGCCTCTGATACCTTCACAAAGTTAGATAAGACTGAACGCCTCTTGGTACCTTTTACATAGTTTTTCGTTTCAGGATCACTTAATCTGTTTGCTTTTGAATTGAAGTATAAAGCTAAAATTGTCCTTTCAAGATCGGAAACCTGTAATGACTTACTAATGCGTATTATTTCTCTCATTGCTTTAATAAAAAGCTAAAATGTTCTTACTTTATTAAAACTTTATTAAAGTGTAATTATGCCCACAGAGTTTCAAAACTCTATAGGGTCCTTATATGAAAACTAGGCTGCCTGTTTCATAGTTGTGGTGAAACTCTCACACGACTGCCTCTTCACTTTGAAGTGAGGGGGACTGTTACTCCAGACAGCCTGTATGTGGAAGAGAACACTCAAGTGAGCTATTCCTGACTGTCAGGAGGCAGAATGATCAAGGATCAACACATCTGAAAGCAGTGACAGAATTTTTTGTCTGTCTCTTAGAGTTTCAGTCCAAATTAAGCTGTTTGATTAGCCTGACTGGAACTCTCCAACTGTAACCTCTCATTTATTTCAAATGTCATGAATTACATAATATGCATTTGCTTGGTAATTGCCAATAGCATAATTAAGTAATATTGCTGTATTGAACTGTATAATGTAGATCCTTAAGTCTTAGAATCTTTTGTAAATGGCTTTTGTAGAATCTTGTAGAATCTGTGTTTAAAACTAGGTTTTGAAGAGATTAAAAACAGTACAACCCAACCTTTACAAATGCTTGTTCAAACCTTTCAAAAATGTCATATACGATTCTTTTAAAAATTAGGAAAAGGATGTAGTTCTAAGTCAGCTTTTTTGATGGAATTAGGCCATAACTCAAAATGTAACTTCTCATAGCAGCATAGTTTCAACACATTGACCTTAGTGCTACCACTTACAACAATGTCATAATATGTAATTAAGTTGTAGACATAGTTTGTGATTAAGTTGTGTAGTTTTATAGCAAAATCTAATCACTTCCAAATGTATTCTAAAAATAAATGAACATGAATAGTCCTACAAATCAGTGGAAGCAGTGTGACGTAACCACCCCAATGTGTGTAAATGTTTTTTTTAAAAAGTGAATAAACTGTAAAAACACTGCCGTTTGTGCTGAAGTAATGCTGAAAATTCCTTAAGGACACTAGCAGAAAATAGCATGGTCATCATAGTGCCCATGTTAGGAACCCTGGATCTTAGCTGTTTTTTTCTATGGTGAAACAGAAATGCTCCAAACCTGATACATATCGTCTCCTTCATTTAGCTCTGAATGTCATGGAATTCCCTGAATTATGAGGCTGTTAAAAAATGAATATTGCTACAAACATGCTACTAACTCCTGTGCTGTGAAGTATGTCTACCAACACCAGGTATTCAAACTTTAGGCCACTACTGGCAAAGGAAATTTAACTTCCTTACTTAACAAAGCTTGGTGTTTTGCATGGGTTACCACTTTTATGTTAAAGGCACAGCAGTTAGCTTGCATGTAGCAATATTCATATTGTGATTAACAATTCATATGATCGTTATGTAACAAATATACGGCATGATGCCTTGGATTTTGAACATTTTTGCCAACCACTCTTCACATTAACTTACATTAGAAATCTCCATTTTGATATAAGTATCCAGTTTGGGACTCAGAATTGCTTAGCAAAAAAGTTAAATAGCTTAACATTACACATTCATGAATTATGAATGAGAATTTAGACATTCACTGAAAATCTTTATCATAAAATCATGATTTAGCTTATTTAGCATTCTAGCTGTTGTACCTCTCCTACTTCATGAAAAGAATGAATTATTAGCCACAATGTTCAAGTGAGGGAGCAGCAGTAGTTCCTGAAAACAATCCTGCGACATTGTTGTGTACCACTTTGTAGGCCTGTGTTCTTTTAACACTGAAAGTAGGAACAGAATAGGAATAAATCTGTTGGAATCACTTAGTTTACCTATCACCACTGACAGTATAGGTTTTTTTTGAGTGTTTCTTTTCAGTGCTACCCCAGTCCCGGTTACTGCTCCAAATCATTTAGTGGCTTTCAAACTATTGTTACTACCCATTATAGACACAACACCATCTCATGACATCTCAAGATTTAATGTAGAAGTACAGACTGATGGCTAAGGCTGTCAGAGATAAACACCAAACTGGGAATTATATTTTTGTACAAACGGTTTTCCAGTATTGTTAAGACACTTCAGAAAAGACGACAACATTTCTTCAGTGCTTTTTTCTACTTGTTTTAGTGACTGATAGGCTGGATTAGGTGTTTTGCAAAATAAGCACAGTTTTAAGGGTGAAACACTACCCCCACCCAGCTTCAAAGATCTATGTACTCCCTGCTTAGGCACTCTGTATGGTCAGTGTCCATGTGTTCACATTCGCATGCAAACTGATGTCAGTACTTCTCCCACAGAACCTTTTCTACGTTTTTTTTTCTGCTTCTTAATGCCCAGTTTTCTAAAATGCTGTTGTGTGTTCCTCATGATGCAGTTCATCGCTGCATCTTTTTTTAACTGGCGCTCATAGGCTGCAGTGCGAATGAATACATAAAACACTTAAAATCAAAGTGCCAAGAAGGGTTCTTTGAAACGATGCTGAAGAACCACTTTTGGTTCTATGACGTTAATGAGATTTGAGTGTGAAGAACCACTATGTAATGTTAAAGTTAATATACTAAAGATTTTTTTAGACCTGTATATCCAATCCATCTAGGATCTTTATTTTTTTTTTTTAAGAGTGCAGCTGGGGTAGGGAGAACTCATGATTGACCAATATGGATTTTTGATACTTTACAGTATTTAATATATTGTTGATTATTTTTAAAGCCTTGGGTTTGTCCAATAAAAATAAGCCTCTAGATAGATAGGAAAGTCAGAACACATTTCCCTTCTGTCTTGTGACATTTCCAAGTGAAACAAAGTGTCATTACGAGTGTTTGTCAGACTATTCTCTCTTAATTGATGGATGTGGAGGAATATACTATTGCTTAATGTTCTTTTCCCCCCACCTGTTGGTGCACTTTCAGCACTAGTGCAGGGATGTGATTGTGTGTGTGTGTGTGTGGGGGGGGTTCCAGCACAGTTCGATTTATTTTTTTTTCCATAGTTATCTAACTATGTAAAGGTTTAGTTTAATAACTAACTAACCGGGCAATAAAATGTAAAATCAAGTGGGTTTGTGTCAGAAAATCTGATGTTCATCACTCCTGATTTAAGGAGGTGTCTGTCAGTCATAATAGTCACTCTAAAGACTGGATGGTTATGTCGGGTTCTGTTAGCTGTAGAAGAGTGTAAAGATGAAGGTTTTGTGTTGCAGCTCTTGAGAATTGTTGACGGTCACAAGGCTGTGTGTAGTGTGAATGCAGAGGCGTCAAGAACCTACAGCCCACAAATTATAAAAACACATTTAGCCTTTAATCAGCTACTGAGCCATTTACACTATATGGACAAAAGTATTAGGACGCCTGACTATTACACCGACAGAGACTTTAATGACATTGCATTCAAATACCTAGACTTTAATATAAAGTTATTAATATAGAGATATAACGGCTTCCACTCTTCTTGAAAGCTTTTCCACAAGATTTTGCCCATTCATTCTGTAGAGCATTTATGAGGTCAGGCACTGATGTTAGACGGGAATGCCTGACTCGCAATCTCCATTCCAGTTCATCCCAAAGGTACTGGATGGGGTTGAGGTCAGGGCTCTGTGTGGGCCAGTCAAGTTCTTCTACATCAAACTCATCCAACTATGTCTTTACGGACCTTACTTTGTACACTGGGACACAGTCATGCTGGAATTGAAAAGGTTCATCCCCAAACTGTCCACAAAGTTGGAAGCATGGCATTGTCCAAAATGTCTTGGCATGCTGAAGCTTTAAGATTGCCCTGGAAGTAAGGGGCCTAGCCATAATCCTGAATAACAGGTGTGTCCCAATACTTTTGTCCATAAAGTGTACGATAATGCAAAAGGGTACTGATGTCCTCTTTTTGTTTCACTCTAAACCGTCACACCGTTGATGAATAAAGACTTTATATTTTGCATGACCCTAAACCTTCGCTTGTCATTAGTTTTTAGTTCTGTTTGCTTCAAAATTAGCACTTAGTTTTTAATGAATAAAGTGCGGGTGGCCATTGTTTTCCACTGTAATGAAAGGTTTCAGCCTAGTTAACTGAGCTTCTAGAGTTTCACTTGACTTTGCAGTAGAAGAACAATGCTGAATCCATTCCCAGTTATTAACAGTACCTTGTCATTAGAGAAACATGGACGTTTCAAAAGCAAAGTACTTGCAGAGCCTATGTCAACTGTGTAGGATTTGTCTGCAACACTTTCCCGCCTCTCGCTTGTTTTCCCTCGTGTCCGTTCTGATTGACTCAACTCCGCCGACCGGAGCGGCCAATCAGCGTTGAGCACTCACAGCGGCCACGCCCACACAGTTACCATAGTAACTGGGCGGCCGTGGCAAGCAAATGTTATAGAAAAATCTCGGTATCTTTTCTATATATTTAGGTTATTTTTATTTAAAAAAAAAAAAAAAAAAAAAAAATATATATATATATATATATATATTGTATGTGTGAGAGTGTGTGTGTTTTAAACAAGCTGTGAATTTTAGGATGGGGAAAAAAATATTAAAATATTTTTACCTCAATTTTTGTGTTCTTCCACTGGTTACACAAACACACACACACATATATATATATATATATATATATATATTGCCATATCAGTTATAGCTTGTGTCTATATACTGACTGTGTGATGGATGACCAGAATATTTTATTTTTAAAGGCAGTTGTTCTTTTTTAAAATTATTGCCTTGTGTGTCTTACACTGTGCGGTTGAGCCCCTCAGGTATTATTCTGTTTTGCCAAATGTTCATGTTTTATTTTCTTTTAGTATATTAATGCCCTGCCACACCCCCCCCCTTTCATTTCTCCTCATATTCTCTTGTATCTTTCCTCTTCTCTCTCTTCCAGGCCTGCCAGTGAGCGCTCCTTGTTGTCAGGAAGGATTTCTTCTGCCTGACAACAGAGTGGTTTAGAGGACGTCTATTGCCAGGATGTATCTACTTGAAATTCAAGGTAACCTGAAAGAAGCTGAGTTGTTTTGGAAGCTCTATTCGTGCTCCAGCAGTTTTCAGTGAAATGGATGCGTTGTCATGTGTTTTGTGTATTGCTTCAGGTTGAACATTTTAAAGTTGATTACAGGACATCCTTTGTTTGGGGTGTGAAAGAGTTGTGTGTAATACATTTACAGCCTGACTGTAGGACGTTCTCAGTAGAGGCAGTTTTATAGAAACGCACCAGCAACACAGAGGTTTGAGCTCTGTCAGCTCAGTAAAGCACTCAAGTCAGATTTGTTTCTGGATCTGCGTGTTCAGGTGTGCTGTTTAGGTACGGCATCATGTTTCACACTGCATGAATAAATATCATTAATATCAATATCTCCATGGTTAACCTCCATTTCATTCTCTTATTTGAATATAATCCTTGTAGTTTTTATTTTAGTTTTGTTTTGTTTCCTGAAGATTTTTTGTTCTGCTTTACATTTTAATGCTTTATGCCGATCTCTTTGAGGAAAATTGTCACTTGGGTTTCTAAAAAAAGGAAACACTGGTAACTCTTATGCAACAAGGTTTTTCTTTTAATCACTTTTATGGTTTCAGTCATGATTTTATGACCAGATCCTGTTAAATTTCTTGTGAATATGCATATGGCCAAATGGGAAACTTTTAACACCCTGACATGTTCATGGTCTTCTTAAATGTGGTCATTTTCAGCTAATTTTAGTGCACAGTTTCTGTTTATTTGCTGAATTTAACATATTGGAAGAACATAAAACATCAAATGTGTCTATTTTTGCCCAGGTCATATTGTAAGTTGTATTGTTTTCTAAAACCGCAAATAAACTGTGTGTGCATTAAAATGTGCAGCAATATGTTCTTATTTTCACTTTTAAAAAATCTATAAAACGTAATTTGACCGGGGATGCCTGGACTTCTGTATGTGTGTGTATGTATATGTCTGTGGGTTTTTTTTGTGTGTGTTTGTGTGTCTGTAAAATCTCCATTCAAAATCTTGTGTATTTCAGGACAAGGCTTAATCCCTGTCTGACCAACTGTCCCTGTGTGTGATATGCCTCATCATCAGTTTTTCCTCTGTTTATGTGTAATACTTTTTTTTAAACTACTATACATCAGCATCTAGGGGGTGGTACAGAGTGAAAGTAAAAGTGATCATTCTGTCATAAGTGAGCACACCACAGCACACAGTGTGAACAGCATGAAATTCTTCCTCTGCATTAAACCCATTCACCAAGTGAAGCAGTGGGCAGCCAGGAACACAGTGCCCCGGGGAGTAGTGTGTGGGGGCGGTACCTTGCTCAGGGTACCTAAGAGGTGCTTAGCAGTCTTGGGAATTGAACCCACGACTTCCTGATTGCAGGATGAACGCCTGAAGCACTAGACATGTAAGCTTATAAATGGCTAGATATGTGCCAAAGTTCAACAATGAGGGATACCTTTCTTTTTCTTTTTGTCAATCAATCAATCAATCGATCAGTCAATCACAACTCACCATAACAGTGGCAGTGATGTCCTTTAGTACAAAGGGCTTAACTGGCTAAAACCTGGTGTGAAGAATAAAAATAATTAAAAAGCTCAAGGAAGCCAAAGAAGGACCAAAAACAGTATTCTGGAAGACTGTAGAACCATGAAATAAGACGGTCCACAAAATGTCTGGACACAAGCTTGCTGTTGCTGTTGAAAAGTGACATCCAGAAGAGTGCATGTACAGAAATATTTTATCCACACATGAATGGGTGCTTCCCTGACAGGAATTAAGCCTAGTCCCGGGCTACACAAGATTTTGAAAGTTTTACCAAAGGAAAAATCTAGTCCATGAAACTGTCCTGTTTTTTTTATATATATAAGCTTGTGATGATCTTGTAAAATGTGATAAAAGGCCAGAAACTGAGTGTTTATATCAACACTTGCCCTTTCATGACAGTGACTTGGGCACATGTGTGAATTAAGACAATATTACTCTATATGGACAAAAGTATTGGTACACACCTCTTAATTATTGAATGCAGGTGGCCCCTTGCTTCCAGTGAAGGACAGTTTTAGTGCCTCAGCACATCAAGACATTTTGGACAACACCATGCTTCTAACTTTATGGACACAGTTTGGGGAAGAACTTGACTGGCTACACAGAGCCCTGACCTCAACCTTTGGTATGAACTGGAATGGAGATTGTGAGCCAGATCTTCTCGTCCAACATCAGTGCCTGACACTATAAACCAGGGGTACCCAAACCTGTCCAGAAAGGGCCACTGTGGGTGCAGGTTTTCGTTCCAACCAAAAAGAAGCCACACTTGAGTAACGGAAAACCAAGATCAACTGATTACAGAGGTGGAATCAGGTGTGCCTCCTGCTTAGTTGGAACGAAAACCTGCACCCACAGCGGCCCTTTCTGGACAGGTTTGGGCACCCCTGCTATAAACGCTTTACAGAATGAAAGGGCACAAATTCCCACAGAAACTCCAAAATTTTGTGGAAACCCTTCCAAGAAGAGTGGAAGCTGTTATAGCTGCAAAGGGGGGACTAACTCCACAGTAAAGTCTATGCATTTGATTGCAATGTCATTACAGTCCCTGTTGGTGTAATGGTCAGTCGTTCCAATACTTTTGTCCATATAGTGTATTTTCCACCTGTTTTCTGTTCTTTTCATGAATATCCACTGGGTGTCTCTGTAGAGCGACTCGTCCTTCACTCTTGAAGGGGGGGGGTTTCGTTGTGGGTTGTGTTTTCGTTGTGTGTTGTGTTTACATTTTGCCTCGTTCCTTCGTGTAGATGTAGACGTGGACAGTCTGTGGCTTTAAACTGGGGTCTAAGCCTAAACTAAGCCTTTTGTGTGGACGTTGGGATGTGGTCAGAGACTGGATGTGGGATTTAGGGGCAGCAGATGGTTGCCAAGCCGTGCAAATTAAAGCAAAATTCCCTTTAAACCCCCCCACGACTGGCTTCTCTGTGCTGCTTTTGTTGTTGGTGATGAAGGAGCCTTTCTACCGGTAATACAGGAGGAACACGGGGCTCATCGGGTTTTTACTTGCACTTGAGTAAGCCTTTATGGCTAGTTTAGACCTGTAGTCGGTATTATTTAGTCTCCGTGCTGTCCTGAGTGCGGTTTAAGCTGCAGAGCCGGGGCAGTTGTGGGACTGTGAGATGGTAAAGCTGCTCGGAGGATGGTTTCAGCACCGCGGTCAGAGCCTGAGAGAACAAAAGGCGGATTACCGTCCCGAAGTCAGGGGCCATTTCTAAACTACTGACACACTGAAAAACGAACACGCACAGGGACCGTTCAGCAAGCGTATGGAAGGTGTAAAGTGCACAGTGTCCATCACTGACAAAGTATGATGAAATAAATGGACATCAACTTTGAGTTTTACTGGGAACTGAAAAAGAAATGTGAAATATGTTGATGCCGTCTTTGTTGCATATCACTGAGATAGAGCATGAGTAAAGTAGTTCCTTATAGTCATATATAAGGAACTGCTTTACACATATAACAATTTTATAGTCATATGTGAACACACCACAGCGCACAGTGTCAACAGCATGAAATTCTTCTATGCATTAACTCATTCACCAAGTGAAGCAGCGGCAGCCAGGAACAGAGCACCCAGAGAGCAGTCTGTGGGGATGGTACCTCAGTGGTGCCACTAGCAGTCCTGGGATTTGGGGATTTGAACCCACAGCCTTTCAATTGCAGGGGCAACTCCCTAACCTCTAGACCACCAGCTGCCCCAAAAAGGTCTCACCACGATATAGTAGCACTCATGTTTGCTGCTATTTGGGGCAGCTGTTGACCGGCTGGTAAGGGAGTTGCCCCTGCAATTAGAAGGTTGTGGCTTCGAATCCCAGGACTACTACCGTCCCCACACACTGCTCCCCAGGTGCTGCGTCACTGGCTGCCCGCTGCTTCACTTGGTGAATGGGTTAAATACAGAAAAGAACCTCACACTGTTCACACATGACTATAAGGAGCCACTTTGCTTTACTTATTCCCTAAGTCAGTAAAATGCAACCAAGATGATCGGAAATGAATGGGACTATAGTATATTTTACGTTTCTTTGTCGATTTCCCAGTGAAACTCCAAAGTTGATGCTGACTCATGTAAATTAAAATGTGAATGGAGTGTATGAACAGTTTTGACCAGCCTAACCTACTGTATGATCTTTATCAGTTTGGGGTTAATAATGAATAGACTGTTGGATTTGGTGTGCGTCTAGGTGTGGTGTGGAAAATGCAGACGGTCCCTTGAGTAGAGCCCCCGTTTCCCCCCCTCCTGCAGGAGGGCAGAGGCTGTACGGCGGGGAGACACCGGCTGACGACGTCAAAGCACCGGGGTACCTACAGAGAGAGAGTCCTAACAGATCAGACAGCCTGAGACCTGCCGGACGGCCTCGACGGGTCATTTAAATTTCTTTTCCAATAGTATCGTGTTAGAAACGGAGCGGTCGACATTAAATCGCACTGTTTGTTTAAGCAGCGTGGAAGACACGATCCAGACCGAGAACAAAAAGGACTTCAGCCCAGCTTCCCTTCCAGATCTTCTCTCCACCATCATCTCCACAAAGATCTTTTATCTACAGCATCACGAACGGAGAGGACGCACGGATTCAGAGGAGGGAGAGAAGAGAGAGGGGCAGCAAGAAAACAAGCCAGCATCATCTACCCCCCCCCCAGGATTAACCAGGAGAGAGAGAGAGAGCGCAGAGATTTCCACTGGGTCCACAAAGAGCAGGGATCATGTAAGATGCGAGAGCACCTTTAACGCCTGATCTCCTTTCAGATAGCTGGTCTGAGGCTGTACGGCTCTGAGAGTCGTGCTGTTACTCTCAGTCACGTAGGCTCAGAGGTTCTGGGACAAAGAGCGTGACACACGGCTCTGAGCATCTATACAGGATTAAACAAAGAACAGCCAGGTCACCCTCACACACACACACACAGTGGGGCATATCTTAAAAACAGGGATTTTTCCATACTAAACAAAAGGTGTATAAATGAATTGTAGGATTTGGTAATTGCATTTGATCTCAGTTTTTGTCCCATTGATTAATGTGCACACACATTGATATGAATGTGTGTGTTTGTGTTTTTGTGTTTATCTATATATACTGAATTACATGTAATTACTCCATTTTTATATATATATATATATATATATATATATATATATGGAGTAATTACATGTAATTCAGTTTTTATTTATTTATACACACATGTACATATACATATGCATATATATATGTGTGTCCATATGTGTGTATTAAGAAGAATATATGAAAAAAATTATATGTATAAAAACATTTTCTTATTGTTGTTACTTTTATTTCATTTTGTAATTGTTGGTGTCATAACATCTTTTTGAGCTTAGTCCCTATCCTATGTGGTGGCCTCAATCCCCCCCACCTCCCCTCACATTGTTTTTGTTTCACTCCTTCCTCTACAGAGCCAGCTGAAGGAAGCCCCTCTACTGGAGACCCCCCCTCTCCGCCGCTGACCGGCTGCTGCGGGTGCCGAGAGTCCATTCCAATGAAGGAGCCCGATGCCATCAAGCTCTTCATCGGCCAGATCCCCAGGAACCTGGAGGAGAAGGACCTGAAACCCATCTTCGAGCAGTTCGGCAAGATCTATGAGCTGACGGTCATCAAGGACAAGTACACGGGCATGCACAAAGGTAATTCAGCAAGGACAGCGTCCCACTATCGAACGGACAGTCTCAAGGGGAGGGGAGAGAGACGGGAGCACGGGCCGCTCAGAAAGGGATGGATTCTCCACAGCACAGCTATTTGTGTCGTGAAATCTAAGAACTTTATAAATACGTGCACACACATGGTGGTTTGTTTCAGCCAATATTATTCAATTTGAGGGTGTTTGAGAAGCTCTAGTTCTCCATTTACTGTGGAAAAGCTGGTGTTTTTTTAAATTTATTAGGGCTTGTTTTAGGAATTTGAGATTATCTTTGGACTGCGGGGTGGGACTAAGGTGCTAAAATAATTTCGGGTGGTACTGCTTCTGAATAACAAATACAGTTTGCGAAAAATGCATGCGCTCGCTTTCATTTTCCCCTGTGCTTCTTTCCAACAGGATGTGCATTCCTAACGTATTGTGCCAGGGAGTCCGCCTTGAAGGCTCAGAACGCACTGCACGAGCAGAAAACGTTGCCAGGGGTGAGTGGCTTCTCGTAATCCGCTGTATTTTTGCTCCGGAGCATTATCGCTGTGGGCTGGGTGCTGAAATGGTCAGTATAGCCCGTATAACATAAAATCTCCTTAAAGTATTGCAGAGCATTACATTTGATGGTTAGGGTTAGAGCTGAATTGGGGCAAATAAGATGTGTGCTATTGGGAATAGACAGTGTATGGGGGTGGGGGGGGTGGGGGGGGGGTATGGGAGTCTTTGCCAACCAACCAGACTCTAATTAGGAATGTAGGAGGAGCGTAATCCTTGAGAAGGCACCCGAGATGGTGGCACTCTCTCTGAAGTTGTTGATTAGCTAACTCGCTCGGCCATCTGCTCAATCCGCGCAATAATGAGCAACCTGCAAAACCTTCAAACCACCACCCCCCCCACCCCCCCGGTAAGTCCTCCCATCCGTATGCTCTGTCTCAAATCAGCCCTGTTCCCTTATTTACTACGCTATTTATTACAAGATATTTATACTATTTTTACGATATTATAGGCTTCAGAAACATGTCACAGACCGCTAGGTTTTGTGCCCTTCAGACCAACACTGATAGTCATGGAGGGTCGGTTAGGTCTGGAACGAGGCCTTGGGCAGCTGGTGGCCTAGTGGTTAGGACGTTCGCCCTGCAATCAGAAGGTTGTGTGTTCGAATCCCAACTGCTAGTGTCACCACAGAGGTTCCCTTGAGCAAGGTCCCATCCCCACACACTGCTCCCCGGGTGCCCCCCGTTGGTGGCAGCCCACTGCTTCACTGGGTGAATGGGTTAAATGCAGAGAAAGAATTTCACTTTGTTCACACTGTGTGCTGTGCTGTGGTGTGTTCACGCGTGACTCTAAGGGTTAATAAAAAAATAAAATGAGGGAAATACTCCAGCAATTTTCACCCGTCTGGCAGGCAGTCAGTGTGGACAGTGGTTTCGGTGCATTTCCCAAAGAACAGAAAGCCTTTAGACTAGAAGACACTTACGGAAACCAGTGGGCAGGCCCTGAAGCATCTCCCCCTTGGTTTCTGTTATAAATTTGCTTTGATGCAGCGGTCTTTCTGGAGTGTTCTGGATTATTGTTGAATTAGGACTTCACTCTGCTAGTGTCCTTTCCCCTCAGCTTTGTGTTCCTGTGGGTTAGGGGCAAGCAGTGAAGACCCTCATTCCCTTTAAATTGGATTTGTGAAATGTAATCAGCACGAGGGGCAAGTGGAGCGGGAGAATGTCTGCCTGTCATTCCTGGACGATTCGGTTCTGATTTGCGTACGTTGCACAGGCAGATGCTGCTGGGACTTATAGAGGGAGGTAGTGGGGTCAGGGAAGCAGGGATTACAGATGAACACATTATGCAAAGCCAACATAGGCAGACTGTAGTGTTGATATCTAGATGCTAGAACAGGGTAGGACAGCTTTGTCAGACTGAACTGGCACAACTAAACCAGAATTCAAAGTGTTTGTTTGTGTTCAGGTACTTTAGCATTTGAAGTCATTGATGCAATATCGTATTGTGAGGTTTTCCAAATAAATCTGTATATTTGATGTTTACATTTGAAAAATATATTTAAATACATCAGTATTCTTGATATTTAAATGTGCAATATATATTGAAATATATCAGTACATATATGATATGTAAACATACATTAATGCAAGCAGTACACTCCTTTTGGCTAAATATTGGCACTTTATGTCGTACAGATATTAGCATATATATGTCTTATAGAATTTGTGGCCAGAACAGTTTTGTGTTCTGTTAATTCAGAACAATCAGAGGCCAGACTGTAGTTAACTAAGTTTTTATTTATTAATACTACTCAATCAATATCGAGTGTGTGTGTACCCCTGTAGAGACCCTGTGGCTCCATTCCAAATCCTATTATTAGCATGACAGTAGTCTGACCTTCACAACCTTTCAAAGAGTGGGCTGGTGGGCGCCCCTCCTCCTTTAAATCCTCCTCCTCAATCCCTCCATCCTTCCATTTGTCTACCTTAAGCCTTGCGAGACTGTCTCCAAAACCTCCCATCCCAGCCTATTGCTCCACACACTCCAGACCCCTTCCCCCGTTTTTTTTCCGGCAACAATATAAACCACGTTATTAAGAACAGCACCCCCCCCTCAGTAAACAGCAGTATCTCTCCAGCTCTCTTTCTCGCACACAAACACCCCAGCTGTGTGCCATTATTACTGGCTGACAGCACCTGCCTCCTAGATCAGGCCGTGCCCCCTGCTCTGTCAGTCATACGGAATCACCGCGACAGCGCGCCTCCGTCAGTGTTGAGCGTGTAGGTGACTCAGACAGAGACCGTAAGCTGGGTGATGGTAAAAAAAAACAAAACAAAAGAAAAGCATGAGTCATCCAATCTTGATTCACTGGCGTTTCATTTGTCTCTCTTTTTCTTTCTCTCCATTTCTTTCTCTCTCTCTCTCTCACTCTATCTCTCGCTGTCTCTCTTATCTCTTGTTCTCTCTCTCTCTCTCTCTCTCTCTCTCTCTATGTTCTTCTCAGTAGCAATCTCATGGTCAAGTCATCCATCTTAACTCACTTGCTTTTAATTTCTATCTCTTTTTCTGCCCCTCTCTCTCTCACTCTCTCTTCCTGTTTCTTTTTCACTCTCCCTCTGTCTTTCTCTTTCTGTCCCTCTCTCTCTTTCTGTCTCTCTCTCTCTCTCTCTCTCTTTCTGTCTCTGTCTCTCTCTCTCTCCCTCTCTGTGTAACAGTCTCATGGTCTATACATTGAAGTGTGTATCCCGAGACCCTGGGAGCGTTTAGTAAACAGCCGTGGGAATAGAGCAGCGGAGAAAACAACAGAATGTGTGAGGGAGGGCAGGGAGGGAGTGAGGCAGGGAGGGGTGGAACAGATGGTATAGTTGGAGTGGCACCTGGCCCTATGTTTAATTTCAGGTGAGAGGCACAGGGATTGTGAACAGAGAGCGGAGAAAACAGACAAAGAAAGAGGAGGAGGGGTGCTGTTCTCTCCCTCATTCAGTTTGCTCTTCCCACACTCTTCCTCTCCCTATCTTACACTCATCTTTCCTCTCCTCCCCCTTTTATCTTTTGCCCATCTCTGCCATCTCTCTCCCAGAATCCAGTTGCCATCCCAACATGTTTGTTCAGCTCTGTTCATCATGTGCTCGGGCACAGCGAAAGTGGCAGGCGACATTTGTAACACAATCTCTCTCTCATACACGCACATATTCGTTCTCTCTCTCTCTCTCTCTCTCTCTCTCTCTCTCTCTCTCTCTCT
>JBBPCX010000147.1:5990607-6011328 GCA_037974365.1 Hydrocynus forskahlii | reverse complement strand
TCTCTCTCTCTCTCTCTCTCTCTCTCTCTCTCTCTCTCTCTCTCTCTCTCTCTCTCTCTCTCTCTGTGTCTCTCTCTTTCTCTCTCTCTCTCTCTCTCTCTCTCTCTGTCTCTCTCTCTGTCTCTCGCTCTGTCTCTCTCCCTGTCTCTCTGTCTCTCTCTCTCTGTGTGTCTCTTTCTCTCTCTCTCTCTCTCTCTCTCTCTCTCTCTGTGTCTCTCTCTCTCTCTCTCTCTCTCTCTCTCTCTCTCTGTCTCTGTGTTCCGGCTCGCTCCAGGCAGTACTAATGACTACAGGTGACAGTGCTGTCATTCAGGAGCTGCCAGCCAGTGACGGTGGCCATGATGTCATGCTGACTTCACAGAATGGCTCCATTGACAGCAGGCCTTTAGAGGAGCCGGTGGCCCATTGGCTCAATATGTGCCTCTCACTGCTCCAGGACAGGAGGGATTCATCTAGTGATTTTTCTGTTGTGTCTTGTATGTGCCACTGAACTTTTAGCTCGTTTGTACTTTGTAATGCGCTGTAAGTAAATGGGGAAGGAACCCACAGCTGAAGAGATTACAAAAGCATATAATTTTAACTTCCTTTTCTACGTCTGCTTTTAGGGAACCGTCATTGCATTTTCACAAACATGTATTTACACACATTTTAGACAAAGTGTGTGTGCCTCCCAACATTGAGAATTTTTTTGTGGTGTTGCTCAGCTGCCAGAGTTTTGGTACCTCTCAAACCTCTCATGTTCTTGGTGTGTGCATGGTAACCTGTTAGATAAAGCATAGAGTAGCTGATAGCAGGCAGCTGTGCCAGTCTCTGGATCAGCGTTATAAATTGGGCCTGACCAAGTCATAAATAGAAGAATAAACAAGCTAAACAAGTTCAGATCCTCACTGTGCTGCTTTTTAATGGATATCTGATCAAATCTTGACCCTATGTATCATATCAAAGATGTTGGAAACATTATTAACCAGTTGAATCTTTCTTTAAAGTGTGAGCTTAGTGAAGCTGTATAGATCTTTTTAAAGGTTCTTTTAAGAAACCAATATCATAGATTCCTTATCACAGATAAGGAACTTGTTGTAGTGCTCTGAATGATCTCTTCTTTCACTCTGAACTCATGAAGTCATAGTCAACACTGGAGTTAATGAGTTGAATCAGATGTATTTCAAGAGGCAGAACATTAATAATTTTGTCTGTGAGCCCAGAAGGAATGCAGTCTCAGTCCTAGTAGATCTGCCATTTTAGTTTGCCATCGCTCTGGGGGTGGTGGCACGTGGAGCATGTGCCCAAAAACACCCCAGTATCACTGTTGCAGCACTTTTCATGGGGCTGTTTTCACTCACTATTTTACCATTCACCACCACCTCACTGCTTTAGCTCTCATGTCAGTGGATGTTTCCAAGGTCTTATTACAGCACCGCGTTTGGCTTGGTAATACTGAAAATATAGATAACAGTACTATTATAATGTTTAATGCTGGAACTGAATTTGTGTTTGGGACTGGTTCAGGTTGGTTTAAGTCCAGTTGAGTTTATAGTTTAGTATTTAAGAGAGTGTCGTTTTTCTTTTCCAGTTCCATGATGCCCACTGGTCCATTAGTATATTAAAGTTGAATAAAAATTCCTTATAGAACATTGTAAGTAGTGGTTCAGTGTCTTATGGCTCTGTATCTTTGTTAAATAATCTATTTTGGAAGAGTGTAGAAAGAGCAATGATCGGATATCCCCAAAAAAGGAATCTAAGAAGCTACTAGAGTGTGACAGCAGTTATGCAAATGAAAATCCAAATCTGATTTTACGTTCATACGGCATAACCCTAAGTTTGTCTGCCAAAGGCTGCAGACAGAAAAAGCTCTAAACTTTAGAACAGTGTTTACATTCTCCTTACCACGAGACAGAGACATAGCCTTTTATAATAACAGTGAGATTTATTTGGTGGTGTACAAGACATAAGTAAAGAATAAAAGGTATTAAGGGTGTCACGCTTTTGGAATGTATTGAATCTGAATCAGAAAAGCTGGTTTCTGAAGGAAATTGCTTATTTTGGGACTGCAAAGACACACAGAGACAAGTACATTGTAAAATATAACGTCTACATTTTGTGTACAAATACACTTCTGAGAGTCTCTCATTTTGTTGCATTAGGCAAAACAACTTTCAGTGATCAAAGTGGGAGGCATCTGGGTGTGTCTTGTCAGATTAAAGTATGGCAGGAATAGCAAAGACTTGCTGTGGACTCGCCACTCATGACTCAATGACTGAGCTTTTATTTCTGAAGAGGTTATGATTTTTAGGGTTGATTTTTGTTGGAGAGCGATGTAGGAGACACTGAAAACATACTGTTGGAGAACTTTTATTAGTCCAAGCCAGAGCAGTCTGTGCAGAATATAATTAAAGCTCTGTCGAATTATATTGCGCAGTCTGTTTCAACAAGTCAACATTTTTAAAATCGCAAATCGAACCCTGACTTCAGGATGAAAAATTGGATCACCCTGAAACCTTGTTTCGCTGCACACACCCCACCCCCCGAAGGGCAGCAAAGACAATTAGCAAATACATAAATTATTTTCTGTGTGACTTCCGCTGGGTTCCACTATATCATTTTCTGCCTTTTTGTGCTCCTTTCTAATGCCTCATTGATACCTTATTGATTCTCTGCTTAACTTTACTGATTTGGTGCTTTTTCTTCTCCCCCTCTCTGCAGCAGCATGTTGTCCCGACTGAGTGAGTGGTTCTGGGACGAGAGGCTGTGGTTTCCAGTAGGTCTGGGCTGGGCTGACATCCAGGATCGGGATGGTCGCACCTACGCCAAAGGCTCCGACCTCTGGGTGGCTCTGCCCATTGCACTTGCCTTCCTCATTGTACGGCAGATCTTCGAGAGGTCTGTTGAGAGCAGTTCACATTTGACCTTATTTATGAACATAGAACATTTAAACACATTTTTAGAACCTGTGGATATTTTTGCATTTAGATTTTTTTTCAAGATTAGGGACCTTAAAGAACAGTTAGATTTTAAACTATGGTGGAACATCCAGTAAAATTTAGCACTTGACACTCACCAGTTTAACCCCAGACTGCTGGTGTTTCAGTCATCTTAGACAAATGAATCATTCTAAAAGGAATTATTGCCACTGTGCTTCAGGTAATCATTGTTAATTTGAAATGTTCAAAAACCTTTCAGTGGGAAAATGTAATTACATGTGAAATTATGAGCTAAAACCATTTCCACATTATTTCTTGCAATATTAGTTTGTAAGTAGCAAGTAATTTATCTTAAGTCTTACCTTTCATAAGTCTTTTAGTGATTGTTGTGAATATTTGTTTGTAGGACAGTGGCACCTCGGCTAGCCTCGATGTTGGGAGTAAAAGAGAGAGTGCGAGTCGAGGCAGCACCCATCCCAACACTGGAGTCTTACTTCTGCACCACAAGTAAACATCCTGCACAGGTACAGCACACTTATACTTTAATCTGTTCCTCAACTGCAAAGTTATCTTCCTCAGTATTGGTGTTGTAGGTTTGGGCTGCTGAAACAGCACATTAATGACATACATCATCGTTCAGGGTATCAAACTAAATGCTTTGCCAAATACTTTCTTCTGTTGTACTGAATAGTGTGTAGATCACATCAAAAAGAACATGAGACTGGTGGACATATGACGTTATAATACTGATTGTTTTAGTGTAAAGACAGACCTGTTGTTAAGCTCCACCCTCTTTGGGTTCATGTTGCTATGCCTGACAAACTTTTGAGTACAGAATGGGATTTTCTTTGGAATTTCTATAGGATTTTATTTACTCCCTTAAAGTACCTTTTGGAGCAGTTCATCCAAAATTTAAAAGCAATTTACATTTCTTAAGTATTTTAAAGCTCTCAAGAATGCAACATGCTTCAAGGCTACTTTGATAATACAGTGTTCTCTCACAGTATAATGATGGAGACAAAATGTGGTTTTGTGTCTGTAGGAAACAGGGTGATTTCCCTTTTTGCATACACGTTTTAAATTGTTCTCATAGAAACCAGCAGTCACTGTTGTTGAGATATAGGGAACCACAGGAGAGAAGCGAAATGCCAAAACAACTCTGTGCAGATACATCTAGACAGACAAACAATAGAGTTAACATCATACCCTGCTATGTAGGAGGTAAAATTTGCTGAGCGTTTACTATATAATTTACTATATAAACATTTCAGTTAAAGCAATGATTAATGTGACTTCTGCATTTGGATCTGTTGGAAAGACCTCAGAAAGTAGGATTATAAGCTGTGGTTGATTGTGCTTCGTCAATGAGTGTGATGCCCTTGCCTTATTGTGATCTGTAAGAAAACAGAAAAGCATGGAGAACGTAACATTTTATTCTGATGGGAGCAAATTGCCAAACTCAGTCTACTGGACATTTGTATATAAAAATGATATAAATCATATGCTTTTTCTGGTGCTTCATGGTGGCTGGACACCTTACTAAGACATTTTGATAGTTTTTCCTTTTATTTTTGTCACATATCTTTATTTCCTAGCATAATGAATATCGGTGCTGGATTTCTGTGTGCTGTTTTCTACTCCTCTGTGTCTTACATACTCATACACTCTCTTGCCTCGTGTATGTGTGTGTGTGTGTGTGTGTGTCTCCTTTATGCAGAGTGTGATGGAGCGTTTAAGTAAACAAACAGGCTATTCAGAGCGGCAGGTCCAGAGATGGTTCCGGAGACGGCGGAACCAGGAACGACCCAACCAGCTCAAGAAGTTCAGAGAGGCCAGGTACACACACACACACACACACACACACACCCCACACAGTCAAACAAGATGATGACCAGGCATAAGGATGCCTACTGTCCTGAATTACACACATTCCTCTCTTAGCTCTGTTTCCAAGTGCATGTAGGGCCATAGCCTAGCTAGTTACTGGGTTACTAATAATACAGACTAGAAATCCTTCTAAACACCTACTCAAACCCCACATGAATTCACAGCTAGAGTGTACAATCCGGTCCTGGAGGGCTGATGTCCTGCACAGTTTAGTGATTTCCCTTCTCAAACACACCTGGTTTAACTCATTAACCATTCCAGTTGGAACTGTGTCTCAGGGGGCCCCTCATCAAGCCACTTGAAATAAAACTTGTGAAAAGTCAGAAAGGGGCTGCCTTTATTAATGTACAATATAAACTGTTATTCTAAAATTAGTAAACCGGTAGACTGAAAACAAGTCTTGGCATGTCTAGTTTTACTGGCTTCCCATCAGCTTCATGGCATTTGTCACACAGGTGTCGATTATGCTGTTTTTAGAACAGTCACTTTAGAAAGTGACATTTATTTGCCAAGGAAATGCCAGGTACTTTTTCAGCATCACGTCACATAACCTTCAGGAATTGTTCAAGTAACATTAAATCAAGTTGAACAATACAGTTATAAATGACTCTTTATTGTAGTATGTGTGACATTCAATGCTGTGAGACAATGCTGTGCAGTCATCATCCATTTAGTGCTAATTTAACTGCTTACTTAAAAAAATTTCTGATCCAGCGCTGGAAAAAGTACAGTCATAGATAAAGTTCTGTTGTCCCTGAAATCTTTTGTTGATTAATATTATAATTCATGGGATGTTTAATGCTATGACATAGTTGAATCAATTAAGGAAGATTTAGCTAGTTCTCTCATAACCGATTACAGCAGAGTAATGCACATTTCGGACTCTTCAGTGGTTTCTAGTCATGAGGACACGTTTGCACAGATGTCTACAGTTACCCAGATTCATGCATAGAGTGAAGCAAAGTATACATTTTCTCTTGAGAGTGTAAATAAATAAGAGCAAAAACAAACTGCGAGCACTATAACTTTCAAGCCAGTTAGCATTACATTGTTGAATAAATATAATCATTCTAAAATTAGCGATCAACACATTATATATTTTGGTACGCTTATTGGGTGTGGGGCCAACATTCACTGGTGTACAGCATCTCCTGCTGCTCGTTTTGGGCAAAGCCCATCCTTCCACTTTTCAACAACTGACAGTCAGTCAAACAAGCCTTTCCTATGAGTAGCTTTTTCTCACTGGCATGTGAATTTAAGAAATATAGATATGTACTTGAAATAGAATTCTGGCATGTGGATTGTGTGGTTTGTTTGTTTTTTGTTATTCCACAAAATCTGCACAGACGACCGTGTGTTCTCTTACAGTTGGAGATTCACGTTTTACCTTCTTGCTTTCCTTGCTGGCCTCGCTGCCCTTATTGATGTAAGTACTCATACATGGTCTGTAGTGAGGAACGTTGTGATGTGTGTGTATTTTGATATGAAGCGGTCAATGTGTGTATATGTGTGTACAGAAACCCTGGCTCTACAAGATGGAAGAGATGTGGAAGGGCTTCCCAACACTGGTATGTTTACACCAATGTGTTCCTTTCTAACATTGGGCTTGCCTTTGCAGGCTGATCTAGGTGGCACTTAGCACTCATTATTCCAGCTTATTCCTGATTAGCCAGGCACGTGTCTGCAGTGTTCACTAAATCCAGTCCTAAAGTTGCTCTACTCTGCAGAATACAGCCTTTGCTCTCTCAGAATCTTATTCTTACTACTCTTATTTACAGTGAGGGAAAAAAGTGTTTGATCCTGTGCTGAGTTTGTACGTTTGACCAGTCTATAATTCTATAATTACAGTGGTAGGCTGTGAGAGACAGAATAACAAAAAACTCCTCAAAAACCCAGTGCACAAAAGTCAAGCACTTGCATACAGTGAAGACACCTGGGAGCCTGAAATCTTGCTGGTTGATAGGAGATCATATACTTATTTCACACATTGCAATGTACATCAGTCTCTGACTTTGGTGCACTGGGTTTTTGAGGGTTTTTTGTTGTTATTCTGTCTCTCACAGCTACAATAAACCTACCATTACAATTATAGACTGGTCATTTCTTTGTCAGAGGGCAAATGTACAAACTCAGCATGGGATCAAATACTTCTTTCCTTCGCTGTACCTCTTGAGTGACACATGTTTGAGTAGAACGTACACTGAAACATACTGAGCAGCATTACTCTGGGAATAGGATTGGAAGCAGTATTCAAGAGCTTGACTGACTGACTTGATTGAAAGGCTTGATTGGATCTCTTGGGGTGGGGGGTTGTATTATTAACACTTTTTATGCTTTTGATGGAATCTCATTTTTCTCTTTCTCTTTCAGACTCTGCTGTCCTCTCAGTACTGGTATTATATGATCGAACTGGGTTTCTACTTGTCCCTTCTGTTCAGTGTGGCATCAGACGTGAAACGAAAAGTAAGTGTTTCAAAGTTTCAAAGATGTAAGCTCAACACAGGAAAAGTTTAAGTAGCGCACTCTTTAATTAATCCTGCACTGTAAAGCGGATGGCTCTACATTCATATGCATCTCAATCCATTGCATTTTGGTGCAGCAATTTATAGAAAAATATGTTAATTTGATCTTGTAGTTCTTAGTTATGTAAATTTTGTGATATTCTACACACAATGCTGTGCATCCAGTTTAATTTAACTGCATACCTGAAAAATTCTCTGATCCAGTCCTGGAAAAGGAACAGTCATGGATGAAGTTCTGTTGTCCCTGAAATCGTTTGATGATTGATTTCATAATTCTGACACAGGGTGTCTTATTTAATAACTGGATCCATTAAGACAGATTTAGCTAGTTCTCAGACTAAGGATTATAGCATAGCAACACATTTATTTACTCTTGATGATTCCTGCACTGCAAAGTAGATTTCTCTTCATTCAGACGCATCTCATTCACAGCATTTTTTGCAAAATATGGTAGTTATTTGGGCAAGTTGTTCTTAGTTATTTGAAATTGTCATATCCCACACAAAGATTTTGTATTTAGTTACGACCGCAGATGCACTTTGTTGGTACACACTCTGCCATGTAATTTAGTCAAATTTGAGTGACCGGAGACAAACATTGAGGAGATAAATGGAAGATAAACCCAGAACGGTAAACCGTAGCTGTTGATATTGTAAGGGAATTGACAACAAGGAAATGGATCCGTTTCATGCTGGAGGATGTTCACTGTGTCCTTAATCTCTTGTGCATGTGGAATAGTAGGTATTTGAAGAAGGATATTTAGAATCTCTGTGGTTTTAAACTAGAGTAACATGGAATTTTGAACAGTGTTGGTTTTTTAGTTCTGATATTTGCTCTGCAGAAAACTACCAAACTGCCCATGCAGTTTTTAACATGAAATGCTGATAAATAAAAAATAAATGGATGTTTAATTTGAAAAGCGTTCAGTGACTGCATGTTTGCATGATGTGGTTCATACAGTCTGATCTCCTGCAGTCACCTGCACATCCATTTACATTTACATCATTTGACAGATGCTTTTATCCTGAGACTTTATTTTTTTGTGAATCTCACATGTAGGCAAATGTAGTGTTGGCAGTCTTGCCCAAGGACTCCTGGTGTGGTGTGGTGTGTTGCCCAAGTTAGGAATCAAACCCCCTGGCAAGTTAGCATGAGCCACAATACTTCCCCAGTCAGAACACTTCTACTGAACCAAGGGTATATTAGGCAAACCTGTGTCCTTCTTTCCAAAGGTTGTTACTGCAGCAAAGACTCAGTATTTGAACAATTAGGTTCTATTTGAACTCTTTGGCAGAGGTTTCAAAACTTTTTTTCACACACATTCCCCATGTTATCACACATAATCAGGACTTAATTGCTTCTGTCCAAATACTATTGGCTAGAAATATTTAACACACCAAAGCATAGTATGTTAAACTAGCTGTGGGTACACCTTAAAGTTGCTGCGATCAGTAATTAGAATGGATAGTTGGATACATTGGCACACTTGGGAAAAATCTATGCAAAGCATTGTTTTGATTACTAGCTTGATTCAGCTTGTTAATTAACGGACCGGTTCAGAAGTGTTTGAGCTGGAAAATCACCCAATTGCACGAGACACCAGCCTTAGAGGTCTAAAACTGAATCGGCTCAGCTCCTCCTCTGAATTTCTGCAGTTTCAGAAGGCAGATGGTTCGCTCACATTAGAAATCAAGTCAGATGCTGCGAGACGCTTTCAAAACTTGAACTTGTAGCAATTTCCTCCCAGCGTTCGGCCTCTGGTGAACAAAATGACAAATGAGTCTTCGGGAACAGTGAGGTGCCACGTTTAGAGCCCCATGTTTATTTTCCTAATAAAAGCAATTACACTGAGCCAGCAATAAAGCCAGGAATAAGAGATCTTAAAAAGGGTTGTCGTGTTTGTTAAACCCTGCTAGTAGCTTTTCAGATCCACTGTAAATTTTGAGGTTTTTCTAGACATGCTTTTCAGTGGAAAATTACCCATGGCAGAATAATCTGATCAGGATTCATTATAATAACTCCTGAACATGTTCTAGCTTTGTATCAGTAATCCTGATCTGACTGTTCTGTTTCCCAGCCTTATCCTATCAAGAATTAAGGCGGTCAGCAATCTGGAAAGTGTGTTAAAAATATGTGATGTGTGTTGTTCTACTAATTCTACTCACCTAAATAACAAAATTAACCAGAGAAAAATATGTTCTGCCTTTAACAATGAAACATGGTTTCTATACATTTTTTTAAATTAAAATTTTTATATATATATTTTTTTGTATTCTAGGGTTTAATTTGCAAGGCAGATTAGCCACCTTTTATGATACATTAGCCCAGCAGTGCCATATCAGATCATTTCCCTGAACAGCATGAGCACACATTGATTTAGGAAATTACTTGTATGAACAACTTATAAACACAGTGAATCTGGAGGCTTTGTTACTGCTTTTTACTGGTTTTAGCATCTCATTATATTCTGATAAAAATCTGTCTGTCTGTCCCCCTCTTTTTTTAGGACTTTAAGGAGCAGATTGTTCATCATGTGGCCACCATCCTCTTGATTAGTTTCTCCTGGTGTATGAACTACATTAGAGCTGGAACTCTAATCATGCTGGTGCATGACGCCGCCGACTATCTGCTTGAGGTACACAAACTAAACTTTCTCACATTAACACAGACTAAACAGTTTTCCAGTGACTATAGTGACATCCTGTAATATGTTATTTTTCAGTTACCAAATAAAGAAAAAGGTCTTGATGCAACCTTTTTGGTGTTTGTAATAAACATTAATAGTGTAAGGCAGGGGTCACCAACATGGTGCCTGCAGTCACCAGGGTGCCCCCAAGGACCACATGAGTAGCCTGCAGACCTGTTCTAAAAATAGCACAACTCACCAGTGAGCAGCGTCTAACACTTAATTTTATCCTGTTGCTATTCTTCTTTAATCAAATTTGCATTCATATAGATTTGAAAATGACAATATCTAAAAAAAAAAAGCATTTAAAACATTTATTATACATGAAATTTAAATAAGTTTAGGTAAACTCTTTTTTAATGTATCAAACTGGTAGCCCTTCGGTATGGCTCAGTAACCGTGAAGTAGCTCTCAGTTTCAAAAAGGTTGGTGCCCCCTGTTGTAAGGAAATGTAATGCAATGTATACACCTTTATATCTAAAGCAATTCTAATGATCCCATAACAGCTCTGTCAGAACCAAGTTCTCCTGCTCATACACTGCCAGTTGGAAAAGTTTTGGGGAAAACACCTACAAAAGTCAAACTTTTAGATCATTTGCTTGTTCACAGTCCATCATTTTCCATTTTCCTTTCCCAGACTAAGGTGAAAAGCATGGATGGCACAGTAACAATTTTTTGCTCTGATAATTTTACTAGGAAAACTAGGAAGGGATTCAGTTTGCTATTTGATTTGCATTTTGTGTTTCATTTTTTTCACTAAAATTATTATAACACAATTTGGACAGTTCAACACACTTGGAGGAGACCGCTAACTGCCAATTATGTCAAGTCAGCTAGCAGTAGCATTGAGGCTCTTTTTACGTTAGGTTCTAGGTAGTTTGCTCGCTCTTTCAAAAGTGTTATTCAGTCATTTATTATTGTAAGAATCTGCCATGTAGGTGTTTTTTCTTTCTCCTACCTTGAGAAAAATGTATGCTGAATTAACTGTCTTTCACCAAACACAGAAACCATTCTGACAGCTGCTACCATGGTTAGTGTCCTAGCACTTATGTATAATAAACACTTTCCAGATCATGAAACAATGAATCATGTGGAAGGTTCTATAAAATATTTACTTGATCTGGGTGGTAAACCTTATCTCTACCCTCCTTAAACTGGGCGTTTACAGAAAGAGAAAGTAAAGCGAATTAGAAAAGCAAGATCCTACGGGCCGATTAAAGTTGCCATGGCAGCTCCAGGTTTTACTTTATATTCAGTATATCACTTTTTAGCTTTATGTGAAAACATTGTATAAAATGGCCATTATATTAAAATCACATTAAAAAGCGAGGTGTCTCTAAACTTCTGACAGTCAGTGTGTGTGCACCAATGAAAATGTTCCGATCACACATAAACTGCTACAAATAACTGCTGCAAAAACTCTTTAATTTATAATTGGATACTTCTTGCTTAGTGAGATTCGTAGCTATATAAACTTCCCTTAGGATTAATTGTGCCTCTGTTTGGAATTTCACACATTAAAACGAATCACTGTCAAATGCTGACACCTGGTGGAGAGTAGTCAACATCTTATGTCGCTCTCTCTCTCTTTCTCTCTCTCTCTCTCTCTCTTTCTCTCTCTCTCTCTCTCTCTTTCTGTTTCTCTCTCTCCCTCTCTCTCTCTTTCTGTTTCTCTCTCTCTCTCTCTCTTTCTGTTTCTCTCTCTCTCTCTCTCTCTTTCTGTTTCTCTCTTTCTGTTTCTCTCTCTCTCTGTCTCTCTCTCTCATTTACAGTCAGCAAAAATGTTTAACTACGCTGGCTGGAGAAAGACATGCAACTACGTCTTCATTGTTTTTGCTGTTGTCTTCTTCATCACAAGACTTGTGATCTTTCCATTCTGGTGAGCAGTCAAGTTCAGCTCAGTTAAAGTTCAGTTAAAAGGTTTTTTTTTTGGTTCCAGAATTAAAGATGATACTATTCATCAATTAAATTAATTTGTTTTACTTGAATGTAATCTCCCTTTCAGGATCATGCATTGTACATGGGTGTATCCAGTGACCATATATCCTCCATTTTTCGGTTATTACTTCTTTAATGGACTTATGCTGGTGCTCCAGTGTCTGCACATCTTCTGGTTTGTGCTAATTCTGCGCATGGCCATTAAGTTCCTCCCTGGCAATGTAAGTCTCTGTCTGTTTCTCTCGGTCTCTCACTTCTGACACATGTGAACTGTACCTGGGCCTGTTCCCTAAGCCTGGAGATGTTTTTTTTGTAAAGGCACCACTTACCTCACCTTAAATTTTGTTAAATTATGTGGCCTTTAGCAAGCTGCAGTTACATTTGTTACAATTTCTGTTCTAGCTTATTACAGTTACTACTAAAAAGGAAAAATATTTTGAATGTTTTTTAATAATGCCAAAATAATTTGAATACCCCGATGTTAATTTGTTAAATACACATTTATATACTTGGCTCAAGATTTAACTGTTAAATGAGATTCATGTGAAGAAACTGAGAGGATTCTCATTTACTCGTTTAGCCACCATGGTGCTGAGATACTGACACGAACATCAGGCTTACTAATTAGATTGATTCCTAACAGATGAAGTGAAAGTGAAAGTGACCATTTTGTCATATGTGAACACACCACAGCACACAGTGTGAACAGCACAAAATTCTTCCTTTGCTTTTAAACCCGTTCAACACAGGTGCTTAGCGGTCTTGGGAATCGAACCCACAACTTCCTGATCACAGGGCGAATGCCTGAACCACTAGGCCACCAGCTGCCCTAGACATTAGATATTAATCTGAATTTAGTGTACCATGGATTTATATAAGCAAAATAACTCACCAAGTCAGTTATTTCTGAAACTGGACAATTAAGTCAGCGATGGAATTTGAAGTCATTCTGTAAGAAATGTAAACTGACTAGGAAAACAGATGGCTAACAAAGATTTTAAAGATTTAGGTCTTAAACTTATTTCTGTCTAATGGTTGCTTTCTAGGTAAGTAAAAAATGCAGTTCCACTCATCTGAAAGTGTTTCAGCTCACCCAGATGAGGGGATGTAAAAAGGATGTAAAAAGAACTTGTTGTAAAGCTAAAACTGGAATATTTTGATTTTAAAAAGAACTGCCTAAAATAAACATACTTAAAATTACAGATTGTTATGAAGTGTAAATATTTTTAATTGCAATATGGAGAAGGAGTTTGAGTGTTTAAAAGCCTGTAAAATATTGTTAGTGTAGAGTCTAGTTGTTTTATTATGCAGATGACTCAAAGATGACTTAAAGAGGTTAGGGTCAGCTTGGGAAC
Source organism: Hydrocynus forskahlii (assembly GCA_037974365.1). Taxonomy (NCBI): domain Eukaryota; kingdom Metazoa; phylum Chordata; class Actinopteri; order Characiformes; family Alestidae; genus Hydrocynus; species Hydrocynus forskahlii. The sequence goes on along the minus strand of JBBPCX010000147.1, from coordinate 5,998,022 downwards.
TAGATTTATATTTTGAATGGGTTATTTTGATCCTAGTCCTGCCCACAACAGCAGTCCTTTCCATTTAGCATTTTCTGTCGTAAAAGACAGTGTGTTGTGTGTTGTCTTACCTGACCTGATGAAATTGAAGTAATAAATGTTAGCCTGTATTTTATGACGAGGGAATTGACGACCCCTCCCCAGGTTAAAAACCACTAGATGCGTTTGATGTCTTTTAAAACAGAGCTAACTGACTTGTTTTACCGTTCAGCATATTGTGGAGGATGAGAGGAGCGACCGAGAAGAGACGGATGATTCGGAGGAGGAGGATGAGGCGATGCGTGAGAAGGAGAGATGGACCAAAACAAAAAACGGACTGCTGCAGAACGGCCACTCTCTGTCCAACAACCACCACAAGATGGAGTGATGAGGCGGAGGAGACTAGTGAGAGTGAACAGGATGATGTCCTCCCTAGCTGCCTGTAGCACACACACAAAAACATACCCCCACACCCCCACACGCGCACACACACCATGTAGTCAAGATCAGTAGACTGAGGCAGGACGGGGGGACGCTTGAGTTAAAGAACTGACCTACGAACACACAGACATTTACCAAGTGTTAGAAACAGATCTACCATACACACTCAAACACTAATCCTAATAGTCCCAGCAAACAAACTTGAAAAGAATAACCACGAATCGTCCTTTCGGTCTATGCACTAAAATGCACTAAATTCTGCGGAAGAAACAAGGAGATCTGGAGGTAGTGAATAATCTCTGGACTACTAGTCCAGTGTATGATCTGCCTAGTGCCTTGTTAAAGGACTCCTTCAGTGATTTTCAACATAGTGTCTGTCTGCCATATCTGCAGGATCTGTTCAGTTGCCACAGACACTAATTTAGACCTGTGTCCCTTTAGAAAACAGGAACATCGAAGCATCCATCCACTGGCCTCTATAATAGCTTTGTTTTAAGCTGTGTTTCTGTTCTTTTCTAAGTACAGAGTTGTGTATCACAGATGTGACAGAGTCTAGGTTATAAAAGAAAAGACTGACTGGTAAAACACTGCTATAGCAACATAATGGAATTACCTGAAATGTTGCAAGCCCACCGTCCAACTCTTGGCTACAATTCGATTTCATTCCACATGCAGTATCCCTTTCACCAAGTGGCCTTTAGCACAGTGTCCCAGAGCATTCCTCGTGCACGTATGCATACGCACACGCGCGCACACACTGTCAAGAGCCCTCCTCACTGAAATGTTCTTATTTCACTTGCACTATTATATGTACTATATAGCCTAATCTTGCTGTACACAACCGCCGCCCTTCTTGAAAACCATAGCAATGCACCATTCAGTTTTTCCTGCCAGAACACATCTCAGATTGATCCTTGACCTGTTTGTGCTCCTCAGTCTCATTCCTTTGTAGCAACTGTTGCTAGATTAAACGGGCTTTACAGAACATTGTTTTGATCAAAATATGTAAACTTTCTAGGTTGGACTACTACTTCTTTTCAGTCTCTATATAACCCCTAGTTTCCAGTTACAAACGCTACGCTGTCTAGCTGAAATTTATTGTTGTGGCTGATCTAACATTGGTAGACTAGAAACAACAGCTAGGCTTCGTGAAATGTCAAAATCATGAAATGTTTTTACTTAATTAGTAGTTATACAAAAACTTGCAGTCTAAAATGGTCAAATTGGCCAATTTGCTATTTTGCTTTATAGCTGTTGATACCCAGGTACCTCTCAATGATGAGACACCTCAACCTCAAAAGTTCAACACTGTCCTCTATACGTGTTATTGGCAGCACCACTTAAGGTTTTATAGCATCAGTCGGAAGTTGTTGTGCAGTTTTTGTTTTCATAAGACCCTTGATGTGTCGCAAATACTTTTTATTTTCTTTTATTAACATGCATTTGCCTCAACCCAACAAAAAAATACTAAATAAAAATGTGAAAATGATTGGGATTATAATTGCGATAAGGCAATTATGCAATAATCGTGACCAGATTAATAACAGTAAGGTTGCTAGAATTCTAACAAGCCCCATTCCATCACGCAATCCTGTATCCTATCAAATTTTCACACACAGATATAAATAAGTTTTAAAATTCACTGCATTTTCTTAATGTGGGTAAATGCTGCTTTTTTTGCCAACATTCAGTAAAGCTAGTCCAGCCTCACAACAGTAGAAACAAAAGAATGTGTCTGTGGGAGGAGCATGAATGGGTCAATCATGCGTGGCCCTGATGTGTTAAATCAGGGAAAACACTGACCTGGCATGGCTGGGACCATACAATACTGCTGGTTTTGGCTAAGCTGAACCATTTGTGCTGCCATGATGTCCCACCACAGGACCGGCTGGAAGCTAAATTGTGCCCTGCCTTTTGTGTGCCTGTTTTGTTTGTTTGTTTGTTTGTTTTTATGTTGCGTTGTAATGGGAGCTAAGATGTGTCTAACCCACCCTTGGATGTTGTTTTTGCTGAAATCAGAACATCTCCGAGTCGTATGACTCAGAGTTATCAAAACAAAATTATTTATCAGAGATGAGAAATTTTTTTAAACATAAGATTATGACCAAGTTTCAGTTTTGTTTATTTCATTTGATTGTTTGAGAACATTGAGATTATTCAGTTCAACATTTATTTTATTGTGTTTTTGTTTTTGTTTTTTTAATTGGTTTTCATACATTTTATTTGAGTCCTAAATGCATTCAGTTGCGATTCAGTTATGGCAATTCTGTACTACAGGTATAGGGTTTCTTCCCCTACTTGGAAGACGTTTTCTTTTAAGTGGACTGATCTAACCAATTCTGTACTTCTGTAATGTTTGCCTGCTGGGAAGAGAGATTAAAAAAAAATCACCTCTTGGTGGAGATACAACTGTTGTAAAATCAGTTTGGAACAAGTCAAAGGCTAAACAGTGTGTATTGGGGGCATTTCTGCATGAAATTGAACAGACGTCCTCTCTGCTCCATCCTCACTTACATTTCTGATAGAAAATACTGTTCTACCAAAAAAAAAAAAAAACATTGCATAAAAGTAACTGACAAATCGTAAGTCAGTGTTTTATCTGCCGTATATTACGATTGACAGTATTTACTGATCATTGGCCCTTAGACGCACTTTATAAATCATGTTCATGAGGGTTGAAATCCTTTCTAGGACATGTCTTATGCTTTCAATTAGTGTGTAAGACAGCAGTGCTCCAACATGACTGAAATAGAGGATTCTGGTTAATAAGTTTTACGGGTTATGACGTCCATGGACAAATTTGCCATATTCTTAATGTGTTCTGTAAATTGTTCAAGCTCTATCGACATTTACACAGTTTCACACCCCACTGGATCCTTAATTTCATCCAAAGTGTTAAACTAAAGTACCTGAGACCAGGATTGTGATTATTGTTAAGGTCATAAGGTTTACACTTCCTTGTTTTTTTTGTTTTTTTTTGTTATATTGGACCAGATCTTGTTGGTGTGTTTATCTTTAGTGTTGATTTCAGTTTTTGTGTTTACAAATTGTGAGATGGGGGAACAACAAAAATGGAGATCGGAGGTTTTGTCCCAAAAGTGATGGTATAAGTGGCTTATTCGTTCTATATAAGTGCTTTGTGTAACTTCATGTCTGCTTATTCATGTTCTTGCTCTCGAAGTCCCTTTCCTCTACCCTAAAATAAAGCAGGGGTGGGCAATATGGTGAAAATGTTTCACAATACATTTTCATGATATTTATTTTTTGTATTTTTCTTTATTTGTTTGATCAGTTTGAGCCTATAAAGCACCACATCTCCTGTCCGCAGGCCGAAACATTAGACAGCTACACCATCTAGGAGTTACACCATCTTTGAGTCTGACACATGCATCATAATGCGGATTCTACAAAATATCGACTAAATGTACTCTGATAATGATGATTCTGGCATTCCTCCAGTAGAGAACCTTGTGTGCAAAGGGGATTAGCCTCAACTTGAATTTTCAAGAGGCTCAGCTGTTGTTCCTTCTCTGCGTTTTGTGTCCTGTGAATCTATGATCAGTTTTTCTTCTTTTTTTTTCATTTTTCCTCCCAGCCTTTTTCTGTTTGCCTCGCCTTCATCTTATCCTTCAGGCTAGATGCCAAGACCAGTCCTACCAAACAACTCCACCATGTATTGCCTTTAGCAGTCCCAAATACACAAAAACATGAGTGTCTCAACTGCCAGTGTTTTTATGTTGTATTTTGTATTGCCTTTATGCAATGTAAGATAAAAGACTCTTGTGGATAACTCAGTCTGTGGCCTTGTTCTGTTTTGTTTTTTGATTTCTCTTGTCGTTTGGGCTGGAAGGGGGGGTGGAGGGGGGGTTCTTGCAGGAAGTCAGTGTATGTTGCTTCCCATTGTTTGCCACTTCATGCATTCAGTGGTTCAGTACATGGTTTTCCCCTGTTCACTACAGACTAGGCCTCTTTGGGCTTGGGCTACCTTCCCATAAGAGAACCAAAAGAAGAAATGTATTGATCAAATGTTGATCCATGACATCTGAGGAGACTTAATGATGATGATCTTTAAATTCCTTTGGCTGAGTAGCATTAGACGGAGATGCTTCTGGCACAGATTAAAGAAGTAAGTTAAATATAGCATCAAAATTGAGATCTTTGTTTTGTGTTGAGATTTCATACTAAGATTCCCGTCTTCAGTTCTCTTGTAGATCAGCAGATGACACATAAGCACATATGACAATTGGGGTGTTTTGCTTAGTAGCAATGTCAGAGGAACTGCAGACTTCAGAATACCTGATCATGTTGTCTAGGGAAAACTACAGAGATTGATCTGTTTACTTTTTCTTTCCTATGGGTCATACAAACTAGTGGACTTGGGCAGACAGAGATCATACTAGCAGTGTACATCTCCAAAAGGGCCGGTGCCCAGCACAGTTCTCTTATTTCACTGAACAATAAACTGCTTGACGCTGGCCGTCCAGGTCTGGAGTTGAGCACCCCTGAATTCTACAATATACAGCAGCTTGCAAAACTGTTCAACCTTTTATACAATTTTCCTCTAACAAAATTTTAGTTGAGAATCCCATTTGCCTAAGTATTCAACCCCCTGTGCTTTGGAAGCTCCAAGTTTATACAAATGGCAATCATGGCACAAAGGTGACACTTATTTGACCATAATTAAACATAATTAGGTACTACTTGTGAGTCTTTAAGTAAGGTTGTCTGTCTGGACCTCTCTGCACCTTTAGTAAATTACATTTTCTTTTATGGAAATACATAAGGCTGGAATTGGGTATAAAAAACATCAAAGCATCTGAATGTTAAGCACTGTTGGATCATCAGAAAGTGGAAAATGTATCACAGCACCAAGACCCTCAGTAGAACAGGCTGCCCCTCAAAACTAAGCTTCGGAACAAGGTGTCTACTGGGAAGAGGCTACTAAAAATTCAACTGTCGCTCTCTTAAGTCTGCAGGTTTCTTTACCTCTTTACAATTTGAAGAGCTCTCTATAACATAGACCTCCACAGGAGGGTAGCAAGAAAGAAGTAATTCCTTAAGGTCCTCATAAAGTACAAGAAAGACCCTGTTAAAATGTGGGATAAGGTTTAATGGTCAGATGAGACCAAAACAGAACATTTTGGCAAGACTTCAAAAAAGTATGTGTGGCTTATACTCCCCACTCTTCAGGAAACATTATGCTGATGATGAAATATGGTGGTGGCAGCATCATGCTATGGGGATGCTTTGGGAATCATCTGGGAATCTTGTCCCTGTCTGATATAAACTTACAGCTCAGGAGAAGATTCATCTTTCAACATTCAGACGCACCTTTCACCAACCTAGAGGATATCTATAAATTCTGTTTAGAAGAATAGAGACAAATCACTCCTAAGAACTGTGCAAAAGTGGTACATATTTACCTGAAAAAAATTACAACTGTTATTGCAGCAAAAGTTTCTCTAGTATTCATAGTATTTTAAGTATTCATGAGTAGGGGTTGGATACTTACGCAAATCATACATTTAAGTTTTTTATTTGTAGATAAATATCTGCAGAAAATTTTTATTTTGAAATGCATTGTTACAGTATAACTGTTCGCATTAAAATACTGAATGGAAGAGTAAGTGTAATCATTACAATTATGCTTACTTTCAGAGGGGTTGTATACATTTGCAAGCCACTGCATCTGCTATATGTATGACTATGCAGAGATAATAGTTACATAACATACCTCAGGCATATGCTTCAATAACTGGAAGCTTATATTTGAATTTGTACTGTTTTTCTAGAAGCGGTAGCTAGCAACCTAGTGGCAGATAACCAGTATCAAATTCGGGAAACACCCTGGACAAGTAACCTAAACTGAGCAGTTTAGGTTACTTGTCCGGGGTGTTTGATAATATATTTGATAATAAAATTTCCTATTACTCATGCCCTGTGTTTGAGTTACTTAAAATGTATGGCCTCACTTGATTCCACAGATGAAACACAGATTAACACTGATGAAAAATGCATGTCTGCCTTACCCTTAACATGTTTTCCTTGCAGACTCTCAAGTTCTCTTTTGTACTGTCCAATTCCATTTTACATTGAAATTAAATTTTGTAGTTACTGCCAACCTGACCAGCTGCAAACTCCATCCAACAATTCCAGTGAGAATTTTTAAATGAATTTGTAAATGTCACTGTACATTTGGTTACGTGTGTCTAGAACAAATGATGTCTAGAGTCCCAACCATTTGTCAACAAGGTGGCCTTAAAGCCAAATGTTGGGAAATAAAATGCTTCAGCGATCGTCTATTAGCTCCTCTAAGCTTCACATTTTCTATGTAAAAACCAGTTAGAACGGCATGGCACAGAATGGTAATTTATAGCTTTGTCTCGAGTTCCACTGAGACTTCTCAACACGATACAGTTACACATTGGGATTGAGTGGAGTGGGTCTGATTGGTAGCATCCGCGCTAGAAAATCCTTCCCTGACAGCATAAATCCCAGCTGTCACGCGTCAGGGGTTATGTGATACACGAGAAAAAAATGACTCACAGTCCCCAAACAGGTTGCCACGTCCAGGTATGACATACACAGTGATACTGGCACCTCGAAAACCCAGCTAGTTTCTGTTTCCAACTGCTCACAACGTCCATCAAGGTGAGATCTTTCAGGAACTAAATCTGAGAGCAGAGAAACTAATATGAACAACCTTTTTCCCCAGACAAAAGATTTTTTCACAGATATTCATTATACAAACTGGATGCTGTCAAGATCAGGACACAGTTTAACTGTCTTTGGCCTCATAAGATTTGACAAATACAGGATGAACAACGACTTAATTTATCGACTTTTTATACTTTAATACAGCTTCTGAAAAAAAATAAGAGACGACTGCAATTTATTTTTAAATCAGCATCTCTATGAGTATGACAACCATTCCATGCCAGTGTCTGTTAAATTCC
>JBBPCX010000147.1:5973458-5988417 GCA_037974365.1 Hydrocynus forskahlii | reverse complement strand
ATAATGGGGAACAGCTGAGACGTAGAGAGCTGTGTGCATCCCAACCCGAGCTTTAAAAATGCTTCTGCTGCCCAAGGTTAGCGGACTGAGATACAAAAAAATACAAAAAAGGAAAATCAAAGCGTGTCACAAGTTTGGTGCCGTCGCAGTACATCATTGTTCCTGTACAACTCTGAAGAAGTGTATAAATGATTAAAGCAGTGTGGTAGGAGCTAAAACCCACTATTGTTAATGTGTGCCAAATAAAGGCCTCCTCTCAAGTGGCTGTCAGAGCTGTAATTTGTTGTGACGTACGATAGCATAGCAACACTCAACTTCTTGTAAATATTTTAGGATACTAACCCACCAGACTCTTGTATACTTTGTAGTATTAGTCTATAGTGCACTACTGGGACACAGGAGGTGTTGACTATGTGAACCGCGTTTATGGATATAAAAAAAAAAAAAAAAATTCCGCCACAATTTTTTTTCAACCTCTAATTACAATACTGTCATGTAATTAAATTCTGTATTCCATTAAATACTGTCATTTCGTATGGTACAACACTATTTATTAAAGAAATTCTCTGTTGTCAGAAACGCCAAAACTTCCCCGAGATTTTTAAAAATGATAGACAAGAGCCTCTCGTGTAATGAACTCTGGAGGCCATTACCTTTTAACCGCTGTATTCATATCTCGGATCGGTTACTGTCTGTCGTACAGCTCTTAACTCTAGTGTGGCGGTGTGTGGGATGAAATCGGACCCCAAATCAGCAATCAGGAACAACACACACACTCTAGGTGTAATGGACTCTGTATGCTAATGTGGCCGTGTCACTTTCCAGCTCCAAATGCTGAACGTGGAAAGGTCAGCAAAGGTTACGCTAATCCTGTTGATTTAAGGTCTCTGTTTCCCTGCTGGCAGAGAGAAGAGAGAGGGAATTGACTCAGTTCTTCTTTCTCTCTCTCTCTCTCTCTCTCTCTCTCTCTCCTTCTCTTCCTCTCTCTCTCTCTCTCTCTCTCTGTTTCTCTCCCTCTGGCCGTCCTCCATAAATTCCAGCCAACATTATGTATCGTGTGCAGTCTCTTATCGAAGACACACAGGTGCCGAGGGGACGTCCAAGGACACAGGTGAGTTAACACTGCAGTCGTTCACATCAAAGTTATAGAAATTCAAAGTATGTAATTAAAATGTGCTCAAAGATCTATTGTTTAATGTCTGATACTTCATTCACTAATTACTAAAGCACCTTGTGCCAGACTGTCGATGAGTACCCTTTGATGACGCCTTGATTATGAAGTTCAGGAGACGATGCAGACTTGTCGAAGCGTGTTGTTCATTCTTGTAAGATTCTTTGAAATGTAAATCAAGCTGCTTGTTTTGTTTCCAGAACATCTAGACATGCAAACATGACTCTTCACTATCGAGGCTGTTTCAAAAATGTGTGTGGGACAGTTTATTAAGTTTAATAAAGTGGACTATCGTTTCTAAAGTTGTCTTCGTGTTACAGAGATGTGGCCGTGGTCCTCTTGCTGGGGGTCTTCCTCCCTGTTGAAAATGTAAAGCACGCTGCACAATACCTCGGTAGGGGAGCAGATTGGTGAGGACAGTTTCTCAACCCAAGTATTCAGTAACTTCAAGAAGGTTTGAATGCCTTTGTCAGTAGGAGAAAATGGACACACATGGAGGGGGAGGGATGATTATACTCCCTGTGAACATAATACAGATACACTCGCCTGAGTTTTCAGATCACCTTGATCCCTTCTACCATGTAGCTGGCATCAGTTCTGAGAACCGAGAACATTATTTGGTTACAAGCGTTCATGGGGCACCAGAGAGCACAGGCCAGCCCTCAGACGTCGCCCTCGCTTTTTCCAGAACAGAGCTTCTGAGGAGGGATTTCCGAGGTGTCACTAGTGTCCAGAGGCACAGCTGATGGAATAACAATCTTTTGTTATTGGAATTCCTGAACGGGTTGATCATTTTGTACTGTCTGGGATAATTATGTCATTCTTGCGCCTTTCTAATGAAATCCATGTCTCCGCCATGTCTCCTTTAAAAGGAGCACATTGTCCTGTTTTCTCTTTTCATTGATTACGTTCATTTAATGACATTTTGACATGTGGTGTTTTTCAGCTGTCATTCAAGTTTACATTTTGAAATTGATTTTTGAAATTGGTTTTGTGCCTCAACATCCAAGGCCATTTTTTGTTGTGTGGTTCTGAACCTGTAAGACTTTAGAATTGATGTCCTAATCTAGTAAAAAACCTTTCAGGGCATTGGAAACATGAGCCATGAATCATAGGAGAGTTTATTAAAATTATAATTTTTCTAATTATCATACACTTAATATAATTACATTGGTTGTTTGAAATTATAAAGTTCTTCTCTGCCAGCCCCTCAAATCAGCCTCCCACCATCCCCACCTTCCTCTCAAAAAACCCCCCACTGCACATGGGAAGAGACTTCCAGCTGATTATGGTACATCGTTCAGCGTTCAGCTGCAGCTTTGTCTTCCCGCTTATTCTTCATTTTGGCTTCCAAGGCAGCCTTAAGTTCCAACAGGTTTAGGGTTGAGCACTGAGACCAAAAAAAGAACTTCATTATTGCCCTAGCAGTGGGAATCAAAATGGTTTCAAAGTAATTTTCGGTCAACTTTGCTAAAAAGTGCTCACAAACTACCTGAAAAGTAGAGAGATAATAAAGTAGGTAACGCGATTGCTTTGCATTGCTGTCGTCTCGTTTGACCAAATGCAGAGAAAACTGGAGAGTTTAAAATGTACATGAGGAAGATAACAGTGTTTTAAGTTTCCTTGGTGTCTCAGCATGCTCCCCGCTGCTTTTTTTCACACTTCCTTATGCTGTTTCACTGCCTTGGCTTTTCTTTGCACTAGGATTAAACAGGCTTTGATGTTGATAGGCCCCCCCATAGTTGGCGCCTATGAAGACTGATGTATGTGAATGACCTCTTTTTTTGTTTGGCCTTTTACAAGCATAGTGAGGCTCACCATGTTCAAATCGTGTCTGGGGTGAAATATAGAAAAAAAACTGTGAAATCTTCAGAGCCATTGGGGAAAAACCCCAGTAGGCTGTGGAAAGCAATACCTTTTGAATGTCTAGATCCTTTGGAAGACTGTGACGACACATTCTCATCCTGCTTCAGTAACTCTACTTTAAGACAGTAACATAAATTCACCTTGAAGGGACAGGAGAACCTGCTGAATTTTCATCATTGGGATGTCACAACCAGGCTGAATTCAAAATCAGATGGCTTAGTCTCTGTACATGGATAGTGGAGGAAACATTTTTAAATGCACAGTGCTAATACAGTATATGAAGGAAGGAAAATCTATTACACGGGCCCTTTAATTCATCTATCTAATTTATCTGTTCCCTTATGTTTCCTTCGTTCTCAGTATTGGGCAGATGATCAGTAGACATTTCAGCTAATTGCAGGAGAGCGGGATCACTTTACTCCATCACCCCATTCGCCTGTCTTCCAGCAGCCACCCAAACAGTACTGGACTACCCCTGATGGGCATCTTAATTGCCACCATGGATCACATTTCTCCTGCCTCGAGTCATCCACCCCTCCAATTCCTCATCCCCACTCCCTCCTTCCATCTGTCTCTTCGCTGGGTGTGACTCATTGGTGTAAAGGTCTATGGTCTGAACTGCTTGTGTTACTGAGGTGCTGAATAGGGCAGGAGACTGGATGGCAGCTCGCTCATAACAAAAGGCCTTTGCTCTACGGAACCACGTCCAAACGGCACTCATCGCCATCCAACCCCCTGTTAAACTATTGATTAAGGCTCAGGTGACAAGGGGAGGCGAGCTATTATAATAATGGAGGATGTTAATATGAAGACGTGCCATGCAACTATAAAGGAGAGAGCTGGATCAAAATCTAGAACCAGCATGGAAGTGGAGAGACAGAATCAGGAAAATAACTTTCAGCAAAGGTAGACTGAGGAAACGAGAAAATGTCCAAACGTATTTGGCATTAAAGGGCCTTTTTTGTTCGTTTTTCTTATGTTGTTTTTGTCCCTTGTGTGGAATTTTATGGACCAAAACCAGTCATAATTAATTTTTAAACGTTTCTTTATTATTGTGGCTTTAAGGCTAATAGAAGAAGGCTGTTCTGATTGGCTGCACTGTATTGTGCCTCCTTTAAAACAGCAGTCTTAGGTGAAACTCATTTTAACTTCACTGCGAACAGACAGGGCTAAACTGCTGTAGGCTAAAAAAGCAGATAGATTGTTAAGTAAGTTTACAGGTGAATGAAAAAAAATTCTTAACTGTGAACGAAAGATTGTACTTTCATTTCGGATCATTTTAATGGTCCGTTCGCCGTAAACTTCTGGCTGCGTAAATTTAAAAATGAAGATACAAGGTTTTGCCCTGATATGTAAATGTATTTGTGATATTACAAAAACAATGAAGTCAAAACTGGTCGTTTTGGCTGGTTATTTTCTGTATATGGTTTGTATTGACTCGGTAGTACATGTTATGTTTTGAAACAATATTTACAAACTATGTCAAAAAAATCTGAATCAGAAAACTTTATTGATCCTGGACGAAATTGCTTATGTGGTGACTGGCACAACACACAAAGACACACAGAGACACAAGAACAAAGAAATTAAAAAAGTCTAAATAAAATCTAAATAAAAATCAACCACAATATGAATAGACTATGCTACATACAGAAATGCTTGGTACAATATCTATCAATAAGTCATGCAGCTGAGTGAAAAACTATTGACACAAATGGTGGTTTGGAATAAGTTATTGCACTTTCAGAAAATCAGTAGTAATTAAGTACTATAAAGTAATATTGAGTAATGAAAAGTAATATTGACCAAGTAGTAAAATTGCACATAAGAGATTGTAAGTAATTAAGTGATTTAGCACCCATTTGGAGAACAACATATGATTTTGCACATAATAATCTTTTAGCACCTGGTAAGAACATTAGTATTGCACATAGACTGTTGCACATCACAGCAAAAATAATGCACATAGTCTTCCACACAATGCTAGTTTTTTAAACCCATAATAAATATACAGAAAGGAGCAGCAGGCTATTGCACAGATTATCGTGTGGGTGAGGGACTGAGGGAGGAGTTGTAGAGTCTGATGGCGGTGGGAAGGAAGGACTCTCTGTGGCGTTCAGTGGAGCACCTTAAGCTGGTCAGTCTGTGGCTAAAAGTACTTCTCAGGACTTTCACCACACTGTGGGGTGGGTGGTCTACGCTATCCATGATGGACTGAAGTCTGGACAATGTTCTCCTTTTAGACACAGTTTCCATGCTGTCCAGTCCCTCACCCACCACAGAGCCAGCTTTCCTGTTTGTTAAGTCTCTTCATGTCTGCCACTTTCAGGCTGCCACCCCAGCACGCCACAGCATAGAAAATGGCGCTGGCCACAACAGACTCATAGAACGTCCGCAACATGGTGTGGCAGACTCTAAAAGAGTCTATGTAGGAAAATGACAAAAATTTGGTATCCCATGGTAGCCCTTTAATAAGAGCATTTACTGGTCGTGTAAATCTCTGATCTAATAATAAGAAGAATCAATTTAAGAAATAATGAAGCCTTAGTATGTAATTAGTGTGGTAGTGGCCTAGTGGGGAAAACACTTGCCTGTGAACCCGATGAGCACAAAGTTGCAGGTTCTAAAACTGCAGTAATCTTTTCCGTTGGAGGTTTTGATGGAGGAACAAATAACAGTTAAACACATGAATAGAATACTAATGGACATACAAGACAGGCTGTGAAGAAAACCATGTTTAGGTCAATCTGGTAAAAGCTGAGTTGAGCTTGATATTGCCACAGTTAAGAAGCTCCATCTGTACTATAAAATGCTCCGCTTGTTGGAAAGAATTGGTAATATTAAAGCACATACACAAAATTTTTGTTTGCTTTACTTTTTTTATGTTGTATAAAAGCGGTAGAACACTTCAGACCTGGCGTTCTAATGAATAACATCACGGCACCCACCTTCGGCTTGTGCTTGCAGTGCAGTCACACCCGTGATATTATTTGCGATAACGCACTTCCTCTCATGCTCAATTGCTTAAGATTAGTTGATATTAAATTCCAAAATGTATGCAGTTGAATGGATATCGTCAGACTGATGCTTTGTAAAAAAGTGGCACATGCACCACTTAATTCCTTTTTCTGTTTTATCTCCATGTCTGGTGACGGAACAGTGTAGATAATTATCAGTGGGAGTTAAAACATTCAGTTCATGCAGTGATGCACCAGATTATATCTAATGTGCAGGCCACTTTGTTGCTGTGTATTTTGTACTTAAAGTGTCTGACTCAGGGAGAAATGAGAGTGCTGTCTAAACTGTACTTCCTTCGGTTCTTTCCTTGCCTTCATAAAAAAAATCTAGCGTCGATTTCTCTCCACAAAATCAGTATAGATGGCAAACACAAGTATTTCTAATATGTAACAAGTGCTATATGTTTTCTTTTGATTTCAGGAGATTCTACTGAATGTGCCCTCATAAACTTCAGGCAACCTACTGAAGCTGTGGTTCCTACTGAAGACCGGCTTTAGGAGAACATTGGAATTGTGGGCATCACATTTTCTGTAGGTCTTTGGCTCCATCCTGTCTGCACCTAAAGTCCCATTGTGACAGTCAGGCTTAAGGGCACAAGTAGAGGAGATCACTCCACTCTGGTATAGAGGCCAGGAGAGAAAGAAAGTGGGAGAGTGGTAGAAGCACAGCCTCTGTGGTACATTTGACACTTGCCTTAGATCCCGGACCTCATTTTTCTTGATGGACCAGCCAGCCCCTCCATCATCTTGGCTAGAGGTCGATGTGGACCTGGGCTTTGCCCTTTTCTTCCTCTTCCTGCTCTGCCTCTTCTTGTTTGCCACAATCATCCGCTGCGCCCAAACAGTGATTGATCCTTATGGTGCCATCTCTACCTCCACCTATCAGGAGGAGCAGATAAATAACTGACGGTTGCTTCGGCCAATCCCGCACCGTAATCACCCTGCTGGGATTAGGCCTGGATTTCTGTGAGGACCACGGCTACAGATGTGGAAGCACCATGTTTATGGAGAGAACAGGGACAGTGCTGAGAACGGAAGCTCTGTAGGACAAGATGTTACAGCCAATTTATGAACAAGGACTAATAGTGCTTTTTGTATAGGCTCCAAGATACACAGATATTGCCATGGTCTGTGAACAGCTGTCATATTTTTAAGCACATCTTTTTTATGCTCCTTTTATTTGGAAGAAATATTAAAGACACTATCAAAGACCGTCATGTTTTTGGCTGTTATCATGTAAATCAAATTTCCAGAAGTCTCCAGACGTTCAATATCTATTTGAAATCAAAAGTGTTATTAAGGAGTGTACCCAACTTTTGCTACCTCTACTCTTCTGGAAAGGCTTTACACTGGATGTTGGAACCTTAATGTGAGGATTTGATTGCATCCGGGCCCCCTAGAGCATTAGTGAGGTCAGATGCATTGCAAACGCCACTAAAGCTGATCCCAGATGTATGTTGAATAATTAATTCAGGATGTTCAGTGAGATTTTCAAAACTTTTGTATAAATCTACCATTTAGATGTAAACAAAGTCATTTACAGTGGTTTGATGTAAAGGTGCATTACAGAAAAAACATCTAAATCTTACTTTTTTTTCAGTGGTGGTAACAGGAATTAGGGATGTCCACAACACAAATATTAATTATTTGATTAATTATTCGAAACCATCAGTGAACCCGCTTGTATCTTCTTAGTTTTTATATGTAATTTTGATCACGGGAAAACTGGTAAATCTCAGAAATTCTATGGAATCTATTTTGCCTTGAAACAACCTGCGACTTCTACACCATGAATGGATTTTAAAAATCGCTTTTATGCCAAACCTTCTCCAAACCAGAGACACATTCTTAATCTTTTATAGTAATTGCTTTCTGTGAGGTAACTTTTAGAAGCATTAAACTCTTCAGATGTCTGGTTCACCACCACTGTGTTCACATCGCAATGATTCAAGTGTGCTGAAAAAAATATTGGAATTTCTTTTACTCATTGCAAATATAAGGATTCTGTTATACGGAGGATTATAAGGACTCTATTGCTCCGTAATTCACTGGCAGGGGAACTTAAACCTGTGCATTGTTGGCCCTTCTCCATTTTAGAAAGACTATACATACCTATTTCAGCAACGTATTATAACACAGGCCAACAGGTAATTTTCATCCGAGATAATTTTGTGTGTATTGTGCTGCTTTTCATGCTGATTTCAAATCTGCAAGTAGTTTTTCCTCTAGCATGGTTGTTTTTGTGATGAAGCTCCTTACATTTTTCATGCTATCTAATATTATAGCCTAAGCTTGTTACGCAACTTAACAAAAGTTGTCGGTATTTTTATGTTACAGACGGCATTGGCTGCGACTGATTTCAGGTGATTTCGAAAAGTAGCGCTGCAAAACTGAAGGAAGGAATATTTATAGCTCCACAAATCAAATCTGTTTTGCAGGATGAAGGTTTTACACAATCTAACTCAGCAGCCGAGCTTGGGAGGCGTTCGAGTGGACCTGCAAAAACCATACAAGGAAGGAGTTCAGAAGGTCCTTGATTCGTACCAGAAACTGGGCTGTGACATGTCACTGAAAATACACTTCTTCCATTCACATCTCGAGTTCTTCCCGGAAATTTTGGTATGGCGAGTGACGAACAAGGAGAACGTTTTCGTCACGATATGTTCAGTCAATGGAACGTCGCTACCAAGCTTTCTGGAATGAGAGCGCCCAGATGCAGCGTACGCAAGAAAATCTTTTTGAAGAGTCAGTGGTTACTGACTGACACAGTACAGTGTTTCTGTACCGCTGTGTGTTCAGATTTGACTTTGTACTGAAGATACTGAAACACTGGCACGTACTCACATGTTACATTACTGTATGCACTTCTAGTAGTTGTGTATTATTGTTTACCCACAATTTACCATGATACGTGTATTTTCGGATGCTGTCATTGTACGTGAATGACGTGTAAAGATGTGGGCACAGAAATGATTGCAATAGCTGGAACCAGAATCACCCTCTTTTCGGTGCCTTTCCCAAATAACGGCTCCAACAGCCCTTATACACCACATTCAGCTATTTTATATTGAATAACGCACCATTAAACAAACAAACAAACTAATAAACAAAAACTTTACATCGTTGACAAACCCTGAAAGGGTTTTCATTATAAAACTTCTTTAAAAATATGAAATGTATGCATATTGATTTTGGTCCTTTCTCAAGAATGTTTGATTTGTGTTTATATGTTCAAAATCAACTTTAATCAATTTATTAATTTAATCAATTTATTAGCAAAGTACTGTATACATAAAAGTAATGTGCAAGAGATCGATCAGACCCTTACTTTTACACTTCATCAAAGATTATTAAAGCATTATTAAAACGTTATTTTAAAAAAATCAGTGTACTGCAGTAATAAAGTTGTGAAAACCTGGAACCTATGCTCTAATTGTGGTATATTTTATATATATGTTTGAGGTTATTTCTTTGTATCTATTTATTGTATTTTTTCTTACTATATTGAGAGACTAAATGGACAAAAGTATTGGGACACCTGACCATTACACAAACAGAGACTTAAATAACATTGCATTCAAATACATAGACTTTAATATGGAGTTGGTTCCCCTTTGCAGCTCTAACAGCTTCCACTCTTCCTGGAGGGCTTTACACAAGATTTTGTGTTTCTGTGGGGAATTTGTGCCCATTCATTCTGTAGAGCGTTTATGAGGTCAGGCACTGATGTTGGACAAGAAGGTCTTTCCCACAATCTCCGTTCCAGATGATACTGAAGGTGTTGTATGGGGCTGAGGTCAGGGTTCTCTGCGTGCCAGTCAAGTTCTTCTACACCAAACTCACCCAACCGTGTCTTTATGGAGCTTGTTTTTTGCAATGGGGCACAGTCATGCTGGAATAGAAAATGTTTTTCTTCTCCAAACTGTGTCCACAAAGTCCAAAATGTCTTGGTGTGCTGAAGTATTAAGATTGCCTTTCACTGGAGGTAAGGTGCTTAGAACCCTGAAAAAAAAGGTGTGTGCCCATACTTTTGTCCATATAGGGTAGATACATAAGCAGTGAGGACGAGCAGTGAGGAGTTGACCTCACTATCATGGCCTCTCTGTCCTCCCCCAGGAGAAGTGAGGTCACGTGCTCTGCCAATATCACCCGCCGTTTCCTTCAGCACTTCCTTTCCGGCAGCGGCAGAGTCCTCGCCAACATGCCAGTGAGTACAGGAGACTAAAACACTCAAAATACTTGGCAATGCGGGGGATTTCACGCCCATAATGCGATGATATTCGTAGGAGGGGGTGTTAAGTGTAGTTTGGGACGCATTTAAGGAACTTGTTCGCGTTCGGAGTCCAAAAATAATCCGTAGTTATGTGCCTGGGCTACACACTAAAGCCTTGCTTCTGCTAAGATGGCGGCCCACATAGAACAGGCCATGGAGGGAGGAGGGCTTCCAGGGTTTTCTGTTGTGTGACGCATTCGTTAGATTTAACAAAATCCTAGGACCGTTGATATGTTTCGAAAATGCGCTGTAGACGACTGTGAGCCCATAATGCTCGAATAATGACTACTTAAATCTGCATTTGTGTATCAAATACACTATATGGACAAGTATTGGGACACACCTCTTAATTGTTGAATTCAGGTGGCCCCTTACTTCCAGTGAAGGACAATTTTAAGGCTTCAATTTTAAGGCTTCAGACATTTTAGACGACGTCATGCTTCCAACTTTGTGGACACGGTTTGGGGAAGAACGTTTTCTATTTCAGCATGACTGCCCCAGTGCACAAAATCTTGTGGAAAGCCTTCCAAAAAGAGTGGAAGCTGTTCTAGCGGCAATTGCTGTAAAAAGGATGGGGTTTAGGTTGGCTTTTTTGGCACAGTGTGAGGAACCCTTGAAAGAGATCATTTCAGCAAATAAACCCCTTCTTTTACCTCTGCAGCTCGCAAAAGACTTGTTGCACCCGACCCCTGAGGAAGAGAAGAGGAGGCACAAGAAGAAGCGTCTCGTTCAGAGCCCTAATTCCTATTTCATGGATGTCAAGTGTCCAGGTATGTTTTTCTAAGCATGACACCTTTTAAGCACAATGAGGCTTTCTAATACATGGATGCCTTTGTAATATTGAGATCTCTTTCACACAGGATGCTACAAGATTACAACAGTCTTCAGCCATGCCCAGACAGTAGTGCTGTGTGTTGGCTGCTCGACTGTGTTGTGTCAACCCACTGGAGGCAAAGCACGTCTCACAGAAGGTGTGCCCCTCGTCATATGCTCAGATAAATGTGTGCATTGTGTGTTTAAAAACATTTGTTTTTCTTGTCATCTTCATTCAGGCTATAGTGATTTTTACCGAACTTTTGAGTCTTCTGGTTTTGTATTACATCACTGTACTAGCACTAAAAAAATAGTGTCACCAGATAACATTTTATCTGCTCCTCCCTCCACTCCCATCTCAGATGTGAAGTCATTAATCTTCATCTTCTATGCACCAGTGTGCCACATTATGGAAGGAAAATGTTATTTCTGATTCACACTGAATTAAGACAAAGCAAAGTATACCAATGAAGGGACATGTACCATGTGTAGGTTTAATATAAAACATTAATATAAAAAGTGTAACTGAGGTCTTATGATACATTGGCCATATTTCAGTCATATGGTGTAGTAAAAGAACTTCAAGTGTAAATGCAGGACACTACTTCAGAGTGCTATTTAGATGCCATAGATTTGATTTATGCAGCCCATTTTATGGGAGTCATTTGGCTGTTGCTGTGGTTCTGCAGTGATATTTTAGAGATGTAGTGTGTCACAATTGATATTCCTTGGTTAACAATTTAGCATTTAATGCCAATTTTTAAATAAGTCAGGTTCTGGTCTGTTGTCCTTAATTGCTATAAGTTGCCAGATTGTTATGGTCTAAGTGCTTCATAAATGTTCACTTAACATTATAAATGTCTGCATTAGCATCCCTAATTTAAGTAAGTATAACAGTGTAGTCTGTTACATAGTTTTAATGTGAGTGAATAGGCTTGAAGAGGTACTCATGCTGATTAAGGGGAATTATGTGGGCAGCCGTTGGGTAAGTCTTTGCTTTGAAGGAGTGAGAGTGGACAGTTGAATCCACTTGGCTGCTAATTGTAAGACAAGTGCTTACAAATAGAAAGCTTTGAACCCAGAGTGATTTGTTTCAACATGTAGGTCTACCAGTTTCAGTGTAGATATGGGAGTTTCAGTTAATTACTGTTTACTAGTTTATTGTAAGTAATGCGTATTTTGGTATGAATGAAAACATTTTTGCAACCTTTTTTTTTTTTTTTTTTTACTGTTTCTCAGGGTGTTCCTTCAGGAGGAAGCAGCATTGAGCTCTTTGCTAGGTGTCCCTGTAAAGGTGAAGAGGGAGATGGGGTTGGACTTGGATCTAGTGAATTTGGCCTCTGGGCTTTGATCTCTGCTGATTCCACATGAAAGAAGGAACAGAATCTCCATCGCTTGCTTCATCACTTGAAAGGATGACTCTCCAACCCAGTCTCTTTCTTCTAATAAAAGTTTTTGGCTAATATGTAGCTGTGATGTGTTTTCTCTCTACAAAACATGAAGTATTATAAATGGCTACCCTAACATTTTCATATCCCTCATCTGTAGTGCTGCTTAGTCATAAGGATGTTCCTGAGGTCATAATCATTTTTTTTAAGGTACAGATGTTGAGAACCAGTCTCTCATGACCTATATTTACATGCTGCAAAATTCAAATAGAATATGAAGTTGAGGCAACAGGCACACTTGCTTCATTAGGATGCTCAGAGACTGCACCTGCTAAAATGTTCCAAAGGTACTGGAAATATTTAGTAGTTCTGTGATACTGTTTCTAGTTTTTGGCTCTTGAAAGAATTTTATGGCAAGTTATACTTTTGGAGCCACATGTTCTCCATCTTCGGCAGCAAGGCTATTGGTTATTGCTGATGTGGAAAAATAAGATTCTCACGCTTGAGTTACTCTGGAGAATAACTATAAAATGTGAACAATGAGTGCTCTAGCTGTGCTACTGTAGCAGTTAACAGTTACGTTCACCACACAAATTCATATTTTTCAGTCCACCTTATACAAAGTGGGGGTTACATCATGGAATTTGGAACAAGAAGCCTGACAATAGGAAGCCAGCTTCAGTCCCACAAGCGCCCCAGGCTTGAAAAAGCCATCACATATGGCCCAGTGCGTACACAGTAGCTTCACTGCAGGTAGTTTGTCTCATTTTCTCTGCTGAAAGAAATGTCAGGGAAACTCTGTCAGGTGCATGGCAGCAAACGGGGACCCTAACGGCCACGCTAGGCTGTCACTACAGATCTAGTCGGATGTGAAATTGAAAGTGAATTAGATGGCTGAACAGAGTCCTGCTGTCAGTGATCTCCCAACAAGTAGAAACTCGTCAGCCTGCTCCATGTCCTGACCCCATCCATAGTAATGGAAATCCCTGGGCACAGCACAAAGAACAAGGACAGCCATTGTGAGGAGGAGCTGCTGGTGGTACTGTCACCATCAGCTGTGGGGCCCTGAGGACAAGGTCTCCATGTTCACAGTCCAGCTCTCCTCTTACTTTAGGTCATCACTGTCAAAGATACAACCCGCTGTAACCGGATTGTATGGTGAAATAAGTTGACGTGTCCTACCAGAGGTGGTTAGTACTACAATGATGTGGAAATTGATACTGTACAAAACCTCACTTCAGAGCTGTCTTTTTCAAATCCCAGAGAAGAACAGCACCTTATGAACTTCACTTTCTGTGCTGATACTTAGTATATACTTGAGACAGCTTCAATGAGGTAAAGGGTTTTTTTCCACTGAGCCAGTTAGCTCTGTTAAAGCTCATGATGGCATAAACGATTATTATTTACAGTCTCTTTTTCTTAGCACTCACTGTGTTGTGCACACTTGTGCTTTTCTTTTGAATAGAACAGAAAAAGAGGAGTGGCCCAGGTGATGGGTGGTTGTATACAAAAAGGATATAATCCACACACTAGTCACATGAAGTGACCAGGCGTAAACAAGATCTCTTGCAAAGTTCCCGGTCTGCAGTGTTCCGAGTCTGATAGCCTATTTGAGACCAGCCGCCTGTTTCAATACTGACTTTAACATACTTTCATCCTTGCCTCCATCTTCAGGGAAATTTCATTACTTTCGTAGCCAAAGTGAAATTTAAGGTTGACTTGACGCTGCTGCTTAACTTTTTTGGTATTATTTGTTTTCTTTTAGCCGCAAAAGTATGAAATTCTAGTGATTTAACCCAGTGTTTTGAGGATGTTTAAACTACTCTTATCTGTCAAAAACACATCACAGACCCAGAAATAATTTGATCAATCAGTAACATAAAGTATGCAAGGCGCTGAGCTTTTTGTCTGCTCTGGGTTTTGCATGTTTAGTTCACCCTTCTTATCTGTTGTTAGAAATAGTGGATATTTTATTCGTCAGAAATGTCAGTTTGTTTTGTCTTTGATGGTGAAGGTTTCTGAGTTGGAGGAGCGCATCTGGAAACAGCTAGAAGGCAAGAGCTAGCATAGCATGATAGCATAACCCTCAACTCCAGTTTTGGAGCCCCTCCAGCAGGCGATTGGGTGGTGGTTCAACAAAATTAAAAAGCTCTCCACCCGTTTAAGAATTTACCCAGATAGCACACATCCATTGAAATGACATTGATTCCATATCAGACAAAGAGAACCTTCAGTGTTGCTCCAGCATTGATCTTGCTCGTCGAGAAGGCCATCTATTCAACGTTGAAAAATCAGCCATTTGTAGATGGATTCAACAAGGATTCAACATTGTTTCAACGCTTGTTTGGCAAAGTTGCTTTCAATGTTGGATATTTTCAGTAATATCAATGTTGATTCAGCATCTTATTTTCAATGTTGAAAAAGTCACCTT
>JBBPCX010000147.1:5945044-5960797 GCA_037974365.1 Hydrocynus forskahlii | reverse complement strand
AACTGTGTGGCTCCATTTCATTTTCGATGGCCATGTCCCAGCAACAATCGGTTTCGTTCCACCTTAAATACTGCTATCCAGGCTGCAGTATCTCTATTTCGCCTGTAGAGGGGAAACTTTACTGAGGTTTATATTCAGAATTATGTTGCCTTTTTATGTGGGCTGTTTCAGAAATGCATGTAGAGAAATAAAAAACGTTTTTAATCTTTACATGGCAATGGTCTCTTTCCAGAAAAAGGCAACATAATTCTGAATGTAAACCTCAGTAAAGTTTCCTCTCCACAGGCGAAATAGCGATGTTGCAGCCTGGATAGCAGTCTTTAAGGTGGAACAAAAAATTCGAATAAGGAGCTGTGAATAAGGAGCTAACTTCAGCGTCGTGGGGGGATCTGTACCTACTGTCCGTGACAAGTCAGCAGATCAGGGAGATGTAAGTACTTTCAAGTAATGACTTTTGTGTTTCTTTCACAGTTAAGTATGAACTAGCTTGTTCGTTTTGTTTCGTAAGCATGGGATGGGTGAGGCATGGCCAGCAACAGCTTATTTGCATGAAAGGGACAGAGCCCTGAAACGGCTCATTTTGAAAGGGACTGAAACTGTCAGGAATAAAGCTGGTGAGGTCACTTAATGTGAGAGTGATTTTGTGCATAGAACTTAATAAACATGTTTTGTATAGCCCATAGACCTAATATTATAATCCACAATGTAGAATGAGAAGGTGTGTCCAAACCTTTGACTGGTAGTGTACCTGTCCATCTATATGATGTTAAAAAAAACAGAACTCATTAGACCAGACAAACGTTTGTCCATGTCTCAAAAGCTCTGATCACCTCTGTGGCTACACAGCCCCAGACTCAGCAAAGTGCGATACACAGTGTGTGCCTCCCATAACCAGCATTTTAAAATTTCTTCTGCCTCTGTAGCCCTTCTGTCAGACCTGATGCGACAGCCTCTGTTTCCTTTGCAAATCAATGAGCCATCCAATACCCTGTAGGCGGCTCATGGTTTGTCCCACCTCAGACCACTCAACACCACTGACTGGGAGCACTCTTTATGATGTGCTCTTTCAGAGATAATCCAACATAGTCACCCTGCCAAGGGACAGTTTGGTCTTTAAGCCTGTCCGTTTCTCCACATCCAACACATGAACAATGAAAACGGACTGTTCAGTTGTCTTGAACCTATGGTCTTGAACCAAAACACTGACATATTCCCCTTTTTACCTATTCGTTATCTCATTTTGTTTCTCTGCTGGCTTAAACGAATAAAGGAGTTGAACGAAACTGGGTTGAAGTGGCACATAATATGTGGTTAACTAGCATTCATTATGGCATAATGCCAATAAGGATGATTCATTCATTCATTCATTCACACTGTGTGTGTAAAATGCACAGGTTGCTGTTCTTTGATGAACTATTGCAGTGTGAGCTGTGTAAAAAATAAGAAATGCCTCCATATGTGTTGTGAGTGCAGTAGTGTTTGTAGAGCAACTTTTCTATGTGCTGTATTCCAGCAGCTGCACTCCTGATTCAGTGTCTGATGGGATGAAACAGAGTCACACATGCACACACTGTGCTCTTAACATTACTGTTTTAATTGTTGCAATTGTAAAATAATGTAAGGTATAATTAATTATTTATATCTATTATTTTTTTATTTTCTCCAAACATTTTTTTGTTCGGAATTTTAAATCAGGCGTGGTCAATAGTGTATAAAACAATAGAGACATGCACATTTGACACAGACACACTCCCACAAATTACAGAAGCAATAACCAGGAAAAAAATGATGCGGTCTCTTTACTTTTTCCATGGCTGTACACGTGTAGTATTTAAAGTCACTTAAGGACAAAGAGAACAGAAAAGTTTGAACAGAATGTATTAATTTCCTATAAGGCATTTCAAAGCTGATCTTTCCTGGTTTAATGATGCAAACTTGGAGGACTCATCAGTTGCTGCATGATTTTACTTTGCCACAGGTAGTGTGTACAGAGATGTACTAATAGCTTCAGAGTCCCGTACATCAGAAGATACAGCTCGCACTTCAAAAAGCTGCACCAAGTAGCCTCAGGCCTGGTCCCTGCTTTTAATTAGAACTGACCAATCAAGAGAGAGAAGACTGCTGTTACAGAAGCCCCGAAAAATGGAAACAAAAATTATCCACCTACTAAACAAAGACCCAACCGAGCACATTCCCTCTGGGTATGCAGATGAATACAGAAACTGTAGGACTCTGGGGTTCCTTGAAGTTCTTTGTAATATTTAAATGACTAAAGCAGGCTTGAACATAACACTAAACTGCCCTAATTAACCATTCATTTTTTTTAAATCAAAATGTTCCAGTTTTCAGTTTGTAACAAGTAGTTCTAACACATTTATTAATCCCTTTTCATGATGGACATCCCAATCGTGCTGAGAGACTGACGTATTGTGTCAGATAAGGAGACAGGTACGCCGACCGGATTTTTGCTTATCACGACAGGAACGATGATACACGTTCAAGACAAGTTTGATCATAGTCAGTTCAGATGCTTTAAGATTTTTGCACATTTCACCTTGTGATATGTCACCCCAAAAATTGCACGTTTCATCAGAAAATATTGCACACAAGAGAGAGTCAATTGTAAATGGAGAGTCAATTCTAAATTTCACTAACTTTGCGATCCAAGTTCAGTTCCATCATGAGTTGAATGACGTTGACAGGTGAAAATAAATCCCACATTGAAAAGATGTCTCTGCAAGTTGTTTCAGTAGGTTATACTAAGTTTTTCTTTCCAGTCATGGCTGTCCATATCTTACAGGAATCAGTTAAAACATTTAGCTGGCCTGCTACCCCCTCCTGTGAGGATGCACTTAGCTTTTTCACTTGAATGTTTTTGATCAGCCAAAACTTAAGCCAAAAAATTCCGTTTCTGTTTGTTTAAACAGTGTTTGGCATTTTAATATCCATCACGATCAGATCGGTGTCAGTCTGGGGTGACTTGGAAAGTTAGGGGGTTGTTGGGGGTGGGGGGTGGGGGGTGGGAGTAGCTGTGTTCACCATTATAAACTCATCCAATGCCCCTGATCAAGTCATTAAGATGATTAAGCCAATTGCTGATGGTGTCATGATGAAATGTTTTGGTTAAAACTGTGATGAATTCACTTGTCTGTAAACGTCAAGCACACTTGGTCCAACATTAAGTGAAAATAAGTAAACTTCCTATACAGGGGAGTAAATGAAATATGGCATTTTCATGCAAATTGTAGCATACAATTGCAAATTATTAGACAGAATTAAAACCCAAGATGTAAACATGCATTAAAAAGTGCTCTACACAAGTGCTGTAGAGCATGTGAACGTTTTTACTCTTCAACAGAAATCAGCAAAACACATCATTTGACACGGGCTGGGGTGCCTTAACTTTTGCATATGAGCGTAAGCCTCTGAAAATGGTCAGAAATTAAAGGAAAGGAAAGATAACGCTTATGAACAGTGCTTTAACAATTCATACTGTGCATGTCTGTTCATAATGCGCAGTCAAAGCTCTTTTTACAGAATTTTGTACAAGCTATGTAATTGGTCTACATGCTGAGGTAGATTCAGCGAATTCGGGATCTGCAGTATCCAGTCAAGATCGCCAGTGAGGAGACTCAGTAATGTGTGTCTGTGTAATTCTGTTCCTAGTGTGAGTTCAGTGGGAATCATAGAGGACAGTTCTTTGAGCATGTCTTCAGGGTGACTTTGCCAGGAGGAAACTAAAAGAACAGTGCAGTGTTTTTTTCTCATATGATGTTAATGGCCATGCAAAAGATTTCCATGTTTTGAAGATGTTAGACTAAAGCATTCCCAGTCTTGCTGGAATGTTCAGAAGTCATAAATCACTGTATTGCGAGTAACATCACTAGAAATAAACCATCACCTGTGATGTGGGTCATTAAAAAAGTGAACTTGTCATCGCAGCTATATGTAAGTATACCATGAAACGAGACGGCATGGCTCCAGATTTTACAGAGCACAAAAGGACACACAGAGTACACATCGACTATCTGGACAGAAGTATTGGGACGACAGACCATTACATCAGCAGGGACTTTAATTCAAATACATAGACTTTAATATGGAGTTGGTCCCCCTTTACAGCTATAACAGCCTCCACTCTTCTTGGAAGGGTTTCCACAAGATTTTGTAGTTTCTGTGGGAATTTGTACCCATTCATTCTGTAGAGCATTTATGAGGTCAGACACTGATGTTGGATGAAAAGGTCTGGATCACAATCTCCGTTCCAGTTCATCCCAAAGGTGCTGGATGGGGTTGAGGTCAGGACTCTGTGCGGGCCAGTCAAGTTCTTCCACACTGAACTCATCCAACCATGTCTTTATGGACCCTGCTTTGTACACTGGGGCATATTTTGCCCATACAGTATAGTGTATATAAATAAACAATATACTACAAATAAAAAATGTGCAATGTTATTTAAAACTTGTCTATAAGAGATTTTCTGTTGTCCTGTTACCTGTCAATCTGGGTATTGGTTACTTGCCACTCAAAGGACCTACAAAGGAAAGAAACACGAAGAACTATATTGTCCATATGGTGAAACAACCAAATCATCTTGAAGACAAATTACTTAAATTTCACCCTGCAGTCTAATAATCTGGCTTGGATGTAGAAATAGGGAGATATAGAGGAGAAATAAGGAGAATGTCATCATTAGATTTATCAACTGATATTCTTAAAGCCTCTGATGTTTTGCATTGGTGCACTGTTGAAACCTTTCTAAAGTATTTCCCTGGCCAGAGCTGGTGTATTACTATAAATAGACACTGACCTTTTTGTAGTCTCGGCACCCTCATACTGTGTATATTGTACATGAATTCGGTTCATATTCAAGTCAAACATTTTAATAACTTTAGTTCTATGCATTGTCAGGTTTCTTTAGGATCACTGACTGTGGCAAATCAGCAACAAAACCTTTATGCTGTTCATCTGAAGGTATTCTTAAATGCTAGTAGTGTCCATGGTTTGTAAATATGTTCTGCAAAAAAGGTTTGATACTGAAATTATATGCAGGTTCTGTTTCCTAGATATTGAGCCTCGTCCTGGATTACAAAGCATTCAGAATGAAAGCTGTCCTTTGAAAGGAAGTCCAGGACTGAGTTCAGTCCCTGCCTGGGAAACCCACCTATGGAGTGCAAACAGATTGTTATTGAAGCACTTTTGTTCTGAGAGAAAAAGTGCACAAAAATCTATTTAGGTTACATTAAAATGAAGGAAGACAAACGACAGCAAATCTCTTTCCTGAAAAGTGTCAGACTATTGTTCACAGTGGGTGTCTGACCCAGTTGTTGAGTGTTTGCACAATACTGGTTAGTGGTGTGTCTGTAGTCACTAGAATAGCTGTCATTTTCTTCTCTCCTAAGGTTAGACACTGGAAAATGTTTTTCAAGGTTCCACGGGTGCCCGTGCTCATGGCCTTTTTTATTTGTTAAACGTGTCCGTGCTGTTCATTGTTTAATGACCTTCTTATAATCATAGAGCTGTGCATGTAAAGTGTGGTGTGAATGACATTATTTTTCACAAAGGAATGGTGTCAGTGAGGAGTTTTAGAATTTCAAGAATGTATTAGACATCGGACACAATGACCTTAACCCAACAGAAAGCACAGAAAAAGCCTTGTTAGTGCTATTCTTCAACGCATACTTAGGATACATTCTTAATCACAAGCTCACATAAGCTTTGCTTTCATGCTTTCATGTACTAGCTGCCTCTTATGCCTCGTTAATGCTAGGCTTTGCTGCAGGAATGCTCCTTTCACTTTACTGGGATCAGAGGGCTCGTTGGTCTAGGGGTATGATTCTCGCTTCGGGTGCGAGAGGTCCCGGGTTCAAATCCCGGACGAGCCCTGGCTTTGTCATGCAAATCAAAACATGAAGGCTTAAGCCTTCCTTTCCTGTTATAATTGGAATGCCGTGTCTGAGAAATACACATTTCCCACTTGTGGGACTAATAAAGAGCTAGTTTATCTCATCTTATTATATAAGAGCACATTTTGGCTTGAAGAACACTCACTACAGATAGAGAAGCTGAGAAAAGAGGGACCAAAGAGCTGTACCTACTTTAAAGTAAAGGATTTTGTTGTGGCTCATGACTTGGGTGCATGGGTCTGGGGCGAATTCTTTAATTTATATGGACCTTTAAGATTAAGACTGATGTTGATCTGATGGTGAAGAACCATTTTTTTTAACTGGAGGAAACCTTTTGATTCACAAAAATGGTTCTTTGAATAAAAACAATAAAGTTGCCAAAGAGGTTTTCTTGGAATGGTTCTACAGTAGAGCTACTTTTGATTTCCTATAAAGCTTTCAGTGGATGGTTCTACTAGAGGTTTCCAATCCAGTCCTGGGTACCAACTGTCTGGTGTAATTTCAGACATTCTTTGGCTCCAGTGCTCCTTATAAGCACCCTCTGCTCATGAAGGACTTGCTAAACATCTGAATCAGCTGTGTTGGTGGACTGAAGTGGGATATCCCTACTTTTAAGGACCATCCACTGAGAGTTTTTCAGGAAACCAACAGTGGTTCTTCTACAGGTCACTTAAGTGGAGCCTGAAGGGGGCTGGATTAAACTGGATTAAGGATGATGAGGTCAGGTGGGGCAAGTCTGATTATTCTCTCCTTCTCTCCCCCCTAGTGCTTTCCTCTCTCCATCCACATCCCTCTATCCATCTCTCTCAAGGAATCCAAAAGGCATGCTGAGGAGAGAGAGAGAGAGAGAGAGAGAGAGAGAGAGAGAGAGAGAGCTGACTCGTCCAGAATCAATCAGATGTTTTCCTTCTCACTCATTCTGATTCGCTGCCGGCTCAGAGAAGCAAACATAGGCTCTCTTTCTCCCTCCCTCTCCCTCTCCCTCTCTCTCTCTCTCTCTCTCTCTCTCTCATTTGCCTCACTCTCTCCCTCATTCATTCCATCCAGTGCTCAAATCGCAGTGCCTCCTGCTCTCCTCTCCTCTTCTCTGCTATCCCTCTTCTTCTTCTCCTTCTCCTCCGTGATCCGTTTCTCATCTCGGCATCTCTGCTTTCCAGTCTTCTTCCTATCGCTTGGAATGTGGCACTCTTTGGCTTTGACTCTGTTTGGAATCTGTGCTCTGGTCCAGGGTAGGTTTCTGCACTCAGTGTGTGTGTGTGTGTGTGTGTGTGTGTGTGTGTGTGTGTGTATGAGTGTCGGTAAAAGAGTGTATGAGTGATGAAATGACTGTAAAGAATGCTATAGTGAATAGAATACTGTGGGGAAACAGTACATGTAGCTTTGTGCCACTATATTTCCCAACAGTTACTGTGTTACTGTTAGACCTGTTTGCTTGTAGAGCATAGAAAACTGCACTGGTGTTAGATGTGAAGGAGATTTCACATTTTTTGTATAGGAAGAGAGAGAGAGAGAGAGAGAGAGAGTAGAAGAGAGAGAGAATGGAGAGAGAGCGATAGAGAAAGAGAGTAGAAGGGGGAGAGAGAGAGAGAGAGTAGAAGAGAGAGAAGAGAGAGAGAGAAACATGCTTTAGCAGCGAAGCGCTGAAAGCTGCAATCATAAATTTCACCCCCCCATTTCTCCCCTTGCTTTCACTCTCTCTCTCTCTCCCTCTCTTTCTCTCTCTCCCTCCCTCTGTACTTTACTGTTCCCTGCTTGCATCCATCCAAATCCATGAATAAACACCAGCCAGATTAAAAGCGAGAGAGAAGGAGACACTGAGACTGTCATCTGAGTGTGGATCTGCTCTTTGATCCGGGAGCCTTGTTATGTTATTATGGACATGTTGCTGCAGTGGAGAGTCTCTGTGTGTGTGTGTGTGTGTGTGTGTGTGTGTGTGTGTGTGAGTGAGTGAGTGAGTGAGAGAGAGAGAGCAAAAGAGAGAGAGAGAGAGAGAGCACTTGCCTGTGAGTGTGGTTATGGGTGATTCCCTCTCTCTCTTTCTCTCTCTCTCTCTCCCTCTTGAACTTTGACTGCAGCTGTCACCCTCCCACCAATTCATGTGCACTTGTGTCTTCTCATAATTCAAACACTCGTACGGCGCCCTACTGAGATCTGTGTCACCTCGCTGTCAGCAGACATTCTGAACTATGATAATGATGTTTTTACTCCAAGGGCTGTAGAAACACAATAGAGCTGAAACAACTTCTCCGAGCTGAATGACTGAACCCAGACCTGCTTCTCTCACACCTCTCATGTACAGCTTTACCTCTTTACCTGAGCGTTTCATGGATCCGCTCTTAACAGAAAACACAGACAGTCTCTTCTTCTGAATTCTCAATTATAGTTAACATTTTCACGATTTGTATTAAAGAGCTTATATATTATTTATCTTTTCTCCATATTTCAGGTAGCTTAAAAACACCATGAATAAGGTTTTTTCGTTTGGAAAATTCAGTTTTAACATTTTATCTGATAAGATGAACGGCAAATCTTATATAAAGAAAGATACGGAGGGGCTTTGCTGAATCACTCTTTTTCCCGCTGCTTCTTGATTTTTCAAATCTGTTCCTTTTTTATATTTGTAGTTGAGTCTTAAAGTCAACCTGAAATCAGAAGTTATCTTTTTTACCTTCACCTACCTGATTGTGTCAAACACAATTCATCAGACCTTGTCATTTTAATCCCAAAATTGACGCTTAATTGTAATCTTTAATTGATCTGTGTGGTTTGTATTCCAAATATTTTTTACCGAGCATTGTAATGGCATTACATTCGGTAAGATATATTTGCTCCAATTTTTTAATTATGCATGAAACAACTACAAATACGAAAAGTACAGTGTACAAAAATAACAGAAACCCACCCACCCGAACACCCAGCACTACTAGCAGTCAAGTTGTGTGTTTAAGAGTTCAGGAATCCAGGAATTGTTGGTATTTATCTACAAGAATATACCTGATACGTTCTAGATGTAGAGTAGTGGTTATTTCTGCGATCCACGTGTTCATTTTGGGGGGCCTCAGCCTTTTTCCAGAATTTAAGTAAAAGGTTTTTTGTTTTTGCTGTTATCAGACCGTAGGCAATAAATTGTCTCTGAGAAACAGTTAGCTTTCTCAGTTCCTCAGAGGTCCCCAAGATGATTACTTCCAGATCTGGATTAAGAGGGAGCTTTAGTGTTTTGGAGAAGACACTAAATATATCCTTCCAGAGGTTCTCTAGTTTGGGGCAGCTTGCAAAGCTGTGTGTTAATGTAGCTTCTTGAAATTGACACCGTTCACATAGGGGGGAGGTACCTGGAAATATTTTGCTCAGTCAAGATTTGGAGTAAGAACTGTGGAACTTTAACTACTGATTTTTAACTACGCCACTGTGCAGCAGTGAGCGGGGATCAACTTTAACATTAACCAATAATATCAAATTTCACCTCCCACTCCAACCACTCACACCTAGGAGCTTAGAGACCTCTCAGAGTTTCATTTAGAAATGTGTTGTGGCACAATATGCAATATTTCAATATTTCACACTGACTCGTTTTGACCAAGCACTGTATCTGTCATATCTTCAGACCGAGTCTGTCTGTCTGAATGCATTATATTACAGCTGTAATATGTAAA
The DNA here is from genome assembly GCA_037974365.1 of Hydrocynus forskahlii. Lineage (NCBI taxonomy): Eukaryota > Metazoa > Chordata > Actinopteri > Characiformes > Alestidae > Hydrocynus > Hydrocynus forskahlii. The sequence continues at coordinate 5,951,238 of JBBPCX010000147.1, read as the reverse complement.
TTGCGTCTTCAGTTAATTTCAAGTGTAACTTCATGATTGCGTGAAACATTATGGTTGCATTTTGCCATAAGACTTTTAGGACAGAAAGTCACACCAACCCCTAAACCCAACAGTCTCTTCTATTGCATTCATAACACCAGTATGAATGTGAAACCATGAGATCAGGTTCACGTTGGACTGTCAGTCAAACAGGGATGTGTAAGTAGTTACAAAGGGCCCCACTGGGAGTGTGTGTTTTGTATATGCTTGTGAGTGAATCATGTTATTGGTATATAAAGATGTTCAAAACTTTGCTTCCAAAAAGTAGCAGAACTAATTTGTTTTATTTGGATGTCTTTATTCTTTATATAGACATTATAGAAGTGAATAGAATATTAGTGTCTGTTCAAAAAAATGGCCCTCAGAAGTAGTCAAATGAAAATGTTTGCTACCTGTCAAATTCTCATCATTAAGCCGCGAAATGATAAGACAAAATCTTGCTTGAGAAGTTTATACTATGCTTCCCACATTTTAGTGAATGTGTTTCATTCAGCCCTGTTTTTTTTCCTGAAATTAGATTTTTTGCATGAAAATTAATGTATTCTCTTTTTGCAATTTTGAACAGTTTAGTCCAGACTTAATGGTGTTCTAACCAACCAATGGCACAGAATACATCGCTTTTACTGCTTTGTACTGTTTAAGGCTTGGTATCAAAATTCTATACTTTTTTAGGACACCGACAAGATTGCTGCCAAATATAAAAAAACCTGTTATTCAATACATCCAAAGTATCTTGTCAGTTTTATCAGCATGTGCGAGCCGAGGATCATTAGTGTTCTGAAATCTAGACCTCAGACCATGGCAATGATATTTAAAAAAAATCACCCCCAACGTACCCCGATCTAAAGTAATCCGGACTGTTAGAAAAGAAATCTTTTCACACACTTTTTGGTCAAAACATTCATTTCAGGTTTGAAACTGCCATCCTCTCAGTTGGGCTCCTATCTGCATGCCGACAACATTACATTTTTCAAACCAGAGCGTAACCCTCTATCACGGAAGTGATAAATGTTTGACTCAAATCTGTCACATGCTTTGAGAATTCGCATCAGTAAACCGAAGCTTAGCCTTTCAGCTGATTGATGATGGATGGAAGATGCATGTGAGCGTCACATGTTACAGCTTCGCTTTCTCTTTCGCCTGTTGCTCCACCGTCTCTGATGATGGTGCCTTTTAAAATCTATAAGACATTGGGGTCGTTATTTATTTTTCTTTTTGTGGTCAATGATCTTCGAGCAGTGCAACGACAGAAAATGCTCCATTCTCATCTCGTATTATCCTCCTCGCCCTCTCACTCTTTTATCACCACATTCAATCTCTCAGCCATCTATTGTAAATGAACGATTTGATGTGTTTTTAATTGGTATTGGTCTCCATGTGAGAAAACAGTCTGAATTTTGGGATTGCTCCCTCCTTTTGGAAGCACAGCTCTGGAGAAAAATAAGAGACGACTGCAATTTATTTTTAAATCAGCATCTCTATTAGTATGACAACCATTCCATGCCAGTGTCTGTTAAATTCCTACACAAGCACCTCATTCTGCTTTATGAGGTACTGATTTTGATTAATCAAATCTTATTTAAAGAGGAAATGTATAAAAAACAAAACTGTAATCAACACTCTCCTCTCGCAATGTGACCAGTCGGATGGTAAAACACTACTAGAAGTTCGTCAAAGGTAATTATTGCCATTTTGTTTAAGAGCGAACAAGAGATTTGTTTTCTTTGTTCTGTAAACGCTGCATCATTTCTCTTATTTTGATGTTTTGTCATTTCCTTTAACATGAGGCTTTAAAGAACAATATTTTTATTTGGAAATGAGGAGAACTATTGTCAACAGTTCTTAAAACCTAAGGCAAAGCTGTCCAGTTCAATACTTGCACCTAAAAAAGATAAGACCTGAGAAACTGAACATTTTTGTGGTGGTCTCTTATTTTTTTCTGGAGCCGTTTAATGTAACAAAAGAAAGTGTAATTGAGATGTGAGGATTTGGAGAATTGGAAAATTGGATTTAAAGGTTTTTCCTTTGTGCCTTGTGGTTTTTCACACTTGCACATCTCATTTACAAAAATGAAAATGCCCAGTAGTGGTCCTCAAACTGACAGTCCATATTCTAGGTCATAAGATAAAGGGACCAAGGAAAAATGTGCCATCTGGGGGTCTCTGAGGACCGGTTTAGTTCTTCTGAGCCAGCACACAAAGAGCCCTTTCTGGTACCTTTGTGTTGGTAAATCTGAACCACAGCTGGTTCAGCCTTGCAGTCTAAATGACTCAAAAAGGACTTTTCTTAATGAAGCTCTTTTTAGAGTTGATAGGTGTTGCAGGGATGGCCTTTGGCACGGCCTTAACACTGAGGTTGTTCAAACACTCGCTGAATCATCAAGCCAAAAAAATTATTTTTTCTTTTGTATTTATGCACTCTTTTATTAGTTTAAGTGTCTATGATTGCATAGAGCAATGTGTAATATATTGACAATTGAGTGCAGTCTACCATCTCTCTCTCTCTCTTTCTCTGTCTGCATCTTACTCTCTTCTCTCTCTCTGTCTCTGTCTCTCTCTCACTTTCTTACTGTGTGTGTCTCTCTTTCTCTCTTTCTCTGTCTCTCCCTCTCTATCTTTCTCTCTCCTCTCTTATCTCTCTCTCTTTCTATCTCTGCCTCCTTTTCTCTTTCTGTCTCTCCCTCTCTCTCTTCCTCTCTGTCTCTCTCTGTCTCTCTCTCTGTCTGTGCGTCTCTCTCATTCTCTCTCTCTCTCTCTGTCCCTGTTTCTCTCTCTCTCTTTCTGTCTCTGTCTCTCCTTTTCTCTTTCTCTCTATCTTTCTCTCTCTCTCTCTCTCTCTCTCTGTCTCTCTATCTGTGTCTCTCTCTCTGTCTCTCAGTGTCGGTGCAGGGCCCTCACCAGAGGGCTCTGTTGAAAAACCTGCTGAAAGATTATAACCGTATGGAGCGGCCTGTGGGCAATGACTCTCATCCCCTCACGGTCGTTCTCTCTCTCAGCTTGGTGCAGATTATGGATGTGGTGAGTTTTCTTACTCCTGACCCCCGCCCCCCCCACCCTTTCACTCCCCTCCATCTTTATTTAACATAATATATTGGTTTAATATAAAACACTCTATAAGCAACAAGACAGGTTAGAACATGAAACTGCAGTCAAACACGTAGGAGTGTGCAGTACAGAGGTGGGAGGACACAAACATAAAAGTCTATTTTTATTTTATTTGCATTTCTGCACAGCACCGCTGGTCATTTGGAGTGTAACAGTCTGTGTGTTTGCTTTATTCAGCTCCCTCGTTGTGCTCTGATTCCTTTGACATTTCTCCTTGTCTTCACCTGTTGTTACTTGGCTGTGATCTTTCTTTTGTTTTGCTTTTTTTTGGTAAGCTCGAACATCTTCTGACTCAGTTATCGGATGGGCTGATGTTTTGCATGCTCAGTCTAAAATAAATATTCAATTTTTGTTTATTTTGCCCTTTATAGTTTTTTACTTTGATTCTCTCTTCCATCAGTGAGGACGGTCTCCTGCGCCAGTCTTTTGTTCTTTGACATCGACCTTGAGTGCTCTTTCTGCGTTGTATCTGATTTTCTAAAAAAATTGCTCCAATTTGACCAAAGTGGGTTTTTTTTCTTGGGTTTCAACTGTGTACTTTTCTGTGGGTCTGACTGACTCTCTGGTAATGTGCTTGGTTATGTGCATCTATTTCCTGCTATGGGTAAAATTGTCTTCCCCTGTCAGTTATTACATGTCCATTGTAATTACTCTGTGTATCCCTGTTGCGAAGGTGTGTGTGTGTGTAATGTACATACTTGACACTCTCTCTCTATCTCGCTCTCGCTCTCTCTCTCTCTCTCTCTCTCTCTCTCTCTCTCTCTCTCTCTCTCTCTCCCCTTCAGGATGAAAAGAATCAGGTTCTCACCAGCAACATTTGGCTCAACATGGTAAACCCAAGCCTTGACCCTGACATCTAGGCTCCAAAGGATGTTTAATGTTGTTACACAGTACCGACATCAAATTACTAGGTTTCACAATTAAATTGACATGCTGTCAAGGTTTAGATCATAGAAAACATCTCTCTCTCTCTCTCTCCTCCCTTGTGTTTTTTCTATGATCCACACCTTGTTGACAGCATGCCTATATATATATATATATATATAAACAAGAAGTAAGAACTAAGTAATGTTTACTTAAACTAAGGCAAAGATACCTATATGTTTTAGCATGTTTATTATTATTCTAAAGCCTCGATTGTAGCAGTAATTCATTATCAGACCACTAATTTTCAATTTGATTCTTCTTCTTCATTTATGATGTTTTGTCTTAGTTGATTTTATGTTTGGCAAAAAGTGAGTCAATGATTTCAAAGGAATTAAAAAATGGTGCTAAATCAATCTCATATATAAACCATAGAAAATCTCATTTATATTGTGAGCTCCTGCTTTGACTAGCAGCTTTCGCTTTTACTTGGAGTCAGTTTGTGGCCTAACCAGCAGCTGTATGTGTTTCAGCGATGGTACGACCACTATCTACAGTGGAACCAATCCGAATATCCAGGAGTGAAGAACCTTAGATTCACCACCGACCAAATCTGGACACCAGACATCCTCTTGTATAACAGGTGCACGCGCAAACACACACACTCGCGCACACACACACACGCAAGCCTCAAGGAGCAACACAGTATTTGAGGATAATGTTCCAGACATTATTCACATCAGTTTAGAGCAGGGGTGTTGAACTCCGGTCCTAGAGGTCCTTGGTCCAGCAGGTTTTGGTGATTTCCCTGCTCAGAAACACCTGGTTCACCTCACCAGTTAATTGTCAGGTTTAGTGAATGTGTTTGAGGAGGAGAATCATCAAACTGTGCCGGACACCGGCCCTCCAGGACCGGAGTTTGACACCCCTGCTTTAGAGCTTTACTGATAAGTGGAATTCCTCGGATGCATATTGTGTTATACTCTCTAATCTCACACACTTTACCATAAACCCTAATGATTATGGCTAACCTTTCTCCCGCAAGAAGCAATTAAAGATACTCAAGACCCTTTTAGGTGCAGCATCGCTAATGAGCCACAGTTGTTTTGGAGCTCCGACTGTAACGAATGCTGAAAAAAGGGCTGTAGCTGTGTGGACTGCAGTTTCTCAGCGCTAATGCAAACTGCAAAGCTAAACAGATAAACAGATAAAATGAGCCGCAAATTTCGCCTTTGGGCAAAAGATAAATGGTTGTAGTGAAAACCACAGTTGTTTAGACAGTCAATTAACTGACTTTGCACGGGAGCCCCCCTTGTTTTTGGTCCGTATATCAGTTTTTTGGTGAAAGATCTGACGACTCCTGTCAGCAGGGTTTAGGAAGAGGAACATGAAACCTCAGAATGGACAGAATGGACCGAAAATGGACAGAAAAATGATCAGGGTCACACTTTTCAACAGCTGCCATTATCGGTGACCTCATGCAGTGGAAAAAATGTACATAAAAACATGTTTTTCCAAGAAGTATAATAAAGCAACACAGTGGTTATTTTCTACAAGGTCATACAGAGCCATTCAAAATGACTGACAAAGGACAGAGGAATGTATTTTGTGTGTTAAGCCACACAGTGACCAATGTATGAATCATTCAAGTTTAAAGGGGACATATTATACCTCTTTTTAAACAAGTTATAATGGGTCTATGGGCTGTACAAAACAAGTTCTTTGCACAAACTTTCTATGCAAATTTCCTCATCCTAATGTCAGGATAAGGGAGCCGTCCAAACAGCTCATAGAAGCATATGATTCCTGACACCAAAATCTTTCAAATGACTCACAGAAAACGGAGGAGTGTTTTCTTTTTGCGCTTGGAGTGTCTATGGGAGCAGTAGAGACACAAATGGAAATACAAAAGAATGTAAAAATGTTCTTTAAAACAACACATCTAACTTAAGGTCTGAACCCATGAATATGTATGTATTTTATATTATTTTTAGGGTTGCACCGATACCACTTTTTTACAAACCGATACGAGTACGAGTATTTTTATTTGTGTACTTGTCGATACCGAGTACCGATACCGATACTTCTTAGAACGGTGTCCATGCAAGTTCAAGTAATTTGGAGACCGGTTTTATTTTCTCTTCTACAGTTTATGACAAGCCTACCCTTAGCAAAAGTAGTATACCT
>JBBPCX010000147.1:5926711-5944944 GCA_037974365.1 Hydrocynus forskahlii | reverse complement strand
TATATATATATGCATACACATACACACTCGCACATACAAAAAGTGTATAAATCAACAATACAATATAATGAGCAATCTAAATCTTATATACTGAAAATACAGGATTACAGAAATGAATACAACAGAGTGTACATAAAGTCCAGTTGCAGTCTTGTAGTGTGAAGCAGTGTGACAGTTCTGCTGTTCCTCTCTATATCAACTCGAAATGGCGGCTTGGTTGTACATAAAACTGCATAAACGTTATAAGTGGGCCTTAGGGGAAAAAATAAAATGCAACAAAATTCTACATGGATATGGGCTCTTTAAATATCCATTTATTGGTACTTATTTTAGGGTAGCATTTTTTTTCCTTTTCCCACAGAAAAACAAATGAAAGCAGGTACAAATACAGTATGAGCGGTCGGTGTCGACAGACAGATTTCCTGGGCAGTTTTCTTTGTAGTGTCAAAAGAAGAGCTGCATTTTAGTAGAAATCTCTGGACTGTAATCTCTTCAGCCTGTATTTCTGAATGACAGTTTTCGGTTGATTCAGACGGGCATTTTTTTATATAAGTAGATGCACTGAAAGGATGCTCAGGTTCTGTTCTATTCTTTGACTTGAAAGGTTGTGAAATTGCTGGTGCTGTGCTGAGCCCATTATCCGCCGTCATTACAAGAACACTCTCGCGTAGGTCCAAACACCTAAACACACTCAGATGTTTCGCGAACGCTGGTCATTGTAATGGTGCTGGCGCAGAAGAACAGGAAAAGGACACACGCACACGTGTGTCACAGCTTTTTCAGCAACGGCAGCATGCACATTGTATGGTTTCTCGTTCAGAGACATTTTCATTTCCTGCCTTTCGCCACTTTTGGCCGGAAAGGAAGCTGGTGAATTAGATATTAGTCTCAGTTCCTGCTATCACGGCCTCAATGAAGACATCTGGCTCTGATACACTGTCGCAATGAAACTGAGTAAAATGAATCCGACTGATGGAGGTCACCATGGAAGGGCCTTCTTTTCATTCACACGAGTGAGTCCTCTGAGGGAATCCACACTACACACAAGTGAATATCTCCTTTCAGAGAGATACAAAAGACCAAATCCATGTCTTTTGTATGGAACTGCATTCAAGCATGAGAAAATGAACCGGACATGAATATTCATTAGCACTTTACTTTAACCCTGCTACATAACATTGACATAATGTGCCATCAACATGTCATATACTGTAATATGCCACTGTCATGACAGATAATGGCCATTAACACGATAGTGTCAATAAATATTGAATATTTGTTAATACTTTAACCCTGCTATATAACTTTAGCGTAATGCGCCATAAGCTTGTCATATGCTGTAATCTGCTGTTGTCATGACAGATAATGGCCATTAACAGCAGTGTTAATTGCTGCTGACTGACCGAATGGCAGATTGTGTCCATTATTTTAACAGTTATGTCACATTTATTAGTAGCTGTCATGACAACGACTACAATGTTTGATGTCATGACAGTTCATGTCACGTACCATCTTGAATTCATGACATCAGACATTTCAGTATCTATCCTGACAGCTACTGGTAATGATAATGGCATTGTTATATCAATGGACATAATCTATCATGACAACTCATGACAGCATATGACACCTGCCATTACATGTTCATGTGAATGCTGTGTAGCAGAAAAGTACCAAATATTCTTACACTTCTGAAATATTTCAGATCTACTTCAACTCCAAATTGGTTTTGTTGTTGTGGCTGAGCTGCATTTTCAGTCATCTTCAATTTTTTTTTTTCTTCAGACATGGATGATTTTTCATCATTTTGATGACTGAGCCTCTTGAAACTGCTGCAATTCCTGAGAGCTTCTTTTAATCATCAGATCAGCTATGAAATGAAATGTTGAGTGCTGTTTGTCAGCCGCGTTTGACATTTAGTCACGGTGCATCGTTGTGCTGGGTTGTTGGCTTTAGTCATGGATTTCATTAGCTCAGTGTGCCTGAAAGTGTGTGGGTTTGTGTGTGCGAGTAGCCCATAAAGATCAGTTCTACGTGAGGATTTCTCAACTGAGCGCTGTATTGTAAAAAGTTGTCTTCATTTAATTTCAGATTACCAGCTGCTTCTGGGTAATGAGCCCAAAAACGGCACGCGGCACTTTGTGCACTTTGTGGCAGCAGTCAGTTGCCACTGCTGGATTCAGTGCACATTGTAATGCTCTGTCCATATGCAAACCCTGAGACAGGTTCCTGCTAGTCCCCGGAAAATGATGCTGGTTGCGTTAAACACAATATGTCATCGAATCTACCAGTAAGAAAAATAATACTATACAATAAGATCATGATTTACCTTCAGCTTCCACCACTCCCACCTATCATCAAGAGAAACGCAGAAATTGCTTAGAAATCCTCCTTGACATCTTCACTGTGGAATATGTCACACTAAAGAAGGAGAATGTGTTAAGATTACAGATTCACCTTGATGTTGACAAGGAAAATCAGCATGCAGTTCTGTTTCCTGCAGTCCTAAAAACTGAATGCCTTGAACAAATTTGGGACAATTACAGTTTAGAATGAAGCATGAGGCATGAAGGTAGTACACACATAATGCGCAGCCCCATGTAAGAGAGATAAGAAATGGCATGCCTTCTAAATTTAATTGTATGTAACCATTAAGAAACCCGAACAAGGCTAGGTAACGCTCATATATCTAAAGTATCTAAAGCCAACTGACTGATGGAGGTGCTGGACGATTCTTCACACAAGTCCAGTTTGATGCAGTTACAATTAAAACAAGAGTCATATACTATTACTAATCAGGCTATTGCAGTGGAACATGAACCTCAGCTCCTGAGGATGTTAGGAGCAGATCCTTTAAGCCCTGTTAAGTTGAGATGTGGAGCCTCCATGGACAAGACTAGTTTGTCCAGTACATCCCACAGATCAGACTGATATCTGGAGAGTCTGGAGGTCAAGTCAACATTTCTCAAAGCATTCCTGAACAGTTTTGTAGTGTGGCAGGACGTGTTATTCTTCTGAAAGAGTCCGTTGCCCTTAGTTAATACTGTGGCCATGAAGGGGTGTGCTTGGTCTGCAGCAACGTTTAAGGTGGTACATGTCAAAGTAACATCCGCGTGAACTCTCCCCTTAAGCTGTGATGGACTTTTGATCACAGCCAGCATTTACCTTTTCAGCTATTTGTGCTACAGTAGCTCTTCTGAGGGATCAACCCAGATGGTCTAGCTTTCACTCCCCATGTGCATCCATGAGCCTTGGGTGCCAAAGACTAACTAGTTCATCGATTGTAATTATTTGGACCATTGTTGGTAGGTACTAACCTTCTGTTTAGGACATGCCTAGCCAGTTTTAACCCTGGTTAAAGTCACTTAGATCACTTAGATGCCCATTTTTGCAGCTTTCAAATGGTGCTTTAAATGACCAGTCATATCACTGCATTCCTGCAATGTTGTACAAGAAACATCCCATTTTGCCCAGATTACCCCATAACTTACAGATAGTCGCTAATGAATAATTAATTTTATTTGATAACTCCCAACCTTTTCTGCGCCACGGACCGACCAGTGTAGATACAACTAAAAACAAAATTATGTTTGTTTTTCACTCATTTTTGCTAGCTTGTGGGCTAAATTTCTGATGTACCGTATCACATGACCGAGACGAACGTTTTCTTCAAAATAAAAGATCTTTCAGACTCACTAAAATATTTTTTATTCTGTCTTTCTGTGTGGCCCGATACCAAATGACTCAGGGATCGATATCGGTCCGCGGCCCGGTAGTTGGGTACCTCTGCTCTAGAGTGACGAAGATTGTGATTTTGATCCCTGGTGATGCCGCAGTCATCTTTTAATATGATAAATATTTGGATGGATAGGATTGCGCTTCCTGTTCCCATCACTCTCCATCACAATGAGATCTTAGCCACAGAATTGGCAGTTAGTGTTCGAAAAGTGTGTTGAGCTGTCCAAAGCCGCATTAGCGGCCTCTTGAAAAGATTTTGAGGGGCTTCACATGTATCAGAGGAATCACATGCTATAAATATCAGTATCAACACTGGTGTCTATTTTCTATTCATTTTTTTTGTACCGTTCTAGGTATTTTCATGAGTACCTGTAATGTGGACGTTCGCTGGTTTCCCTTTGACATTCAGAAGTGTGAGCTGAAATTCGGCTCGTGGACGTATGACGGTTGGCTGCTTGACCTCCAGATGAGTGAGGCTGATATCTCCGGCTACATGCCCAATGGAGAGTGGGACCTCGTGGGTGAGTGCTCATGGCTAATGTTCCTTATCATCTCCTACAAAATGTTCCTCATGCAGGTAGGCTCACAAGTGTAGTGGTTGCACTAAGTGGGGGGAAATTGGAGATCAATACATTTCAACAAAGAGACACACTGAACAATGCCTCAGCATAAAATCCACATGTACTCAGCTAGGTTGTTTACTTAGCTGAAGCATTATAATCTGGGCTCATCTGATATTAACCCTTAGAACTCAGAGCGTTTTAGTAAAATCTGATTTCAACAAATCAAAAACGGTGTAAAATAATCTAAAACCGACGCTCGCCATTTGCTGCGCTTTCACTCCGCTGCTCTCCAGACCCCCTCCCGCTCTGCGGGTTTTCCCCACCCACTTGTGGGCGGAAACCATCCTGAAAGTTCTCACATGTGTTTTTTTCCTTTTGTTTCTGAGACCAAAAATGAAAGATACATCAAACAAAGCTCAGCATGACATCTGACACACTTGTGTTCTAAGGGTTAATTTAGCTTGGATGTGAAAAAGCCTTGGTGTAAAGTTCCTGTAGGAACTGGCCAATATGAAAATATTATCCATGCTAATTTTAGGAGGTTTAACATTCAAATATCTAGTCAAATTGTACAATATAATTTTACATTTCTGTTTTAGATTTTTATAAGGCAATACGAACCAATGTTATAGATTTATGTTTTAGTCTTCAAATAAATTTCACAAGTATGTAATCCTTTGTGTTGGTTTCTGTTAATTACCACTCATTTGTCCAAGTTTGCGATTTGTGTAATTCTCTGCTAAAAGTTATGAAATGTTTTTGTTATTCTGACCAATGTGTTAACCAGTTGAGCCTGTATTGCTGTAGTTAAACAGTAGACTTCATGCCCAGTGGCATTACCGTCTAAGATCTGAGGGTTTGAATCTGTGCAATGTCAAAAAAAAACAGTAATTATCGACAATGTTTTCACCAATAGTGATAAGCACTCTATGGGCTGACACTGACAGTGATAAACTCGCAATATCAACCCATATTATCAGTCTACCAATACATTACTGCTCAGAGTATGCATTCACTTGCCATCTTAAAATTTGTTCGTTGTTTTATATACAGTAATAATGTGAAATTCCTCAAAGGTATTTTTAGGTGTCCTGTTCAATATTTAAGTCTTTGTTTCAGTTTCTGGTTTAGTGTAGTGATTTCGCGACCCTCCAATCAGTCGAATGGGATTTACTTTCTCACTTGACCAGACTAATGCTCTGGATAAGAGTTTCTGCCAAATGCAAATGTGTTAATTTAAATGAATATGAAGCTCTTAATTGCAAAAAAAAAATATACTGTCATTATTTATTTGCAGTGTTTTTAACATTATCTGCCTTGAGATTCAATCCTCTCTTTATTTAGATATTAAATTTATTTACTTTATTCTTAATGTTTCCTAGTCATTATACAATCTTCTAATGAGACAGGGGCTATAATGTCTCATGTCATAACAGTTTATATCATGTGCCATTTTATAGCCAAATATTTTAAATATTAATTTCCAGCAGTGGCAGTATAACACTGTTACTTGAAGTCATTGTTTTATCTGTACTGACATATTTACGGCATCCTTTGTCAATGTTTTGTTTGGAAGGTTGATTGCTTCCCCTCATAATCCAGTTCATCTTGTTTTTATTGCCCTGGCTGTACTATATTCATGAAGCCTGTCATCTTCACTGCTGGTTTGTTTTCATTTATAGTTCATTTACAATTTTTTTTTCATGTATAGTTTGTTTCGGCATTTTAATCGCTGGGCTCCCTTTCATCACTGAAGACCTATAAGCATTCTATTGAATATTTGAAACATGTGAAGGTGCACAGCACCTGCGTATTAGAATCAGTTTATACACCAGCCAGCAACTGGACTGCTCTAAACCTCTGAATAGCTGTGTTTATTGGGCAAGATTGAATTTTCAGGAAGCAGCATCACTTTGACCTGTTTGCAAAATGGGCTGAATTGGATTTATTACTGTGCATGGCCTACACAACCAGTCAAGTTTGCTTCAGACAGCTCTGCTGTAACATCATACCAGTTCAAATAGATTTGAATATTCTCAGACGCTTCTTTTGTCTCAAACTTGCGCATATAGCTGATGATATCCTGAGACATTTACTGACCCAGATTTGTGCCGGTGGGTGTTTTTTCAGGCTATTACTGTCTACTGTTCCCAGCACTTATATATTTTGACTCAGCTCATTGTCACTGTATTAATAGTGAATTGAGCTGGTGTGGTGGGACACGATCAAATGAATGAAAGCACCATAAGCCCCCTGGAGTAAGCACAAACGTCATGACCCGTTTCCACTGGAGTCAGCTCAAATGAATGTGGTTCGACACCTGAATGAGGCTCTGCTGAGAATAGAGGATGCTCCCTCCATACAGCAAATAAGACCATCCGACCCACCCCCCGTTACATTTAAGCCCACAACTGTTCTGATCTGCCAGGGATCAATTTGATTCTGTTCAATTGAATTAAGTGGCTAAGTGGAGGTCGATGGGCAAAAAGCTCAAATACTGCACATCTCTGTCTCTTTTCTAATCTGTCAGTCAAGCCAGTGCTTCCTAAAGCCAGTGCATCTGCACCACCTCGGTCAAATCATGAACTAATTATCAAACGATCAAAACATGAAGTAGCGCAGGCCTCCAAGATCTATGCTGGGAAACACTGTGCTAATCCTTTTGTTGTGTCTTTTTTCGGTTCTTTTCTCCCTTTTCACTTCACAAGCAGGCCTGTGTTCTGTAACTGTCATCCCTTTTCTGCTCCCTTGGCTCTTTTCCTGCCCTCACCTCTTTTCCTGCTCTCACCTCTTTTCCTGCTCTCACCTCTTTTCCTGCCCTCACCTCTTTTCCTGCTCTCACCTCTTTTCCTGCTCTCACCTCTTTTCCTGCCCTCACCTCTTTTCCTGCCCTCACCTCTTTTCCTGCCCTCACCTCTTTGCTAAATGTTTCCCCTTTCTCAGCCTCTTTCCACCACGATACACTCGAGCAATTAGCAGTTGTTGAAGACTCGGCTCACAGCGCCATGAAAAAATACCTCGGGGTGTAGTTCCACTTCTGGCTATTAAAAAAAGGGTCAGGATCAATGGTGGGCCGGTTAAGCGGAGAGGCGTGAGGAGACCCAAACTGTCTGGCCCTGGGGCAACACTTGAGCAGCCCTCTATGAGTATAAAAATGATTCAACTGGAAGCAATCTGTGCATCTATATTTAGTGAACCACAAGAAAATCCCTGTAGGATCTAACAGTCTTTGAGATTCATTACTGGTGAGCCATCCATCTATGAAAAATGTTATTGGTCCTCTCTGTGGGAGCGCCGAGAAACACACTTCTGTTTATTTACAAGGCGTTCGTCGGGCTTCTGTCTATGTGTGTGATGTCATTGCTCACAGTAAATAATAAAAAAACTATCAAAGTCGTTACAGCGAGTGGATTACCCTTCAGGTGCCTACAGCCTCCACTGCTCCGAGGAAATGCACTGTCAAGCTGGAATTCATTACAGAACATTGTAATGCTCACTCACCCTTGTCTGTCATTTTAAATTCATTATATCTAATCTCCTCCACTCAACCTGTTTAAGTTGATTTTAGTTTTGGAGTTTTTATGTGTTTGTTATTTTTACTCTGAATGTTCTTACTTTTTTCTAGTTTTGGCTGACTAAGCTTCTTTTAACATTGATTCCTCTCCATATTCCAGTTCAGCTTGTTTTTTTTGTTGTCATGGCTGAACTATATTCGTGAAGCCTTCAGGGCCGGTTTGTTTTCATTTATAGTTCAGGTATAGTTTTTTTTTCATTTCTAGTTTGTTTCAGCATTTTACTGATTGGTCTTTTTTCAACATTGAAACTGTGAGTATTAAGACCTGTAAGGGTTTTAATACAAATTTTAACCTTCATATTAGAATCAGTTTATACACCTGTTAGCAACGGGACTGTCCTAAACCTCTGAATAGCTGTGTGTTCTGGGTAAGCTTTGATTTCCAGGTAGCAGTCCCAGTTAGACCTGTTTGCAAAATGTCTGTTTTTTTTTAGTTGGATTTTGTTTTTTCTTTCTTTATTTGTGTGTTATTTTTACATTTAATGTTATTTTAATGTCTTATTTTTCAGAATTTGGTTGGCTAAACTAGTGGTCATGTTTATTTCACATACTTAAATATTTTAAGTGTGCTGCCTCTGTGTTATTTCGGCTAGTGTGTTAATTATTTTTTCTTACTGCATTTTTATTTCCACAGAGTTATATTTCCTCCATAAATGCGGGTCATAAATGCGGGTCATCCTCAATGTACCCCAAGTTTAAATGAAGGTTGACTGATTGATTGATTGATCAATTGATTGATTGATTGATCGACTGTGAATTTGCAGTGCACACACACAAAAGAAAAACTCTGAATGATTAGTGGTCTGTGAACCTCTACACTAGTCACTTCATAATGTTCAGATGACAGATTTCACACCCAGATTCACATTCCATTTACACCTGGTCTTATTAATGTGCCTCAGTGAGAAATCTGGTTAATATCAGTGCTGCTCTCCCTGTCTGGACATAAAGATCCTCAATGTTCTCTTCCAGAATCTCTTGAGATGATGCCACGGCAGAAATGTTCTATGCAACCGCGCATTTTACAAGAACTGATCCAGTTTTCACGATGCAGATTTTTTTCTGTTCAATAATTTCCACCATCAGTCTCTGGGAGGAATAAAGATGACCTGTTTTGCACTTGCACCTTGTTTCCACCTCCTGATTGCCTCCAGTGCATCTTACACTTGGCTTCTTCATGATCGGCCCAGCATGCCTGGAGTTTATAAGAGAAAATATGATGTAATCCTCTTGTGACCTAATTTGTTGGTAATCCTCTGCTTCAGCACCTTTTCTCTGACCGCTATCTTCAGGTGTTCCTGGCTCAAGGAACGAGATTTTCTACGACTGCTGCAAGGAGCCTTACCCGGATGTGACGTTCGTGGTAACCATACGCAGACGGACACTCTACTACGCCCTGAACCTGCTCATTCCCTGCGTGCTGCTCTCCTCCATGACTCTGCTGATCTTCCTGCTGCCTGCTGATTCTGGAGAAAAGATCTCACTGGGTAAGGTGACAGAGAGAGATTTACAATTCTAATAGTGCATGACAAGTATTATGCTGTGCTATTTATGAAGTATGCTGTACCAGACTGCGTGAAGGAATCCAAAGTAAATGCGTTTTTTTTTATGAATATAAAATAAGAGTAGACATATGTTGTATAATAATTATTTACCAGTGTTTCAGAAATACCCCTATCAGCCAAAACATTAAAACCACTGTCAGGTGAAGTGAATAACAGCGATTATCTGTTACACTGGCACCCGTTAAAGGATGGGTTACATTAGGCAGCAAGTGAGTAGTCAGTTCTTGAAACTGATGCGTTGAAAGGAGGACAAATGGGCAAGCGTGAAGATCTGAGTGACTTTGACAAGGACCGAATTCTGACGGCTAAACTACTGTGTCAGAGAATCTCCGAAAATGGCAGATCTTGCAGGGCGTTCCTGGTATGCAGATGTTAGTACCTAGCAAAAGTCGTCCAAGCAAGGAAGACCACTAAACCAGTGACAGGGGCGTGGACACCCAAACCTCACTGATGAGCATGCAAAAAGCCAGCCTATCTGGTCAGATCCCACAGAAGGGCTACTGTAGCACACAATGCTGAAACAGTTCATGCTGGCTATGAGAGAAAGCTGTCAGAACACAGTGCATCACAGCAGGCTGCACAGGGGTTGTGTAGCTACAGACCAGTCAGAGTGCCCATGCTAACCTCTGCCCACTGCTGAAAGTGCCTACACTGGCCATGTGAGCATCAGAACAGGACCTTGGAGCAATGAATGAAGGTGGTATGGGCTGATTAATCACTTTTTATTTTACATCGTATGGACGATTGGGTGTGTGTGCGCTTCATTTACTGGGGGAAGAGGTGAAATCAGGATGCACTATGGGAAAAAAGCAAGCCAGTGGAGTCAGTCTGCTTCCCTGGGCACATGACACCAGCTAGGAAATCTTGGGTCCTGCATTCATGTAGAAGTTACTTTGACATGTGCCACCTACCTAAATACTGTCCCAGACACCCTTTCATGATGGTCATATTCAATAATGGCAGTGTGGGCTCTGCCACCCTTCAAAAAACTGTTCATGAATGGTGTGAGGAGCGTGACAAACGCCAAATCTCAATCCAGTCAAGCATCTTTGGGATCTGTTGGACAAATTAGTCCAATCCATGAAGGCAACATTTAAAACCCATATAATTAAACCTATATATATGTAAATATACCTCTGAATGTACAATACCTAAAAAATAATATATGAAAGTATAAAAATACAAAAACACTATGGGGGACACAGCAGGGAATCCATAACAATACAGTATTAAATACAGACTTATAACATAATATAAATATGTGTGCTATTATGCAGGTAATTATACAGTTTTATGGCTAACTGGTGTGTAAATTTTAATCCAGCTTGACTGCAGTTAACAGTGCCGGAAATTTTCAGCTGCTGCCTCCTCAGAACAGTGTGACCATGCCAGATCCTATAATGACCCAAAGTCAATGTTAGATAGGGAGATTTCAGATAAGGAGACAGATGGCTGACTGCCTTTTTGTTTCCCTAGATAACAGCAAGTTCATGACATTAATCTTTTGCAATCTGTTTTAAGTGGTGTCTTAATAGTCAGTTTAGCCGCAGAACCAATATTAGTTCTATCTGTATAAAATAAAGTAACTGTGAACATAAAACTTGTTCAGGGTGGAATTATTTTACTGTTTTATATTAAATTGATACACATTTAAATTACAGCGGGTGAATTTATTTTATTTTTTGCAGTATGTACATGCGTATTCAGTTTATACAGGTTTTGTATAGAACGTGGTGAAACATGTGAAGATGACCAGTCTGGAGCACAGAACCGAACCAGCAGTTCCACACATAAATCTGTGAAACTTTCCCAAAGTGGTCAGCATCTGGTGAGGAATGTGGCTTATTCTGCTGTAATGCAAATGCAATTAGGCGGCACTGTGGGTTTTTGGAAAAAACCCATAAAAATCTCCAATAAAACAACTAAAACACAGAGGTCTTCACTATCCTGATTTTAGGATATTTAGTTAAACAATCTGTCCCAGATTCCAGGTCTCACTCTCCAGCTCTATTCAGCCTGTTCCAGCAGTTACTTCACTGTTACGAGGAATGAGCATGTTTTTAAATATGTGTATAGTTATCTGAACATATCTTAATATTCATTAACTTAATGAAAACAATATTTGACTAAAGCATATGCAAGTTTGAAATAAAAACAATGAAATCTGTAAAGATGCTGAATGCAGTTGTTTGTTTGTTTTTTTAAACATAAGAGCTTTTTAATACTGAATAAACTCAAACTTCACCTTTTCAGCTCGAACACAAACTATTTTAGGGAGAATCCTCTGGGTTTCTTTTATTTGTTGGCTCTGGCTGTGCATCTGAGTGATCCTTTCTGTCAGGTCTCTGACAGCCTCCTGAAAATTGCATAGAATGGAGGGACACTAGGAGCTGATACTGCATCTTCCCAGTGGGGAACTGTAAATGGAAATGTATAAATAAATACACGGCCAGCTGTGATTTCATATTAATGTCCTGTTGGTCAACTGGCAGTAAACTACAAAGTACCATCTTTAAATTAACCAAACGACAGATTGTCTGTATGCAAATGAACGGCTTGCTGTAAACAAGGGCTTATTCGTGATAGTATGAAATAGTTTTCTGTTGCATATTAAAATGCAACTCAATTAAAAATGAGTCCCGAGCTACCGCTTGACCTATTATAGCCCCCGGCCAGTTCCGTAGGACACAGAGTTGATCTGTTCTTTCCCACAAATGCATTATTTCATAGCGATTGTTGCTAGGTTGGACAAGCTTTATGGAACATTGGATGTCCCATTTACTAATTTGAAATATGCACGTTTAGCAGGTGTCATTCACTATTACTATTATGATAAACTAGATTTATTTTGAATGCTTGTAAAAGTTAACACTGTCTCCAAGGTTTGTATCTTATTCAATGGCTGAGCTAAAAGTTCCCATAGTAAGAAACAGTCCTCAACCATACAAAATAAACATCCTCTGGAAATGAGTAACTCAATCATTTTGATAAAAGCTGCGCTGTATGCCCCGGTTTCTCATTAGCACAAAAATGATTTTTTCGCCAGTGTTCTGTAAAGCTTGTCCGACCTTGCAAAAAAAGAACATCTGGGTGCTAAAAGAACAATAAGAAGGAGCAGAACAGTGGGTGGAGGTGTAGCAGCAAGCTGGCACTTCCTCAAACACTTTTAGCGTTTGGAGAAACAAAGACACAGGCAGAGAGCGTGAGACAGGGGGAGAAGGGGAGAGAGTTAAGAACCTTATGAAGCTAAAAGGCGCTTGGAACAGCACTACAGGAGCGAGCAGGCGACTGCAGGGAGGAAGGCAAGAAGTGAATTTTTTAAACGACGATGCACAACAGAAATGAAAAGAATGACTCGCAACGATAGGCAGGAAAACTCTAGTAAACAGGAAAGGTTTGGGGACTGGGGACTGTTTTGCTGCAGCCGCCTCTGAGAAAGGCGCTTCGCTTTAGACCCATATGGGTAATTAATCTATTGACATAATTAAACAAAATCAATGGGCAAGAGTGGAGGAGCGAGGGCAACATGAGACTTCTTCCACATCGGCTTTCCAGAAACAATGTCAGGCCTGACATAGATTAAAGACTGAAGCCTGAAAAGTGTCTTTTTTTTTTTTTTTTTAACTTCAAGATGGCGCAACAAAGACTCCAAGCCAGTTTAAGGAACTCTGAACCAGGTCCGAACCATTTCTTGCTAGAAATAACAATGCAACCAAGAATGTCATTATTCTGTTCCAGACCATAAACATTCAGTTAAAAGCTTTTTTACCAATTAGTGTTATTGCTTTTGGTCTGTGTAGCTCATATGCTTATTATTAATTCAACAATATACTTTGATAATAATAATCTCCAGTAATTTATTATGTGCAGGGGGTGCTCGAGTTACAACAGGCTCGACATATGATGTTTCAAGTTTATAACGCTCACTCCCACTCGACTTACACCGTTAGCCTCGTACTTACGGACTACATGGGCGAACTAGTTTGGTTGCGTGCGGTGGAAGAATACGCAGTAACGCGGCGTATGATTGAGGGAGTTTCACTTTTTCTGAGGCTTAGTTGTGTTTTTATGATTTTACAGCTGTGTTATGATCAGTAAGTGACTTAGGCCAGGGTGTGTTTAGACCAAAACTGGGTTACATCACTGTAACTCGAGGACCCCCCGTATTGGCTCAATTTGCTGATTAACCAAAAGTAAAACTCTACAGCCTATATGTGCATGGCCTTATCGGTATAAACACCACTGCCACCTTTCCTGCTCATGCTTGGGGACGTTTTATATGT
Source organism: Hydrocynus forskahlii (assembly GCA_037974365.1). Classification (NCBI taxonomy): domain Eukaryota; kingdom Metazoa; phylum Chordata; class Actinopteri; order Characiformes; family Alestidae; genus Hydrocynus; species Hydrocynus forskahlii. Next base: position 5,931,221 of record JBBPCX010000147.1, on the reverse strand, counting down.
GTTTTTAGGGTCTGAAACTGGACAGTAACTGATGTGCCTCCGTTTCTTCAGGGTTCATTTATTAATAGCACTTTCTTAAAGACACATCCATCTCGGCCATTGATCTGGATGAGCAGTGGCGCGTGTGACAGGCATTTTATTGGGCATCTGTTATGCCAACAGAACACTTCTTGAAATTTGAACTAAAGAAAAAGTCACAAGAGCATGGCGAAAAAGATTCAGGAGGATTTAGTGAGGAATGGAGATGGATGGATGGACAAGAACAGTGGGAGGAAGGAGGAGTGGAAGAGACGGGCAGCAGAGCGAAAGGGAGGGAGAGGAGGACATGAACAGGAGTAAAGTGTGATTGGAAAAGACAAATGGTTCAATGTAATTCCCCTTATGTATCGCTCCATCAAGCCATGAGGCACCGGCAGATCAGACCCAATCAAATTTGGCCTGAATGAACGCATCCGGGCAGCAGGTACTGCTTGGTTTTAAAGTGACAGAAGATACTAAATTCTACTAAGGGTTTGTTTTTGCTTTAGTGGATTCTTTCAAACACATTTTCTCTCTTTCCGTCTCTCTCTCTCTCTCTCTCTCTCTCTCTCTCTCTCTCTCTCTCTCTACAGGTATTACCGTCCTGCTCTCGCTAACAGTCTTCATGTTACTAGTGGCGGAAATTATGCCTGCCACCTCTGACTCCATTCCACTCATAGGTAAGTGCCTGTGTGCGGGTGTGTAATGGTCTGTGCTTGAGTTTTAAGACCCTCTAAATAAGACACACACACTTAAATTCATTCACAGTGCAGAATAACAGTTGGAGTGAGTGTGGTGTCCATGTGTGGTTTGTTCCTTCAGTGGTTCTCAGTCCTAAGCCGGATCGCCAAAAGTTGAGATAATTATTCTTTGAAAAATAATACTCTTTTTTTTCGGGGCAGCTGGTGGTCTGGTGGTTAGGGAGTTACCCCTGCGATCAGAAGGTTGTGGGTTTGAATCTCAGCACTGCTAGTGGCACCACTGAGGTACCCTTGAGCAAAGTACCATCCCTGCCTCACTTGGTGAATGACTTTCCCACTGTTCATGCTGTGTGTTGCGCTGTGGTGTGTTCACACGGGATTATAAAGGGTCACTTTGCTTTGGGATTGATCATTATTTATTGAAAACGGCCATGAAGTCGACAAGCTGTCTTTTGTACACACGAGCACCAGGATCCAGTCCAGGCTTGGCTTTGTTTACATAGACAGCATGTGAGTACTGTGACAGACTTAATGAGGAAAATGGCATTAGAATCTGCATTTTTCATTCTAAGTGTTAGATAAATATTTAGAAGTTGTCAGGCCTTTTTTCACCGAGGCGATATTTTACAGAGCAAAATAGGCTTTTTTTTACACACTTGCACGACAAAGACGAAGAGGAAGAAAATAATGGATGAGACAGCTGGAAATAGACAGTCGCTAAAAAAAGTTCTCACAGTTGAAACGTGGCAGCACAGCAAAGGAAGCGCTGCCATTTGATTTAAAATGCCACAAAACTGTGCAGCCGTTGGCTGCTCTGTGAGAAGAAATGTACAGATAAGGGAGAAGAGGATTGTGTTTTGCAGGTAGGAGCTCTTTTGTATGTGCTTGTATGTGTTGTGGATCTTGATTGTTCCAGATTTGGACCTTGTGAAAAGGCCTTGTACTTTGTTGCCTCTTGCTCAAATGGACACTGCTCTTGGTTTTACTGAATGTCAATATTCGTTGATGGATATGTATTATTTTGGCCGAAACGATCGATTTTTCAAAATTGCCCTGCTTTTCTCTTAAAAGCAATACTGAGAAGTAGAGGTATTCCTGAAGAAAATATGTTCTTAAATATTTTTTAGGACAATTTAGGCTTATCTTAGACTATAAGAACAGACAAGAAAAGTATCTGCAATGGTAACTGTTAGAAAATAAAAAAAAGACTCTCCACCATCACTTTGGGTTCTTGTTTGCTATTTTATTTTAATGTTTCATTTAATTTTGTTTCTCCTCCATTTTGCTGACCTCAGATTAAACTTGAGCAAACAACACTCATTTCAAAACATATTTCATGTTGTTTCCGTTATGCTGTAACTGTAAAATGATATCTGTAGCCTACAAGACAAATAACCTACAGCCTACAGCCCTAAGATCCTTCAGAATTTTCTTTTTAGGAAAGCCTTTGTGTATCGGGCGCCTGGCCCTGGAGAACCAGATTTTAGTTTTGCTGTGACACACTTAGTGCAACCCAGGAAAGCCTTGTCAGCCCTGTATTGTCTTTATGTGTGTGTTGGGGTTGTGTATATTAAAATAATGAAATAACAGAAAACCACTGGGGCAAAAATGCTGTTTTAAGTGTTTAATTGCTGTGCATGAGAATGCTTTGTAAACATTGCGCGCCATGAATAGCTGTGAGAATGTGCAACAGCATCTTATATATTGTTGATGTATCCATGTAAGGTGTACTTTAAATAAGTATGTAAATGTAATCCCAAAAAATGTATGACAATTATAACTAGATGCATTTCTGCAAGAAAATGCAAAGTGTGATTGCGTGGTTGCTATAAAGCTGGTGTTTGGCGACAGTCAAACATTAGATTTACAGACCAAAAAAATCTGCATTAAAAAAAGTCTTCTCCCATCATGGTTTTGATCCGTGGCCTGATGAGGAGACCGGACTCATTTATGGGTAAGGACGGCTAGAAGCACACGGAGCTGCGCTCACGGGCTGATTATTCCTAATTAAACCATGACAAACTGTCACACGTCTCTTTTATAACTAACCTGAGAATTAGTATCTTGTGTTATAAAAGTCTGCTCATGATTTGCTGTTGATTAGCCGGCGGGCTCTACGGCACATGTCAGAGTTTAAGTGTTTCCAATTACTCGCACAATCTCAGGGAAGAGATGGCTCCAAAAATATGTGGAATAAAAAGAATGATGATAAAACTCAAGAAGATGCAATAAGACTACAGTTTTTTCAGACTCCACAGGGTCCTCGAGTCACGACACAGATCCGTTCCTTCGACAGTGATGTAAATCGAATTTTGGTGTACGTCGAAACACACCCCAGCCTCAGCCACTTACCGATCCTAACACAGTAATAAAATCATAATCTAGAACATAAAAACACAACTAAGCCACAGAAAAGGGAAAAAGACATGAATATACTGTACTTGTACTTTTAACAGTCCAGAATGGCGTAGGTAAGCGTACTGTGGGACGTTACTGTTACTCACCACGTTACTGCGTATTCTTCCGCCGCATGCGACCAAACTAGTTCGCCCACATAGTCCGTAAGTACACCGCTAATGGCATGAGCTGGAACACTGATGTCTCAATTTTTTCAAAGTTTTTATGGGAGTGAACATCGTAAACTCTAAGGGTCAGTTTCCCAGACAGGGATTAAGCCTAGTCTTGGACTACCTTTTCCTTTTCAGTGGAGAATCTCTATTCACAGCACTACATAATCCAGGACTAGGTTTAACCCCTGGTCGGGAAGCCGACCCTAAACATCGTATGTCGATAATGTGGTAACCCGAGGACCCCCTGTATGGAACAATACCCCGGACCCTCTCAACCCCCTGGTTTTCAGACCAGTCTTGACTTTTGACTTGAGTTATATGGTTTAATGAGAAATCCTCCGTAGTGAAATACGCCCCCAGTCATGAGAAATACTGCAATACCACAGTTGACATATTCCTTATTAAGAGTCCCTTTAATTAATTGACAGAATGACTGACTCAGTCATGGGGCTATGAATGTAGAAGTTAAATGTTTAGCCTAAAAGCGATGCAGGTCGTTCTTTTTTTTTTTTTTCATGATGAACAGAACTTCATTTTGTCCAAAAGCCAAACTGCTGTGGTCTCGCCCTGGTGACCAGACCATCTGCTCGTCTCCTAAATGTAATTGGCTGAATAATTTTGGAATGGAAATAAAGTCGGTTGACTCGGAGCGAATAGGCAAAGAGAGAGAGAGAGAGAGAGAAAAAAAAAAGAACCATGGGAATGAGCTACTAAAACCAAGGCCTTCCGTCATCTCCCCCAAATCACAATTTTTCTCCCCCCCTTTTTTTATGACCCGCTGAAAAGTGCAAAGTCATGATCTGGGGGGATATACGGCGACTGTTGGCATGTGTCAGGTTATGAATGGCTCACTAGCTGTCTACCTCCCTTCGTCACTCCCTCTCTTTTCCCCTAACTGCCTGCTCATGACTCATTCCTCTTTCCCGTACACGGCTGCTTCTCACCCTCACACACTCGGTCCTTATCACTCATTCTCTCTTCTTATTGCATTTTTTCATCTTTTATTACAAGCCAATTTTTATTGTTTTTGCTGGGTGCAAAGAAGGCCATACTAGTAAGAAAGTGATTTATGAAAGGTTAATGCATTCTCTTTTGCTTTCTCTCTCTCTCTCTCTCTCTCTCTCTCTCTCTCTCTCTCTCTCTGTCTCTCTCTCTCTCTCTCTCTCTCTTTCTCTCTCTCTCTCTCTCTCTCTCTCTCTCTCTCTCTCTCTCTCTCTCTCT
>JBBPCX010000147.1:5905875-5926611 GCA_037974365.1 Hydrocynus forskahlii | reverse complement strand
GTGCTATCCGCGTTTGGGCTCTTCCTTCACGCTACATTTGGGCGACTCAAGCCAGTGTTCTGACTCTCAGCGTGACAAGAAGAAGAGGAAAAAAGTGAGGAAATAAGGCAGGGAGAGTTGACGAAATGAGAGAGAGGGAGAGTGACACATCTTTAAAAGAGAATGAAGGTGACATGACGCGGCAGGCAGCGAGGAAGGGAGCGTGATTGATATCTGTTCGTTCCTGGGGGAGCTCTCGTTAATGCTGATGGAAGCTCACTAAGTCACCTCCACTCCACCGCTGAGATCACACTCCCCTGTGGAACAGCCCTGTGGAGTGTGTGCACACACACACACACACACACACACACACACACATAACCAGCAGGCACAGATGTTATTTATCCTATATTAAACATCAACCTGAAATCAGACCTTTTTTTTTAATTTATTTTAATTCTTTTTTTGTTTATGATCACATTTTGCACAATATGTTACATTCATGACTTGCTGCAACCTCTTACTCAGGTCTAAACGTCTTCTGAGATTTAATCACAGCACAAGCGGGTGGGGAAAAACAATATTAATCAATAATATCATGTTTCATCTCCCGCGCCTATTATTTTCAAGTCTTGCCTTGTCTGGGCTTTGACTGGGCCATAATATTTTTGAAAATGCATTCTAGCCTTTTTCTTTCTTTCTTTTTACAGACTTTCACATGCTAGTCAGCCCGCTGTGGGCGACCTGAAGAGCGGTAGCGTGTATGACTCATTTGTGGTTTAGCAGATGACAATGTATCTCATGCTGCGCTGGACAAAATTCAGGCCCAATTAGGCTCTGTGTAATGAGACTCATAGTTGTTCAATGTTCCTAGAACTGATTATATCTACAATGTGCTGACGAAGGCATATTGCGACATATTAATAATGATATTATTAATATGAGGGCAGCTGGTGGCCTGGTGGTTAGGGAGGTGTCTTCGGAAGGCTGTGGGTTTGAATCCTAGGACTACCTGTGGCACCATTGAGGTCCCCTTGAGCAAGGCATCATCACCACACACTGCACCCAAGACGCCCCGTTGATGAGGTAAATGCAGAGAAGAATTTTACACTGTTCACACTTGTGTGCTTTACACTTCACAAGGAGGAGAGTAACATTTCTGATGCTGACTCACACATGAGCAATGTGAATCTTTAGATGGAGTGCTACATGCCCCTGGTGGACGGCACGTGTACCGACTTCACCCAGCATGTGTGTCGATGACCAGCATGGCGACTGCTAGCCATCGCTGCCTGCAGAGCCCTGCTACTGTCTGACACTGCCATCCCTACACACTAGGCAAACCCAGTCCAGAATGGTCTCATTCAGAATTCCCTGCAGGTGGAATAAGCTGCCTAAGCAGACCAGAGCAGCAGAAACCCTCCTCATCCTCAAAAAACCTCTCGAAGACCCATCTGTTCAGATAGCATCTCCTCTCCTGACGCTATATCTTCTTGCATTACTCTTACATAAAGATTTAAGCATTTAGAACTCTCTGGTTCTCACACTGTCCTGAAACTTGAGTGCTTCCTCGTATTGTAAGTCACTTTGGATAAAAGCGTCTACCAAAAGAAAGTAATGTAATGTAAAGAGGATCCCCCAGCAGATCCTCGAGGAGCGACCTACCCCACCCACTGTGGGTACCAGGGTCTGCTGGAGGGCTTGTTCTGTTTGTGGTCATTTGGGATTTTGTAGTGTCTGTAGGAATTAAGACGTTTGGTCCACCACATATCAATCATAGCTGAGGCAAAAGCAGCAAACAGTAGTATGCTATTGCTGAATTTAATATTAACCTAGCCGACATGCATTGTACGTTTTTGTAGCTAAGGTGAGAAGCAGTGGTGCCATAATTATTATTCATTTTTATTTATATTGTGCTTTTTACAACCAATGTTGTGACAAAGCAGCTTTACAGAATTCTGGTCTGAGCCACTACTGAGCCGAGGCCGAGAAACTCCCTAAGGCTGGAGGAAGAGACCTCAGGAGGAACCAAGACTCAAAAGGGGAACCCCTCCTCCTCCATTCGACCCGAGAGTGAGGGAGAATAAAAGATGATCCTAGAGGGAAAATCAAACTATAAGAGGCCTTTTTGTACAGACTTAATCACTGCCGTGCAGTTGGCAGTCTGTAGCTCACGCTTTATAGCTATTACTATTATTATTATTATTATTATTATTAGTAGTAGTAGTAGTAGTAGTAGTAATAGCAGATAGCTTTACAAAATGGCAGATGCAGATGTATAAAATATATGAATGTGAAATTTCATTTTGAGCTGAAAATTGAACCTCTGACATTTAAGTTTGAATATATTATCTTAAATCTTACATGTTCACTGTAATTTTGATACTGAGATATTTTCATTCTAGAAAACCCAGACACTAGCCTGTACAAACAGCTGCTCTTAATAAAATCTTTATGAACAAAATGTAAAGCTTACTGCACAGGGATTTCCATCCCTTTCATGTTTGCAGGATTAATATTCACTTTGACAGATTGCTCTTCAAGTGTACGGTAATTGAAAGATTTTGCCCCGAGTTTACTCTGTGCTAGTCATATGTTATGTGGCCAAATATCTGTGGGCACCTGACCATTTCACCAGTATAAACTTGTTGGCACCAATGCCATGGGCATTCTTATGGACCTCCTCCCTCCCTTTGTGGCTGTAACAGTCTTCACTCTTTCGGAAAGACCTTCCATTCAGCTTTGGAGTTTAACTTTGGAAATTATCGCCCATTTAGTCCAAAGATCACTGGTGAGGCTGGATACAGATGGCCTGGCTTACATTCAATGTCCCAATTAATCCCAGTGGTGTTCATTTGGGTTGAGTTCAGGTCTCAGTGCAGGTCACTGGAGCTCCTCCACACCAAACATGTCAAATAGAGTCATTATGGACCGCTCTTTAGGCACAGGGGACGAGGAAAAGGCTTTCTCCTAACTGTTGCCACAAAGTTGGCAGCACATAAATGTCTGAAATGTCTAAGAATGATGTGGCAATAACATTATACTTTACTGGAGCTAAGGGACCTTGCCTAAACCCTAAAACCCCAGATCATTATCTCTCCTCCACCAAACTTCACTGTTGATACTGCGCATCCCAGTAGGCGATGTTCCTCTGTCATCCAGCAAACCCAGATTCTTCCATCAGACTATCAGTTAGTTAAGCATGATTCATCACTGCAGACGACACGTTCCACTGCTCCAGGCTCCAGTGCTGGTGTTTGGCATCATGCATCATAATCTCAAGCTTGTGTGCAGCTGCTCAGCAATGGAAACCGGTGCTATGAGGCTCCCGACACACAGTTACTCTCCTGATGTCGCTTCCAGAGGCGGTTAGGAATGCTGTAGTGAGTGATGCAACAGAGAATAGGAGGTTTTACATGCTATAAGCGCAGTGCTTCCGCATGCATCAACCCCACTCTGTGAGTTGGTGTGGGCTGGGATGGGCTGGGATGGGGTGGTAGTCACCTGGTGGGTAAAACACGTGCCTGTGAACATGATGACCACATATTGAGTTGACATTTTTACACCTGTTAACAATGAGTGATTGTGAAACACCTAAACTCAGTAATTTTGGCCATGTAGTGTTTTAAGAATTGAACTGGTGCAGTCAGTGTGCATTTGAATGATGTATCAGAACAAACAGGCATAAAACATAGATGACATTTCTGTTTTAAATACATTGTGCCAAATTAATATTGTTTTTCTGGGACCGATTTTGTTCGTCAAAAAATAGCATATTACAAGAGCATTACACTGTTACAGAAAAAGTATTTTCCTGTAAACATGTCTTTTACTGTTCTGTGTTACTCTCAACACTGCTACAATGTTATTGTTACAATATCAGTTCCATTGTGTGAATCTGTTTCTATTGCTGGGTGCCTTGAACAATAGCAGTGCTGGAGTACCTGCATCTAATGCTGCACAAACTGGCAGACAATGCAGAAGGCAGAGCTCCCAGCTGTCATGCACTGTGTGTTTTGTCATGCAGCTGACAAATATCGTACAGACCAGACGTGCCTTTTTTCTCATGCTAACGCTCGTCTTCACTTACTCTGGTGTTCCAACAAAAAATCATTGTGATGCCCATTCTGCTGGAGAAGCCAACCTCCCCTAACCTTGGAACAAAATTCACAGCTGGCTGAACTCAAAAGTTGGCAGCCTTGCAGAAAGTCCTCAGTTTTCTGCAACAATGTGAGTGCTGCATAACAAACAGAGAATACGCTGAGGCTCTCAGAGCTGTGGGCCTTGCCTTCAGAAGTAGCTGCTGGTCAAAATGCTTTTAAACCTTCACAACCTGATCTAAACTAGGTAAAACACAAAAACATGCTTGGGACACACCTCTTAATTACTGGCATCTTGGACAACGCCGTGCTTCCGGCTTTGTGAACAAAGAGTTCTAAGAGTTCAATTTCACCTCGAGTCCTGGACAAAAATTAGATATACCTTATTTCAGTGTGTAACATGACTACCATAGAAGTTAGGAACTGAATGGTGCAATGTGATCTTCAGATCTTCAGTGTTTCCGTGAATGTGTTATTGTGAATGTTGATGTATGGGGTAATAACTTGTAATAATTTGTTGTATATTTTATTGTTACTGAAAATTAAAATTTTGCAAATGTTACATAATCAAATCAAATGGAACTTTGGAGATGTGAGAAAAAGTAGCCAAGTGTAAGCATCCCAAAACTGTTTTTTGCTAAAACTGTTTCTTGCTAATCCAAGATACTGAATTGGATTAGTTACAGCATAATGCCTGGATTTCATCACATTTGGGATACATCCAAAGAGTGTGGTAGTAAGGCAACGTTTCTAACTTTGTGAAGTTTGGACCTTTACATCACCAGATATTGGCTTGGGAAGCGCCAGACTTTTGCACTGACGTCAATCACTTGGTGGCACTACTGCACAAATGAGTTGTAATAGGCTGGGTTCAATCACCTCCTTGCCATACAAATTTCATAATTTTGCCGAAATGGTTGTCAAGCGATAGCCCAAAAAGTACTTTGTGTCTACCCTACTTTAAGGGGCGCTGGCATAAAGGGACATGCCCACCTCTTATTCTGTTTTAGCCACGTAGGGCTACAATCTTGCCAAGAAAAAGATGATGCAGTCCCACTGAGCTACACTTTTGGGTCTTGGGTCCTGTCGAGATTCTCTGCTCTCTGCTTTTCGACAGGTTTTCCTGCCACCGTCACCTTTGGCTCATCAGGGCTTTAAATCTGGATTCCAGTAAAGCTGCTCGGCTGCAATAGCCACTGTAAACACGATATGATGATTCAACTGTCCGTACCTCCTACACTTGCCTCTCTAATCTCATAAACCTTAAGAGCAACCCACAGAATTTCACCTTTACAAGACATCTTTACCTGGCCAGGCTCAACTCCTCCATCACCCCACATGGATCCTCAGTGACCCAGGACGGGTTTCTACTTCCCACCAGTCTTTTTCAATCAAAAGTGCTTCCAGTTCTCATATTACCTTTTCAGCCATTCAGATCACAGTCAGACTGGATGCTGTTTTTTCTCACACATCCCACACTCTCATCCAGACTCAAAGAATGTGTCTTTCATGCATGCTAATCTTAATCCAGATGAGGGACACGCTATCAGCAGGTCACAGGCTGTTTCTGTATAAGCTTATCCTCTGTTTTAGTTCCGTTGAAATTGTTATGGCTTTAGGCCAGTAGCTGAAGGAAAACATCTAAACTTTTGAGAAGAGCGTGGGCCACTGACTGACCTCGCGTGGTTCAAGATATGAAGCTCTGAAGACACACAAGTGTAAAAGTTTTTTGTCTAAATATTTGTGTCTCCACTGAAAGACAAACGTTCAGATGTTCTGATGTCCAGTGCACCTTGAGAATGAGCCCTACCTTCACTCTCTCTCATTTTCTCTAACCGCTTAATCCTCACTCGCTACCCGTCTCACCCTGGACGAGGCACCAGCCCACCACACGTCACACACACACACACACACACACGCGCCGTCCACTCACACACTCATGATCAATTTAGAATCCCCAATTCACCTGATGCACAAGTCTTTGGACTGTGGGAGAAACCTGTAGACCCCAGAGGAAACCCACGGCACCACGAGGAGAAAAAGCAAATTTTACACACAAGGCCAGGACCTGGATTCGAACCCCCAAACCTGGTGTGAAAAACAGCGCTACCCACTGCGCCACCTTACTTTTCATGACCAGCCCGACTTCTGATTAAGGCCAAGGTTTTGGATTTATTTGTTGTCTTCACTGTGAAGCTGGAAATCTCAAAGAAATCCAAAAATAATACATGAGAAATAATACATCAGTCAGTGTCAGTTAATGGTGAAGGGCCTCCATGACCAAGAGGTCTTTAGAACTCCGGCTCATGATTGTGGATGGTTTTGAAAACACGAGATGAAAACACGAAGGGAGTGAAACTCAAGATAGGACTGGTAAAATACCTAAGCTTTTGTTCCACCACATCATAAGCAGGCCAGATTTGAATCAATAAGCTCCTAAACCTGTGGAAATCTTTTCCCACAAGGCCAACAAGTGATAACTTTTGTGGGAAGTTTTGTAATAATATAGGAGCTAAATCAGTAGCCCTCCTCCATGACTGGGACTGCCGGGTGTGGAGAAATTCATGAGTCTTATAGGGTGGGTACAGTTTTGTGTGTTCAAACTCCACTCATCTGGCTGACACTACAGGCAGTATTCTACAGAGTCCTTTATATACTTTCCTTTTGTTTATTGCAATAGAAAGAGTGAGAACAATACATGTTATTGCAACAGTACAGAGTGAGAAAAATATATGTAAGACAGTTAGAGGTGGATACATTAGGGGGGAGGATTGTATGTGTGTGCAACTGTGTGTGCATAGTCTTAGGAGTCATACAGTGTTTGTTTGAAGCATACATCGGTCAGGCATTTATAAGAGGGCTGCCATGATAAAAAAACCAAAAAAAAACCAAAAACAAAACACACACACACACACACACACACACACACAGTCGTAGTCTAGAGATTAGTATTATGTGTTTGGAGAGGAGTGACGAGTGATTGCCAGGCACCCTTCAAAGATATTCTGTGTATGTGTGTGTGTGTGTGTGTATTACTGGTGTAGTGGCATGATGGGCGATTGGTAACCAACTCGTTTTGCTTGTCTTCCCTGTGTTTATGATTATATATTCATATTACTCCAGTGTAATGCATTAAAATGAGCACGATGGGTGATTGGTACTCAACCCATCATGCTACCCTTACCTGTATGGGTGTGTATGTGTTCGTGTTGGATTTGTGTGCTGTATTAAAATTAGCACAATAAAAGATGGTAACCAATCTGTCATGCTTGTCCTACCTGTCTGTGCATATGCGACAGATTTATTTTGATGCTTTTGGAAAGTGCATGAAGGGGGAACTGGCCGCGACCCGCCATGCCTTGTGTCATAATGCATAGGGTAAATTATTAATGATTAGAGGCATTATTAATAATAATAACCATCATCATCAACATCATCATCATAGAAATAATAATAATTGTTATTGTCATCTTCTTTGCCATCATAATACGACAACAAAGGTGTTTATATACTTTCCTGTGTAGCAATTACCACATCAATAATGTGCAGACAGACGGCAGTGGCATAAAGACATAAAGTGAAAAATAAAACCAAGATGGTATAGAGTAGTCATGAAAAAAGCATTTGAATAAAATGCAGTGAAGTGCTCAGAAGATTCTATTCGAGCGGACGGGCAGTGGAAAGTCTGACAGGAACAGATAGCGATAGGTTGTGACATATTAAATGCCATGGCTGTCACATTTAAGAGAAAAAAAAAGCATTTACTTGTTTTCATTTTGTCACTAGCTGGACACTTTGGTTGCCTCACTGCTGCAAATAAGTAAGAGAAGGAAATGAAGGAGAAATTGCCCAGATTTGAGAACCTAGGAGAACAGTGTTTAACTAGCCTTTCTCTGCTAGCTGTTAGAAACAAAACAGTTCAAAGTTTTCAGAAATGAAAGCATATGACAGGTTTTTAGTCCATTTGTGTTATGAGTAATTCACTTGACTGTACGTTACTCGTCTATAGTATTTATCCGCAGCATTTGTGCACATATCAGTGTATTTCATACTGAGGTTTTTTCTACAGATTTTTATATGATTTGTTTGGACTTTATATTTTATATTGTTCTTGTCTCTGTGTGTCTTTGCAGTCATAACATAAGCAATTTCCTCTAGGATCAGTAAAGGTTTCTGATTCTCATTTTCCTGTCAGTGTTTCCGCACTTCTGTTTTTGTGTGTGTATTTCTCTCATTGTGGGGACAAATGTCTTCATAGTGACAGCAAGTTTCCATGTGCGGACCAGTCAATAGTCCCATATTTTCCTGTATTCCTGTTTTCTCCACAAACTTAAAACACACGCAGACACACAGACACACACACACACACACACACACACACACACACACGCACACACACACGCAACTCCATAAGAGCAAAAAGACTGCCTTTTATTTACTGAGATTAGGTGTAGTATTACTCAGATACATTATGACAAGTCAATGGATTGTCCTCAGAAATACAGTATTACTTGTATTTTATGACATGCATGTGTTAAAGAAAACTAATAGAGGCCCAAGACCCAGTTCAGCCCCTCTAACACATTTAGCCCCTCAGACACAATCTTAATAGTAAAGTGTGGCCAAAAATTCTTATATATTTTTCCAGTGGGCAAGGGACATACAATATGGATTTACTTGCCCAAATGATGTAAGTGAAAAACCTAAGTGTTCCCACTTCACCACTTCCTGGACCCACAAGCAGGCACTTCTCTACTCCTTCAAACACCCCTTACACTCTATTGTGCTCAGGACACACACAGAAGCACAATCCTTTCACTGACTTTCCCTCTCTCACCCCACTCTGGGATCAGACCTAAAATGGACAGTCTGGGCTGACCTCCACTTATCTGATCGTTGTGTCTCTGTGCCATATTGATTTGGTCTGATCTGAAGGCCTCGCGGCTGTTTTATCTTTCTTCTAGTCCCCCTTTAATCAAATAACCGTAACTCTTAATTATTAATGCCGAATGAAGCCAAAACAAACTAGAGCCATAGAGTTTACATGTGCTCGAATGCCAGATGCATAAAAGGCTCAGGTTAACACAGTGTTGCAGTTCTGTTTTGAAACCTCAGCCTAATAGGGTTCTTATTAAGAATCTAATAACACTGCCGTTCTGCAAGTCAGTCCAATTCTCCTGGGGCAGTGGAAGAAAGACGGTGACCTTTAAAGGCTATCGCTGGTGTATAACATTTCGTTTTTTGGGGAGCCTAAATGAAATTCTTTGATAAAGATCTTCCAGGACGTCTTTGTTCCTCTGCAGTGTCTTCTCAGGTTGTAAAATTTAATTTGTCACAAGTGACTTGTTTTTTGGGTTTAAATAGGCCTGTTTCATGTTGTGGTTCATGGTTGAAAATCCAACCAAATGAACATCATGCTGTAAAGGGATTTTGAAAGGGGGTGGGTTGGTGGCACATGTGGGCGGGGCGTGTATGGTGCTCAGCTCGGTCAGACAGGAGTGTCGTTATGATGCTTGACGAACATTTCCTTTATACTTTCTATAACAGAATTACAAGTGCAGACCTCAGATTACACTTGTAATCGATCTAAACACTACTGTTCTGAAGGCTGAACAATGCAAGGTGCACTGCACTGTTCTTTTTGTTTGTTTTAACCGTTAACTGTTAACAGGGACAGCTGGTGGCCTGGTGGTTAATGAGTTGCCCCTGTGGTCGGCAGGTTGTGGGCTTGAATCCCAGGAGTCCCAGTGGCACCACTGAGCAAGGTACCGTCCCCACACGCCGCTCCCCAGGCGCCGCGCCACTTGGTGAGTGGGTTAAATGCAGAGAACAATTTTGTGCTGTTCAAACTGTGTGCTGCGCTGTCGTGTGTTCATGTGTGACTATAAGGGCCACTTTACCCTAACAGCTGTGTGTTAGGACCCTGGAAGCTAAAGTTAGTTGGTTATGATGCATTCCAGATCATTTCAGTTCAGAACACACCCTGACTGCAAGCACTAGACTCCCCTCAATGTTTAGATACAAGGTTCAAGATTCAAGCTTTTTGTTTATTGTCAATACAATCCTCACAGGCCCTCCAGAGTACCATATTTACAACTGTTTCTTTAAGGCTTCCCATTGAACTGATGCTCAACACAGAAAAAGATAACTGGTCAAGGCACATAAAAGGTAAAAGGAAAGAGGTGCATAATCAATTTAGGACAAAGAGGTGTTTCTGTCTGCCTCTCCGTCATGAGGGAATTACAAACCGGAGTGAATTTTGATACCCACAGCGACAGCTTTGTTCTTCAAAGGAATAAAGGCAAAGCAAAAAGAAAAAAAAACAAAAAAAACTGTCCATTGCTTTACACTTCCAAACAAAACTGGAAAAAGGATATGACTGATCGACAGCAATAATGATCAGGAACACTCGTGACTTTCAGTGCTGGACAGAGCTAAGGAAAGCACATCAGCGACACCGTTTCACTCTAAATGCTGTGCTGTGGAACTAGCGAAGAAAATTAGAGTATTTAAATCTAAAAAAAGCTCTGGGCTCCGAGGAACTCAGTTCAAGAAGAACAGCTCCCAAATTAACTGATGTTTGCTAGATGAGTGTTTAGTTCAAGTGAATAAGCTCACATGCTGAAAGTACAGGACACGGCTGAGGACACCGGGCTATCTTCAGTTTACATGCATTTTATGTACCCGGAGCAAACCACTGAAATACATCAACAAAAGAATTCTAAGCAGTTCCAGCCTCTGGCACACAACTACAGACGTACACCGACGGACTGTGTAAAGGACATGCTAAAATCACCACAGCTTTCAGAAACACGCCCAGAAATGAACCTGGATCTGGCTGTCCGCTCTGGTCTGATTGCTACATGGTAGTTAAATGAAACCTACTCCGTTTCACTTACGAGACTGTATTTCAGTGCCCTAGCTCATTTTCAGATTTGTGTTTTTAAATGTAAAATTGTACTTACTTTATACTTGGTTTTTACTTGACTTGTACTTATTTTTTCATTTTTATATGTGTTTTAGACATTTTTAGATTTGTGTTTAACTTAACATTGTACTCATTTTTATAATGTTTGCATCATCATAAAAAGAAGCGGTTCAGGATACATTTCACTGCGTGTTGTACTTGTATACCTACGATTGTGACAAATACAGAATCTTGAATCTTAAGAAATATACACAAATAAAAGTACTTTGGTGCACTGTACACAATTCAAGCTGGTCAGATACTCCATCCTGCTTACGATTTCTGAGCTCTATTAGTTCAGGAGCAGAATGCAATAGGCACCCCCCCGACCCCACCTTCAAATTCTTTTACCGAAATTTTTATGGGCCTTCGAGCCTGTAATAATCAGCACCTTGCACGCCACTAGCGACAGTCCTGTGTATTACAAATCACTGGCATTCCTGGAGGCTATATATGGTCATATTATCTAGTCTAACTGTAGTATAGACTTCAACCAGGACCTTAAAATGTAAATGCTGCTATAAATAGAACAGGTGATATCCTATTTGTGCTGTCAAGGGATTCATAAGCTGTCACTAATTTCTACAAGCTACAATTATGACTCTTTTCATATCCAACCTCTAGTACATGCCTGACACAGCGCTAGTCCACTTTTCTGTCAGTTTTCCGACAGGCTTTCAACGTTAGTCACTGCTTATCTCACAGATCGTTCCCTTGAATTGAACTGAACGGTACGACCATTGTATGTCAGGCAATGACCAATTCAACTGCAGAGTAGGAACACTTTCAATGACACTCCTTAGGACACCTTACAGCAGCTTGAGGATAATATTACTATTGACTAATCTGTATGTGGAGCTTGAGGAGGAGCTACTGATCAATCCAGTGGCTGAGGTCATCTGAGCTCTGTTCAGTAGGACAGTGTGTTGTAAAATGTTCAGATATAGATTCCCTAGATTGCAGGCATTCTCATTTACTTCTCATGACAGGGGCACGGTTCTCTCTGGGTGCAGCGTTCACTGCTCTGTTTTCAATCAGCAAGCTCAGCTGTGTTACATAAAGCATTTGCAGCCTTGATTTCGGCAGGTAGTTGGATGTTGTCACGGAAGGCGTGGGGTTTATGAACAGAGCTGCTTTCGACTCCGCTTGTTGGAAACCCGCTGCTTTTCTACAATGGTGTCTGTTCAATCCACGATTGTACAACATTTCATCATACCTGAACATATTGAAGGAAACTTCAAAGCTGCGTGCAAATACTGCAAAATAGGACTGGGCTGTTCAAGAAAGGCACCCCCAGACGCAATTAGGCAGAGTTCAAAGTGATGAAAAATCTATTCTAAAAACACATTTTTATTTAGTTCTTGGAATAAGAACCCCAAGGTTCAGTATAAAAGATATTCGGACTCACTGCGATTCTTTATGGTGAACTGAATAAAACTGATGGTTACAATGGCAGTTTTCAAGGGGTGGGATCTATTACACTGTGAGCGAAAAGTCGGGTGATGTGTTGGAAGCAGGAAAAAACGGGCAAGGTTAGGATCTGAATGACTTTGCGGTTGAAATAGCGATGGCTAGGCGACTGGGTCAGAGCGTCTCCAAATCATCCTGTGGAGCGTTCCCGGCATGCACTGGATAGTACCTACCAAAAGTGGCCCAAGGAAAGACTATCTTTGAACCAATGACGGGGTCATGGGCAGCCAAAGCTCGCCAATGCACATGTTGAGCGAAGGCAAGCCTGTGTAGTCTGATCCCACAGGAGAGCTACTGTTGCACAAACGGCTGGAAAAGTTAATGGAGAGCCCCCAGAGCATACTGAGCATCAGCTGAGCAGCCACAGACCATCCAGAGTGCCCATGCTGACCTCTGTCCACTACAATTGGCTCATGACCAGAAAGTGTCCTGCTCTGAAGAATCACCTTCTCTTTTAAATCATATGAACGGCTGTGTGCGTGTGTATCACCTACCTGGGGGCAGAGATGGGACCAGGATGCTCTATGGGAAGAAGGAAAGCTGGTGGAGGTGTTGGAGCCAGTGTGATGCTCTGGACGTTCTGCTTGGAAACCTCGGGTCCTGGCATTCATTAAAAAGTTACTTTACAGTCACATTACTTTAACAGTTCTCCTTACCTAAACATTATTCAACAAAAGAACACCCAAGTGTTGACTCGGCCACCCTATTCTCAAGTTCTCAATCCAATCAAGCTTCCATGGAATATCTGGACAAACTAGTCCCGTCCATGAAGGCCCCACTTTGCCACTGCTGTAGGGGGACCTACACAATATTAGGCAGGTGGTTTAAATGTTATGGGTGAATGTTATATGTCTGAAAAGACATAGGACTCAGTGCATGTGCATGGATCCCTACTGAACATACAGTATACTATCCAAGTGGAAGTACTGAGAGTAAGAATAATTTCGAATTCAGGAGAAAGCTGATGTTTATAAAAGTGTTATTTTACTGAAAGCAGTCTACTTGTTTTCTCCATACCTTTGTAGTTAAAAAGTTGTTTCGTCAGATCACAGCACTGTAAAAATGCCTCTCCTTCATCCTGCAGATGCTGACTTTTGATGACCCTTTCATGTTTGTGTACAACTGCACATTGGGCTGTGCACCACTACTCCTGCCAAATCCTCATGCAAGTCCTGAGAGTTTTGCTTCACATCCTGGACGAGTTTTAGGACCATTTTCTTGATCTTCCTGATCCTTAATTTTCTACGTCTTGATCCACATTATATTTAGTTTCAAATGCTTAGATGCCAACTGTAACCAAATGCCCAGAGGTGTTTATTTCATCGTAATAACTTAACAACTGAAGTAACAATTCATTATTGCTCACACCTGACTTGGATTAAGGCACAACGAGTCAGGTTCTGTATATCAAGTGTTTTCATTTCAGATGGGACAGAAACATTTAACAAATGTTCGCGTTACCGTGACAAACCTTAATGCTCGTCATTTCTAAATTGTGTATTTGGGCAGCTACATCATCAACTCAGGCTACAGCTTACAAACGTAACTGATCAAAAGTTTCCCAGTAATATTAAACAATGAAATTGGCCATATTTCAACAAATCTCAAATGTTGTCATTTCTTCTGTGTAGTTTCTTGCAACCATTGAGCTCAGTGTAAGCTATTTAGATTGCTAATGAGACGAACTAATGAAACTGGGCTAACTTGTGCCAATGCGGCCTCTCTTAGCCTCAGGGAAGAAGCCAGAAAGGTGGGATGACATCAGTCAGCGAACCTGCTGAGGGCTCTGAAGATAAATGTTTCAGGCAATGCACGAACGGAACAGAGACCACACCGAATCTCTCGTGGTCAGTAAGCAAGTGGAGAAGTATCTCTCATTCCTCGTTCCTCTTCTCGCACCAGCTGCCCGTCCACTTCTCTGCTCATAACGCTGGACTGCGGCCAGAGCTCTGCCGAAGTCCTGCTGGAGTACGTGTGTGTGCAACTCCCAGCATCTCAGGTTGGAAACATTTTAGAGTTAATATAGTCCACGAGGAGGAGAAAAAAAACTGATAAATAAAAAAAATTCAGGATGGAACACACACACAAACACCCTGAAGTGTGACGGCTGGATATCCTGGGAATTTGCAGGAGATATAAAATCACATCTGAAGTACGTGTATACACAAAACTGACATACAACTCAAAGCCTGAACACAAATTCATTCATTCACTGTCGGTAACTGCGTAATCCTTACTAGGGTCGTGGGTACCCGGAGTTTATCCCTGCGTCTACGGGCGCGAGGCAGGGACTCAACCTGGGCGGGGTGCCAGCCCAGCCATAACTTTTGGCAGCTGGAGCTCCCTTGGCAGCAGGAGCAAGCGGACCAGTACAACATCGTTCCAGACACTGCCACTGTGCCCTCTGGCATGGCTTTTAACCGTCTGATATCGCCTGATGCTGCAGGCGCACTGGACTGACATTAAGCTTACACTCTGATTCGTGAGTGCCCTTCGGAATGAAGCCAGGGGGAAGGGGAGGAAAAATAAAAACAAAAAATTACCTGCTCTATCAAAATGCTGGAGGCCTAGTGGTTAGGGAGTTGCCACTGCAACCAGAAGGTTGTGGGTTTGAATCCCAGCACTGCTAGAGTCATGACTGAGGTACCTTTGAGCAAGGAACTGTCCTCACGCACTGTTCCCCGGGCACCCCTCGCTGGTGGCAGCCCCCTGCTTCACTTGGTGAATGGGTTAAATGGAGAGAAAGAATTTCACACTGCGTGCTGTGGTGTGTTCACGCGTGACTATAAGGGGCCACTTTACTTTAAACATAACCTATACCATCAAACTTGAAGAAAAAAAAAAATCATACATAATAGATCATTTTATTTAAAATATTATGTTACAATGCTTTATTCTACATGACATTTTTTTTTCATACTTGAGCTTTTATTCCATCGGTTAGTTGAAATCCATGTTTTAGATATAAAACTATCGTTTATCGGCTGTTAATTTGTCATTAAGCTATATGAAATAAAGCATCACTGTTTGTCATCGTTTCCACTTATAAATTAAATCTCTTGCCACCCATGCCGTCCCATGACCTAAAAGTCTTTATTCAATATGCTATACTTTTGTAAATAGACTTCATTTAATACCCTTGATTTAGTGTGGGGAAAAATATATATATATAGATATAAATTAACAACTTCAGTTCGAGGCTACAGCGAGTGCTTTGTCAAAACAACATATAAGCAATACATTAAAAAGGAAACGTTCGAACACGGACAATTGCTTTTTTTTTTTTTTTTGACTCAACTCTCTCTCATATCATAGAACAGATTTTCCTGAACACTTACGAGAAAGTAAAAATCCCACTTGGTAAAAGGCTAAGCATTGCCAGAATCATTTTTTTTTTTGTTCACTACAGTTCTTCACAGCAGCTTATCGTGGTCCTAAAGGGGTGCATTTCAAGACACTTTCTCAACTGCAAGAGTGAAACCACTTCATAGTCTTCAGTGGGAAAAGGAAACAAACAAAAAAACACCTGTCTTGCAAATACAGTCTGATACATTCATATTCTTAGACATTTTAGATGGAGGAAAAAAACAAACAAACAAAAAAAAAACTGACCACAGAAAGCGCTGGTTAAGGTTACAACAGTTGCACACATCCAGTAGTTTGCTCTTTTTTTTTTTTAAATGACAAAGTATGTCTCTTATAAACTGGTGTCTCTTATATAAGTGTAGACAGCACACTCATGATGCAAAAAAAGGCCATCTCTTCACTCTCTTATGTTACAAAAAACAACAAACAAACAAAAAACACACCATTAACACCCCAAAAATAAACAAACAAAAACAAACAAGCAAACAAAAAAAGGTTTTATTTGAACACTGAAACGGCCTCAAGAGTAGACGCTCATGGAGTTAGTCAGGTTTGTAAATATACTGATATGACGCTGCCAAGGCAACAGGAGGGTCTTCTCTGACCAGTCTGGTATGCATGGACACACACACACACACACACACACACACACACACACACACAGAGGTGTCAGTGTGGAACAGTAAACAGTGTCAGTTAGATTCTCATAATTGTCCTTTAGTTACATTAAATAATTTTGGAACACAACTCACACACTGATGCAAACACACACACTAGCTGGGGGTGGGGTGGGGGTGAAAGAAGTCGAGAGAGATGGTCTCAAGAATATAAGATGCTGATAAAACGCTAGAAATAAACACTTATTTCCAACAGATTCTGATCATGTACTGTGAACCTCAACATGGGAAAGTTCACAAGAATAAAACAAGGCTTGTGTATCTTTAACATTCTATGTTCCTCTCTCACTCTCTGCACCTGCCTGACATGGTTAATAGACGGGATGCGGCGTTATGCTCAGAGGGCGAGTTACTGAGCCCCAGGGAGTCATTGCTCTGAAGAGTCTGGAAGACCTCTCTTTAACTACTCAATACAGTTAAAGCTCAGGCTCACTCGCTCACTTTCACTCACAGAGACATCCAAACACAAACACACACACACACACACACACACACACACACACACACACACACACACACACACACACTACTGCACCCTGCTTCAACTGCTAAACATTAGCCAAATACAAACAAAATTGTTCTCTCGGTCCTCCACTAGACATTACACATCTGTGAGAAAGCTCTTGATTTATATGTAAAGCTGCTGCCCCCTACAGGAAGACTACATAACTGCACCTGAACGTTGAATGAATCCATACTGCTGTCCTACCAAAACCTGCTTTTTTTATTGCCGGCATCCAGTTCTAACACTACCCTTTGCAAGGAGAGGCAATCACACCCTCATCTGTAATCTTCTTTCACAGTCTCACACCCACAAACACACACACACACACACAGACTCAGAAATCCCAGGGGACAATCTCAAAAGCCTCAGAGGAGTATTCTACTTAGACCTTGTTCTTTTCTTATTGCAAATGGTAACTGTAAATTAGAGCGCCGTGCAAAGAGAAATGTTAAATGATAACGGGTATTTCTGCCAGTGCTGTTAAATTACTATATTATTATTGATTCTATTACTATTGATGCTATTAAGCACTTTCGTTCAGAAGAACGCGGCAGCATCTCGAGTGGACGGCTAAGACTCATAAGTACTTCAGTAAGCACCAGTTCAGTATTATCAATGACCCGGACTTTAAATGCTTCTGATCATAGTGTTAACGATCAGTTATTTACTTATATCCCCTGCCTCAACTCTCACTTTCAGTCCCCCAGCACCTGTTTCTCTAAAACAATCCCAAAACCCAAACATACATGAAGCTCAGATCAGTCACATTGATGTTTTGGCCCCAGCAATCAATTGGAAAGAAATTGCTGGTGACTACGCTGCTATGGTGGCTAAAGGTGACAAAGTGCCTCTTCTTCGTTCGACAGTGGCTCGAGCTACAGGAGTGCCGGCCATTAGGAAGGCAAGAGCCTGTCCCATCGCCCAGTGGCGCTGGAGCCCTCAAGCCATCCACTGCGTTTTCGCATATTCGTATTTACGAACAGATGATGAGGTGAATGCATCTACTTGATGACACGTGAGCACAGATCCTTTCGGGGCTGTCCACCTGTAGCGAACCGGCCTCTAGCTTAGCTAGGAGTCTGTATCGCCACTGTAATAAGGGTTATTCTGAGTTGCCAGGGTGAAGTGGCGGGCCTATGGAACCCTCATCAGCTGAAAGGAGCGTGTTTGTCCTCGTAGTAACATGGTTGTTATGCTGTTTGCTGGGGTGTTGCCATTGTAACATGGTAATTAGGATGTTATGCTCTAGTGTGATGGTCCATCTTGGTTTATACTGATCTCCATAGGCCAGGAAAGGGGATTCTTAAGAGGTGGCAATCTCGCCCCCTAGGTGGCGCCATCCCTTTTGCTGTTCCAGAGGAGAGAGATACTCTGAAATGTAAAGAATGTAAAAAATAAACTTCTTTTAAACTCCTTTGAAAAACGAATTCTTCTGTACTGTGCCGTGATCATGAAGTATTCCTTGGTTTTCGTGTTCAGGTCTGTTCCAGTCAGCAGATCACCTGAGGTGATCTGCTGACTGGAACGGACCTGAATACGAAAACCAAGGAATACTTCATGATCACGGCACAGTACAGAAGGAATATTAGCTTAAACAGTAAAATACATCACTGCGAGGGACATATCTACATTTTACACAAGCAAAATAAAGTCACAGCAACAAACCGCTGGTTTGATTTACAGGGATGAAGAGAGGTGGTAAAACGGCGGTAAAAACTGCTCATGTATAAACCCACACATATACATCTGAGATTTGATATATGTATCATAAGTGGACCTTGCAGAAAAATATAAAACGCAATAGCGCAAAAAAGTAAGAGGAGTAGTGAGGCAGTGTTTATTATAACATTGAGGAAGTGCAGGTTTCGTTTGAGAAGACATTCTTAAACCGAAAGCACATGAACATGTGACCGAACCTATCCTTCGCCTCCAGTGAACTGGTTTGTGTGTGTGTGTGTGTGTGCCCGTGTGTGTGTGTTGTATACAGATGGATAAAATGACAATCCTGAGATTACAGAAGTCTAATGTGTGGCCCACAAAGCTTACGATGTGTGAATGTGAGTAGAACGCATAAACTGGACGTACCATTGTTACTGCAGTTCTTGTTGTCCTTGTCCGAAGCCTCTTCTTCTACCTTTCGTATTTCAGAGAGAAACAAAAAAGTTCAACAAATGTCAATTAAGCTCCAAGACCATAATTATGCATTATATAGAGACTTACCTCTTTCCTCCATTTGAGCTCACAGAAAATTCTCTCAAAGCACTCATGCATGTAGTTAAACTGAGGGGAAAAAAAACAATCATTAGTGGTTTAAGAATCACAGAGTCTGCAGCTGTTGTGTGTGTGTGTGTGTGTATGATTTGACCCAGGAAGGTATCTGTTCTGCATTTGTATGAGAACTGCATTAGTGTGTTTCAGCATCAGGCATGGCTGAGCTGAAATATAGACAACAATGTGGGCCACAGCTCTGCAAAGTTTTGCATTCTGCTGCATTCTATACGTCTGATTCAGCTCACTGGCTAAGGCCTTGTTGAACTCAAAATGTTAGAAAAAGGGGGAAAAACGCAGCATTTATATCTATATAGGGTTTTGACACCCCTGCTTTATGTGCACACAGTATTAGGACTGTTAGTATTCGGCTGGTTTAATTATTAACATATTACATAGTTTAAAATGCTACAAGGCATGTGTGCACAAGTGACACTCACATAAGGGGTGAAGATTTTGACCCAGCGAGGTTTTTTCTCCTGTCGTGCATACTCAAAGCAGAAAGCCATGCCTTCTTCATCAGTGTCCCATCGCTGCATCTCAGGCCATTCGAATGCTATAACCTGATTCTGTAAAACCAAATGGACAAATCACACACATCTGAGATTTAAAGAAAATATACACCAGAGCATTAACGCCTCAAACTGTTTGTGATGGAGTAGTAAGAACCCTCTAACATGCATGCACACACACCTCCATCGTGCCATCCTCAGTACAAGCATGCAGTTTGAAGTGGTGGATGCTGATTGCAGCAATCACATGACCTTTCCTCCGTGAATCACATGAGCAGTGGGGAAATGTGACTTCATTGTAGCCCTCGCACGTGCGCAGCAGACTCAGGTACTGAGAGAGAGAGAGAGAGAGAGAGAGAGAGAGAGAGAGACACACATATGAAAAACGACCCTCTTTTGTATTCACTGTTTTTTGGTGTCACAAAAATCAACACATTTACATATATTTGCCTATTTAACTAACAACAAATGAATTCATAAGTGATATTTTAATGAAATTTAAAAAATCTCTAACATTAACAAGCTATAATGAAAATCGGATACAAATGAAAAGTCTGGATTTGGCTTAAGTGGGTCCTTTTTTAAAACCACTTCAGCTCCTATGCTAAGGCTGTTTTATTTCAGAAATAATAATATAATTATGAACACAAAGACTTTAAAAAGGATTAATAAAAAAGATTTCTGACTCACAATTCACAATAACAAAGATTTCCCATAATGTTTAGGTAATTTTATATTTTTCAATAAAAATACATGCGGTATGACGGCTCATTAGGGTCCTTTCCACATTTAAATATTGCAGCATTAGTGTAGAACAGGGGTGCCCACACTTTTTTGGCTTGCGAGCTACTTTTAAAATGACCAAGTCAAAATGATCTACCAACAATCAAAC
>JBBPCX010000147.1:5879997-5905775 GCA_037974365.1 Hydrocynus forskahlii | reverse complement strand
ACACATATATCAATCTCCATGCGGCAGCTGCGTCGCAGATTTCAGCTAACGTTAATCCATCCAAACACACACAAAGGGGTCTGCAGCAACACACACTCCGCTAAGCTCGGACAGAGGGGCAAACAGAGGCGTTTAGTCTGGACCCTCAGCTCGACCTGCTCCTGTGTTGCTAATAGAGGAGATGTGTGGGGGGACGGGGGGACGGGGGGACGGGGTGGTCTCTGCAGCACCGGAGGACATCCGCAATTTGTTTTGTTTTGCAGCGACCTCCTGCTATTTAGTTCTTTTTTTAAACTACCGGAGCCCCCTACACCCGACCACTCAGAAGAAAAGACCCCCGACACATGCACACGACGGGGTTTGTTTACCTACCGGCGCTGTAAACGGAGGAGAAGTTCAGAATCCGTCCGCCGCTCGGACACACACACAGCACCACACAGACCCAACGTCACACTCCAGCGACACACGCACCGACGCTTACTCAGATGACGTACGATGACGTCCTGGAGGACACGCTGCACATTACACACGCACTTTACAATACACACTACACACTTCATAATACACACTACACACTTCATAATACATACTACATACTTCAAAACACACACTACACACTTCATAATACACAATACACACTTCATAATACACACTTCACAATACACAGTAAACACTTCAAAATACACACTACAAACTTCATAATACACACTGCACAGTACACACGTCACAATACACACTACACACTACACATTTCACAATACACACTACACACTTCATAATACACACTACACACTTCATAATACACACTACATACTTCACAACACACACTACACACGTCACAACACACACTACACACTTCATAATACACACTTCACAATACACACTAAACACTTCATAATACACACTACAAACTTCATAATACACACTGCACAGTACACATGTCACAATACACACTACACACTTCATAATACACACTACACACTTCATAATACACACTACACAATTCATAATACACAATACATACTTCACAATACACACTACACACTTCATAATACACACTACACACTTCATAATACACACTACACACTTCATAATATATACAACACACACTATTGATACATTACACAATATACACTACACACAGACGACTATACATGACAATATACACTACACAGCACACACTGCACACTTCATAATCCACACTACAGAAAACAATATAAAATACACATGATGAGACACACTATACACACGCTACACATGACAATACACAATAAACAATATACACTACATGCTATAGATACAATACACTATACACAACAAAATATACATGCCTATACATACTACACACTTCACAGTTCACACTAGGCATAACAAACTACACATGACAATATCCACTCCACGCATCACAATACACATTACATAATATACATAACACACTACACAGCATATAATGCATATCACACAACAGAATCAGAAAACTTTATTGATTCCGGAGGAAATTGCTTATGTAATGACACAATAGAGTTCACAATATACATTACGTATTACACCTTGCACACTACAGAATACCTTACTATGTCCACAACACAAAACACAATAAACAGTGTATAATGTACACTACACAGTACGCACTATAGTACACATAACTCAATACATAACACACATTACAAAATGTACACTATATAGTACACAATGCACAATACACATTACAGAGTACACACTACTTAATACCTACTACACAGTACACAATGCACACTACACACCATGCACAAAATATGTACACTATAAATACACAGTGCACTATAAACATTACAGAGTACACACTACACAGTACACAAACCACACACCGTACCTACTACAATACCTATTACGCACTACGCAGTACATGATACAAAGTACACACAATAAATTCCCTGCACATACATTCTTATTGGAGAACATACTACATAATGCACACTTGTAGAACTGCACAATTCTCATTACACAATTATGGAGAGTTACACACTGCACATTTGCACTTGCATGCTACACAGTACACACTTACTGGAGAACTACAAGCTGCACAGTGTCCACCACACACTGAACAACAGCACACCACATTATACACACTTATTGGACTGCTACTCTATACAGACTACACACTTATTAAGAGTACTGCCCTTGGTATAGTGCGGTACAACCTACACAATACACTCTACATACCCAATGGTGTACAACACACTTACAGGAGTACCTCATTCTACACAGTGTGATACTGGAGAATTAGACACTATACAATACACACTACTATTGGAATATGGCACAAAAATTACACAGTGTATTTCTGTGCTATTTCAAAGGATTCCATGTTCACAAATTCTAACCAAACAAACTATTAGCACCATTACTGGATTACAACACATTATACATATTTATTCAAATACTACACTTTTTCCATTTAACACCTTAGTGCACGCCTATCCATTCCTATTTAATATTATTTTTATTAGTCTTGTTTTGTTTGTAATGGAAATGTTGCCTGTTCATGCCTGCTCATAATGAAACCTGTCCTGTCCCATCGCACAGAATCACATTAATCAAAATTTACCTCAGCCTAATACATGTAGATGGAGACTGCCACATATGACATATGTAGTTTAATATCTTTCAGTAAGTGTATAAACAACATTACATGTAAATATTATCAATATAAGGAAGTGCTCAGTTATTTCAGGCTCTTTGCAAATATATGTGTGTGTGTGTGTGTGTGTGTACACACATTTTATGTTGATTATATTTAAATGTACTGTTGCTTAAATTTGAAGTTAATTTTTATAACACACAGTAAGTCATACTGACTTCTAGCATTAGCCTGGAAGCTTTAGTTCTAATCTACAGATCTACAAATTTGAGTCCATACACGTCTTTGTGGATTGAACATTTGCGTAAAATTGGAAAACAATGTTAATTACACTTTTCGCAAACTAGTCATTTAATTCCCCTAAATACCTTTACAAGAGAACCAACATGTGTCTTCTGCTTTTTCATAAGTAGGAAAAAAATAAATAAATAAAATAAATAAATAAAATTGGCTTCACAGCGCCCTGCAAACCCTCCACCACTACTAAAATTTAAAGAAAGGTTTCAGGCCAAAAAGTTCTGGCGTCAGACAGGGTATCCTATTTTATGCAGTAACATCCTGTGAGGGAGCTTTTAGATTGAAATTTGACATTCTGTTCCCATTTAAACATTTAAGCGACATCATGTCGACATCTATCAAAAAGAGCTACTGGGTTTTAGTCCGATGTGCATCTCAACTGCTTGGTTTGTGCAGCTCCTCTCGAGTTTCAGGTCCTATTTGTTCTTTAATTGTTAACAGTCTGATACAATCTTTGGGGTTAATGTCAGTGACATGGTGACCTGAAGAAAGTAATACTGGTGTAACTGATCTTCTTCACTATTTATGAGGCTGTTTGATAGAACGTTGCTCTCTTTTTCTGAGTTGACGCCTCCACTCTGACTCATTGTGGCACTTGATATAGCTATTCTTTTGGCCTATTCCATCTCTCCTATCTCTCTCTCTCACACACACACACTTCCTTTCTTTATCTCTTCTAATGAAACAGGATGTTCTGGACCTTTAAAGGGGAACTCTTCTGATTTGGGAATAAATGTCTGCATGCATCATGGTGATGCTGTAAGCAAAATCATTCCGAGTGGGTTTGATGTAAAATAGTTCACAAATTTATCAAGGTGGTGAATCGACCGAGATGTCATGATATCTATAACACCAATATGCCCATTTTATTTATTATCCAAGGCCACCAGTGATCCCAAATGTGTCCTCTGAGTGTGGGTGTGTGTGTTAAGTAAAATAATAAATAAAATAGTAAATACCTTTCTGACACAAACGCCTCCTAGAAATGCGTTTTACGCCAGAATTATCTCCGAAACATTTAATAAAATGTCTTAGGCATCAGACAGAGTATTGTCAAAGATTTGGAGCAGCGGAAGAAGGTGGTCTGGTATGATGATTCACTTTCTTTTACATCACTCACCTGGCAGAAGCTACAGAGGCAGTGCGATGCTCTGGGCCAGGGGTGTCAAACTCCGGTCCTGGAGGGCCGGTGTCCAGTAGTTTGATGGTTCTCCTCCTCAAACACATTCATGAAACCTGACAATGAACGAGCAAGGTGAACCAGGTGTTTCTGAGCAGGGAACATTCTCCTGGGAAACCTTGGGTCCCACATTCATGTGGACGTTACTTGGACACAAACCAACATTGCTGCAGACGAAATCCACCCTTCATGGCAACAGAATTTTCTAAAAGCAATGATGTGACCTGCCACACAGCAAAAATGGTTTATAATAGTTAGATGCCTCAACTCTCACAGAAGAGAACATCAACATCCAAATCCGTTAAATCAGCTAAGGGATGACCAGCATCGTGTTGAGTGAGGAGGGAAGGGGGCATCGCACCCTTAACGATCCAAACCAGTTAAAATCTGAAATACCTGTTTACGTATGGCTGTGGCATCGCCTTTGAAAGGGCTTAACTGACCAGCATCCGATGAGACTTTGAGAAGGAAAACTGATACAAAAAAAGACACAAAGCTTTCCTCATTAAATTTATTTATTTAAAAGAATATGTTACAATTTATTATAATGCTATGTGACCAAACTTTACCAAACATTTTGCATCCATTTCTTCAAACATGATCCTTTCGGATTTATAGTCGCGCAAGATTTGATTTCAGTTAAATACCTTTCTGTCAGTTAGAGCAACTCTGCTAATGATCTATTAGCTGCAAACATATGCTACTGAAAATACTGTACATGGAAAGATCCTGCCTGATATCTTCTTCAAATAAATTATAAAGCCGAGTTCAGTCGGAGAGAAAAGTTCATGTCCAGGGCAAACAGAGCATACGCCAGAAACCATGGGTTTGAAAGCAAAAGAGAGATGCTGCTGATTCACTAGAAAGGAAAGAGGAAGAGGAAGGTGACAAAGAAAAACATTACCATGTTAACATTTTGTTCCATAGGTACAGGAGTTCAGATTGAAGTTATGGCAAGTATAGCCAAAACTGCACCAAATAAATGTAAAGTGTCTTTCTTTTATACTCTGTTACTTTACAATGAGTCAATCAATATATTCCCACATAAACGGAATTAATGCATCACAAATAGCTCATTAGCATAGAATTCATGCATCAGATTTTCATTTCAATATTTTTCAATCTAATTTCAGTCTACCAGGACCATATGGTTGAATAATGACAATTGGAACTGTGCACATAAAATAATTGATTGGACAGCAGCGGCATAATCTACAATGAAAGGTAATCAGATTGCAAATTAGGATACAAATTTATATATTTTGTTCTTTCAAGGGTGGGAACAAGTTGTAGAATTCATTGCCAATCATTACCAGTGATGTGATTTGGGCAATTTCCCAGACAAACCAAGGATCCCAGACAAACTCAACTAAACGTGAAACTAAATGGAACTACTTTCTTCACAATGCAACTACAGTGCTTAAAAATGGGCTAAAACTCAGTATCAGCAGTTTAGGGGGCCAGACATGTTTCATCCTAACACCTGCTTGGAGTGTCATGGTTGTGGTTGTGTTTGCAGTGTCATTTCAAATATCTGTTCACCAAATTCCACATCTGCCCATAACTCCCATTATAAGTGAATTTCAAATCAGCAGGATTCCAGCCATCTATAGGATATAAGATTGAGATTGGTTTAAAAAAAAAAAAAAGCACCTTCAAAATGTGAGCGAATGCAGAAATTCATTGCATACAATTGTGAAATGACTCATCAGACCTTACTCTAACCCGCGATACAACAGATTGTCTAAAATAAAATGGAAAATGTTAAATCAACGCACAAACTGATTGGAAAACAAAGACAAAAAGATGCAGAGGCCTCACATCAACAAACATAATACTTTTAAGTGCAAAACCTTACTGGGCTCATAAACCCAATTCTTATGCGCCTGCGCTAAAAACAAACACAAAAAAAGATACAATGAGGACAAATGGCAGTAAAGGGTCAAGACAATACACCCTCAATGATTGGAAGCTAGCCACTGCTCATATGGAGAGCATGAGGCAAATATATACACAAAAATTTAAAACAAAAAGAGCAAACCATGCTACGCAAACATGAATACTTGCTTAATGCATCTACAGGCCTAAGAACCCAATATGTTCTTAACACATTTTGTCCAATGTTTACATCAGCAAATAAATGTTAACTGTGTGCAGAAGTGTGTTCTCTGTAGAGGACGTGAACTTCTTTGCACCAAAACTTGTCATTTGACCAGAAGCGGTCATTAATGGAAAATGGCTTTAAGATGCAGACTGACATGCAATAGAAAGACAAGTTGTGAATGATGTTCCATGGCAGCGAATGCCTATAAAACAGGAGCTATGAATGCACTGGACATATTCAGTGTGAGACTTCAAACCTTGCAGCATTTCACGGAGACTGAAAGAAACATAAATGATGCACACAAAATCAGCCAAAAACAATATAATGGCAAATGGCTCCACCTTCGGCCTGTCTAATGCTGTTTTCAAGTTCTCATCAGTATGTGTGTGTGTGTGTGTGTGTGTGAGACACACATACAAACATACAAGTATATTTGTATATCACAGAACTATATATGTGTGAACCATTCATTCACAATTCTGCCAGTTGGTGTCACAATGAAACTTTCAAAGTAAACTTAATCTGCTCAGCTCATGGTGAGCTTAAACCAAGATCACTTGAAAGCAGCATTAGTCCAGTTAAAAAAATATATATACATATATTGCATATTCTTGCCTGATCCATTTTAGCTTTACACCACATTCATAATACTGTTCACAGCTCATTTGTCCAGTTTTGAAAATAAAATAAAACAACATTAAAACAAAACACAAAACCACAGCGCAGCGGTGGGCATGACTGCATCTAGATTCATTCATGACTCCAGAAACACCAGCTTGGAAAGTTTAAAGGGGCTCTGCAGCCTAAGACTAGCCTTTAAGGTGTTTTCTGCCATGTTATGTTGCGTTGCATCCCTCATTGGTTTAACAGAATTCATGATTTTGCATCCTTTTTGCCAAGCGGTGTTCCCTCACTACAACATCCAGAATGCCTTATGCACCTACAAACCCCCTACAGCAGTAAATAAACCCTGGCTGCAAGGGTCGCTGCTGATGTAGAGGCTAGTAAATAAAGATGAGAGTATTTGGCTTTTTACCAGGAGCATTACATGCCTGTTTTTTTTTTCCAGATTCCCTTCCATCTTCAAGATTCATCAGGCAGGGGTTTTCCTCATCTTTAAACCAGAAATTCCCACTACTGAGACTTGCGCCAGCACCACAGGAGGCTGGTAGGCATGTTTGCAACAGATTACAACAGGTGGCTGGATTTTGCATTTTGGTCAGAGTGTCCCTTTAAATACAATAGGAGGACAAACAACAAAAAAAAAAAAAAAAACCCAGAACAGAACAAAAATGAACAGAACAAAAATGTCATTTTTGTCCTTTTTTGCTCCAAATGTCTCTTCTGCTGAGAGGACAGTGGTCGTCTGCTCTGCTTGTCCTGGTAGGCTGTGGTGTCGCGATATATCTACAGTTATGTATGAATGTCATTCTTCATTGAGACTGTTCTTTTCCTTCGTTCTTGATATTGTCCCCATCCTTTGTGCTAATTCCTTCTGAGGGAGAGCTGCACATGGCTTATGGGCGTATTTCTGTGTGTTAGTGTCAGAATGATGTAGTTAGTTTCACAACTGAGGGAGATTCCTGGAGATTTTTAAACTCACTTTTTGTTACTCTTTCTTCTCGTCTCTTCTTTATGCCCTTGTAAGGCTTCCGTCCTGCTTCAGAATTATTCCAGGCTGAAATGTTCACAGGCAAAAGTAACCAATGGGACGGGCTCTCTTTGAGAGTCTGGCTGCGTGCATTAGTCACCAGGACCAATCAGAGCATTGAAGAGCCGGCTCGAGTGTCCATTTCACCGACAAACCTGATCAAAACGTATCCTTACAGAACACAGTCAGTCTGAGGGACCATTAACCCTGTCAGTTTTTTCTACTTGATCACTTTGGATGCTTTTTGCCTCCGGAAAAACAATTCAAGTCTGTCCAGTTTTGACTAAAGAGCTGAAAAATGGATGTCCGAGAAAAAAAAACGGCTGTTAAGTCACCTTTTTAGGTTGCTTATTTCCATTATTGTATTGTGGTTCTGAAGACATTAAGGTTTTGTTTCCTGTTTTGGTTGTCTTTTGAACATGTGTAGAGTACTTTAGTGGGCAGACTGTGTCAACCCGTATGTCCTTTCTGAGTCTGTTCAGGTGTGTGTGTGTGTGTGTGTGTGTGTGAGAAAATATGTGCTTGCGTGGTTGTGTATTCATGGGGCGATAAGTTCTTGTCTCAGGTGCCTCCATCCCTTCTGTGTCTCAGCAGTTGGAAGATATTCTGCAACAGAAAAAGAGCACACAGTTTAGACAAGGTTGGGCCTTATTTACCACTATTTATATATTTTGTTTCACTTTTCACTTGATAAATGTGATAATTATCAGTTTTTATCAGTTATTATTTTTACTATAGCTACCTAACAATACAACACACACACAGCTCCGGGAAAAGAAATTGAGACCGCCGCAAAAATGCTCTGTTTCTCTGGTTTTATCTTTATAGGTGCAAGTATTGAACTGAACAGCTTTGCCTTAGTTTTTAAGAACTGCTGACAATATTTCTCATAATTTCCAAATAAAAATATTGTTCTTTAAAGCATCATTTTAAAGGAAATGACAAAACATCAGAATAAGAGAAATGATGCAGCGTTTACAGAACTTGAATAATTCAAAGAAAACAAATCTCTTGTTCACTCAAACAAAATGGCAATAATTTCCTTTGACGAACTTCTAGTAGTGTTTTACCATCCAACTGGTCTCATCGTGAGAGTGTTGATTACAGCAGTGTTTTTATACTTTTCCTCATTAAATAAGATGTGATTCAGATGATCACTAATCAGTACCTCATGACGCAGAATGAGGTGCTTGTGTAGGAATTTAACAGACACTGGCATGGAATGGTTGTCATACTCAGAGATGCTGATGAAAAAAAAAAACATGGCGGTGGTCTCCTATTTTTTCCCCAGAGCTGTATATATATAAATAAATTTGTGATATTCGTCTGAGTAGTATAATGACATTATCCAGTGCTACTATTACTGGTAATGTGTTTTGCTAAATTACACCTCAGATGCAGTGTATTTCAGTGATAAATTAACATTAAATTTGTTAAATTATTTACATTCACTAACGCAAGCTAACTTTAATTGTCTTGCTGGTTTGTTCTGCTGCAATTGAATGACAAGACTTCTTCCTCACCTTCTAAGCAGTAATAGGTGTCCAGCACCCCCTAGTGAACTAGAGTAGCAACTAAAGTTAAAGCCCTTGCTGCTAAGCAGGACAGAGGAACAAAATGGCATAATTGTTCTATTGATAATACGTCAAACAAGCACTTCTGATAATGAAAATACGTGGCTATGCCTGGCTATCACCCAGGCTGACTATGAGAGAAGACCAGCTTGAAAAACAGGCTGACCCTTACCTTACTACACATACCATCTTTACTACAGTTCTTATTGTCTTTATCTGTTGCCTCCTCTTCAACCTGGAAATATCAAGATGTATTAAATTCAGTCTTTATTCTTTATTTAGCATCATTAGTATTACACAAAACAGTGACACGGTCCTCTGAAGAAAGCACTGTACCTCTTTTCTCCATTTTAGCTCACAGAAGACCCGCTCAAAGCACTCGTGCATGTAGTTAAACTGGGAACGAGAAAAGTCATTAACGTTTAACACATATCCACGGATGTGTAAGTAAGAATCTGATAATAAGCGAGACTCACATATGGAGTGAAGATTTTGACCCAGCGTGGTTTTTTCTCGCCTCGTGCATACTCAAAGCAGAAAGCCATGCCCTCCTCGTCAGTGTCCCACCTCTGCATCTCCCCCCACTCGAATGCAATCACTTGGTTCTGTGAGGGTAGAAAATGTTGAAATATTTTGTTACGACATCCTTCCCAGTACATACTATAAATTATACAGAAACTGGTAAGTGACATATAATGGGAGTCTAGACCTGCTGATAGATCCCTGGGTTTGGGATGGTTTTCACAACTTTCCTCCTTAATGCAAATCAGTCTAGATATGTTTGCTGACTCTGCCTCTTTAATTTTGCAGTGCAGTTGCAAGGCCACTTTTGTAAATAGCTGCCAGTTTGCCAGGGGCCAAACTGTGATGGCTAGACGATGGTATGTGGTGGTCAGTACCTATAAAAAGTGGTCTAAGTAAGAAACCACTTTTGTGAAACAGCCACTGCATCATGGCTTACCCAGGGAAGAGCTGGCACCAGGATGCACTATGGGAAGAAGGTGAGGGGGCAGAGGCAGTGTGATGCTCTGTGCATTGTTCTGCTGGGAAGCCCTGGGTTCTGGTTTTCATGTGGATGCTACTTTTACACAAACCACCAACCTAAAAGACCAAGGACACCCCTTCATGGCAACAGTATTCCCTCATGGAAGAATAACACACCCTGTCTCACTGCAAACACTGTTCAGGGGACCTGTGGGATGTGATGCACAAGCTAGTCCGACCCAAAGAGGCATACCTCACAAATTACAGGACTTAAAAGGATCTGCTGTTAACATGCAGATTCCACAGCACACCTTTGGAAGTACTGCAGAATTCATGCCTTGTAAGAGCCGTGTTGGTAGCACAAGGGGGACCCACACAATATCAGGCAGGTGGTTTTAATGTTATGGCCAATCAGTGAATGGATACATACATAAACCAAACTGTGATGATCATTTACCATTATGTAACATATTGTGGTGTGTAATGAGGGAATTCATTGGGTGCTAGCTTTCGCACTTAAGGAGAGAAGGAAAAACGAAACAAAGTCAGCACTGCTTGCTTGCTACAGGGTGTTCTTTCCAAGAAACCTCTCCAATCAAGGAGCCGGAAAAAGTCACATGATGCAGATTTCACCTGGGTTTTAATATAAATCATTTCTGTTTTTGATCATACAAACAGAAAATATTAAATTCAGTTCCAGAGGCAAAATTTTTTCGGTATCAATATATTCTCCTGAGTTGGTTTGGGACAATCTTCTTGTATTTTTTTGGTCAGCTGAGTGAGTAGCAAAGAAGCAACCTTTGCTCTAATAGACCAAAAATGAAAGTACAAGCGTAATAAAGTAAAATATAATTCAGCAACTCAGTTTAGCTGTGCAGATTGGGATATAATCTAATGCTCGTTAGTTATACTAGCCTTGCTGCAGCACAAAACTAAAACCAGGCATGCTCTGGCTGTTTTTAGGGTGAGGGGGTCAACTGTGTAAAGCTGAATTTCACACCATCACAGGGGATAATGTGCTCACAAACACATAAGACAGACAGAACAACATGTGTCCCCTCTTACCTCTAGAGTGCCCTCCTCAGTGCAGGCATGCAGCTTGAAGTGGTGGATGCTTATTGCCGTGACGACGTGGCCTTTACGGCGCGAGTCACATGCACAGTGTGGAAAGATGATCTCATTATAGCCCTCACACGACCTCACCATGCTCAGATACTAGAGAGAGCGAGCGAGAGAGCGAGAGTGAGAGAGCGAGAGAGAGCGCGAGAGAGAGAAAGAGAGAGAGAGAGAGACACATTATTTTCATCAGATTTCTATGTTGTGATCTTTGTGAGAGGAAAAGCTGCACGTTTGCTCCAGTAAAGCCATCACTGTACTTCAAATCAAACAAAACTGGGACTGTTTCAGGATTGCTGTCTAATGGATGACTTTTATGTAGTAGATTTCACAATCATGTATTACTTTCCATCTCTCTTCCCTCATGTCTGTGCGTTTGGAATAGCTCCTAAGTAATAGGAAGAAAATGCTGAGCTGTTGGTATGCAAAATACCAGGTTATCTAGCAGAACACAAGCACTTGGAACCAAAGCACGGCTCTGAAAGACCATGTCTGCAATAATTAATCTCTGCTAGTATATGTGAGCTGGATGGGTTGGCCTCAGGTTTCAAATTTAGCAGTACCAGTCAAGCTGGGTCTGGTATGGGCCCAACTCAAACTATTTACCCAAAACATTGTTTTATTGAACCTGTTTCTTTTGAAGTACAGCTCTGGCTTTACACTAGAGTCAAAGTGCTGAGACTGACCATAGAAATTTTCCTCTGTTCGGCCAGTTTCTGGAGCTGGTATGACTTCTCCTCTGCTTTAATAAATCCCTTTTTCACATCCTCTAGAGCCTGAGAAAGAAACAGAATCAGAAAACCTTATTGATTCCAGAGAAGTTTGCTTAAGCAACCACTGCACAGACACACAGAGACACAAAAACAAGAACAATATAAAGTCTACAAAGAAAAAACAAAAACAGTGAGGCAGTGAGAGAGAACGAGAGAGAGACAGTTACACATAGTAATAGACAGAAAAACAACTAATAGGCTCGAGAACCCCACACCCACCTGGTGGAAGCAGTAGTTGATTGCCAGCTCATTGTCGTTGAGTAAGAACTCCTCCTCTGTGGTGAAGAGCCATTTGCGGAGTGTTAAACAGGTTCCTGGGACGGCCGACGTGTAATTCTGCACATACAGCTTATGAGGGAACTCATTGGGGGCTAGCTTTCGCACTGATGGAGAGAAGAAAGAACGAAACAAAGTCAACACTGCTTGCTTCATATAGGTTGTCCCAACACTACAAGTGGCACCAGTGAGGTACCCTTGAGCAAAGTCTCGTTCCCATACACTGCTACCTGGGTGCCCCTCGTTGGTGGCAGCTCCCTGCTTCACTTGGTGAATGGGATAAATACAGAAAAAGAATTTCACCCGGAATTTCTCAGAAATTTATCTTTGCTATATTATCTGTGACATTTTAGCTCTGTGGTATTGATGACCTAAATGTTCATATCAGTAAGGCCCTATTCAGAAGTACAGGTAACGCCAGCATTGCTCCCAGTTCACACAGTTCCTGTAACTAGCGTTACATTTATCATTACAGCGGCATGTCGGAAGCTGTGAGTTCAGACACCAAGGGTTAAAAAGGTTTGTGTTGATCACTGAAGACATGATTTGTGTTGCTTTTTGGCCCATAAAAATGAACATAAGTATGAACAAAATTCAGGCTACTAATTGGACACCATTGTGACATTCTGTGTCAGAAACCACATAGACACAATGCAAATAGTGAGGTATCCGGCATGCAAAATGCATCCTTTCCATTAAACATAATAGGAAAAAAAAAAAGCTATCTGGGTCTGCAAAACTCCTCATGCAAGACAAGCAGACAATCCCCTCTTTTGGGAGAATAAAAGGGATTTCACTTTTGTGCCCAGAATTCCTTGTTTTGTTTACAACCATTGTAGCCAATTTGCAGCAAACGGCCTTGTTAGCGCTCGATGTCTGAACACATGGCTTCTGGCACTTCGCAGTAATGATAAATATCGTGTTAATTACAGGAACTGTGACTGTATGAATTTGTCTTTCTGAAAAGGGCCTGACCGATATGAATATTTAGGTCATCAATACCACAGAGCTTAAGAGCTAAAAATGCCACAGATAATATCAGAAGATATATTATTTTTTTAGTTAAAAAACAAATAAGAAACAAGACTCTTATAAATAACAGTAAAATTTCATCCTTGAAACAAGTAAATGACTCAAACTTTCAACAACTGTCAGACAGTTACTGTGATGTTTTTTATAGAACATTTTAAGGGCCGCAGTAAACTGAGCTTTCCTTACTGTTTTGTGACATGAAAATGCTTGATGTAGTACGTATACATCAATTATGTTGAAAGAGGACTTTCTGTAAGCAACACACCGTGACAGAACCATACTCCCCTTATTTGCAAAAAAGAAATTCACACTTACCAAAGGTGTGGTTGATGACTTCGAACAAAGCAAAGTAACTGGCAGTGATACTGTCCATCCCAACCTTCATCACCACAGCCTGAGAAGCAAGAGAGAGAGAATTACCACTTTTTAAAATAATTATGCATAATTCAATTCAATTCAATAAAATACAAATAGAGCCAATAACTAACTTCAAAGAGCTTTAAGAGGCCTTAAATATGACTAGTTCCATTTACCATCACTGTGAACAACTACGACTTAACGACTTAATTATGCAGAAATGAAACCAATAATGACAGTTGCCCATTAACTGAGTCCCCTTCTACCCCAATCATCATTCATTCCTGACCATTGAGCAGCTGTTCAGATGTTAGCTTTCCATCATCTACAAAACATTGCTAAGTTACGAAGTGCATTATGTCTCCATGATGCAGAAAAACTAGTCCACGCCTTTATTACTTCCAGACTTGATTATTGTAACAGCCTCTTGTCAGGCTGCTCCAACAAAAATCTAAACAAGCTTCAACTTGTCCAGAATGAGGCAGCGAGAATCCTCACTAGAACCAGGAAATTCGACCACATCAGCCCAATATTATCAAGACTTCACTGGCTTCCAATCAAATTTTGAATTGACTACAAAATTCTACAAAAATTCTACTAATTCTACTACAAAAGCCTTAAATGGCCTCGCACCCGAATACCTCAGTGAACTTATCTCTTACTATGAACCTTCAGATCTCAAGGTGCTGACTACTTACTTGTTCCCAGAATTATGAAAGCTTCATCAGGGGAAAGAGTGTTCTCATATATAGCCCCCAAGCTCTGGAATGCTATACCAAACAACATTCGGGTCTCAGTTTTTAAGTCCAGGCTGAAAGCATACTTGTTAAGTACTACTAAGTAATTTTTCTTGTTAGATGGAAGGTGTAGAGCTGGGAGGCGGTGGGTACAGAGAATTCCAGTAAACTGGGACACTGGTGTTGTCGCCCCACCACTCCTCACGCTCACTCAGGTTTGTGACGGTGGAGTGGAGGTGCGCCGGTGTCTCGGGGCGCTCTCACGCCCACCATACCTCTCAGTTCTGCCCTTTCTAGCTAGGCTGCTCTAGCTAGATATGCCAGAGTTATAAATTGCACTCTTCTGCAAATTTAAACAGAACTAACTCTCTTCTCTGTTTTCTCCGAGGGGAACTGCTGCACATCTGCTGGACTGATCTCCGTGGGAAATTGCCCTTGACTGATCCCGGCTCCACTCGGGCCCTTCCCCAAGCTGGGGACACCGCTGCCTAAAGCTCCGGCGGTGATTGTTGCTCCTGATCCTGATGTTTATGGACTACGGACTCTCAGTTTCTCTTCCAACAATATTTACCTCTGGACACTTAATGAAACCAACTCTATTAGCCATAGAGGGCCTATCTGTCTATAATGTTGTTCATTAAGGCCCTGTCTTGTTATTTCTCCCCATAAAGATTGCTGTTCCTTTCTCTCTGGGTCGACCTGAGGAGGACGGATTCTGCTTTTGAGCCTAAGTTCCTCCCGAGGTTTCTTCCTCCAGCCGAGGGAGTTTTTCCTCGCCTCTGTCGCCTTTAGCTCACTCACTAGGGGCTCGGACCTGGACTCTGTAAAGCTGCTTTGTGACAACCTGGTTGTAAAAAGTGCTATATAATTAAAATTGAATTGAATTGAATTATTGGCGTGATGGACCATTCTGAATGGCACTGAAATGGCAATAGTGATGGTAGTGTGTGTGGCACTGGTATGCATGCATCAAGCAAACCTGTGTTGCTATGACAACATTACTGCTGGTCTGAGAGTGGTCCACCACCCAAAAGACCACCCAAGAGGTGGCCTGTGTGGTAAAAGTGTTTATTGCAGCGTTGTTCTATACACTACCTGATAGACTTGATCTGTGGTGCAGTTCTTTCGCACCCGGACGGTGACCGTGGTTTTATCTGGCATCGCTATCCTCAATTCCACATCAGAGACTCCATTATAGTTCTGAGGATATATGAGACAGAGAAAGAGGCAGAAACAGAGAAATAAACAACGTATGTATGTCAGAGACGAATAAGTAGGTAGTTAGGGAGCACTCAGAGACCACTCTGAAAGAAGGATGGGAAAGGTGGGGTAGAACAAACTGAGAAGTGGTCAGAAGCTTAGGATAGAAGAAGATGGAACACATACATGCGGATCAGCGAAAGATTCTACTCTTCACATTGCTGTGAGTTGATTGTATTCAGCTGTGAGGGTATTAGGTCCTGATGCTGCATTAGTTCTAGATCACAAACACCTCTCCAACTTATCCCAAAGGTGACTCATGATTCAGTTCGATATATTCACCATATACACAACAAAGTAAGACTGAAGACAATTCAATATTCTCACAATCAGAATCGGCGGGTGATGTATGACATGAATGTGCTGTACTGGGCGTTTGATTGATTGATTAAACACACAGTTACATCAAATATCATAACTAAAAGAACACTTATTCCCCACAATGCATATTGTCACATTTTTTGATTACAACGCATCAAAAAAATATTTTTTTTGAGAGCACTCCATCACTCCAGAGAATGCAACTGTACTGTTCCACAGCCCAGTGCTTTTAATAGTCCACTAGTCAGGATCTAGCCACCTGGGAAGAATATAGTGAAGTGCGGACAGTGACTGACAGTCAAGACAGATTATTTAAACGTCAAAAGAAGATAGGCTTTAAGATTCATTATGTGTATTATATAGTCTGAAAACCCCCCCACAAAACTTATTAAAAACTGCTGCCTTCGTTGCCCCCAATAATG
The DNA here is from genome assembly GCA_037974365.1 of Hydrocynus forskahlii. Lineage (NCBI taxonomy): Eukaryota > Metazoa > Chordata > Actinopteri > Characiformes > Alestidae > Hydrocynus > Hydrocynus forskahlii. The sequence goes on along the minus strand of JBBPCX010000147.1, from coordinate 5,889,071 downwards.
TGGGAATAGTTTGTCTGGATATATTTTAACTTGAGAACATCAAAAATAAATAAAATTAAAAAAATCTATGTGATAAATAAAATGAGTGCTTTTCAGGCCTCAACACATTCCTTGCTGTAACACCTATTGCTTCTAACACAGCACTAAAGTCCCAGAATAAAGCAGTGAATCGAAGCCGTTGTACCATCCTGCTGATATGGTGTTACCTCTTAATTGGACAGCATGCTGGCTACACTTACAACAGTCACTAAGCCAAGGAAGCCAATACTCAAGCTGCTTATACTAAAGTCAACCTAAAAATCAAAAGGAGGACACCCCCCAACCCCACCCCCGCACCCCCCACTTTTCCCCTCCTGGACAACAGGCCCAGACTTGTGGTTTTGGTTTATGACTAGAAACTGATTTAAGATCACGCCTCCTACACCATTACTTCATTTTTACAGCTCACGGTCAATCATAAGCCCTAAACCACATTCTCAAGCCTACATCACCTTAATAAATTGCCGAATGCGGGTTAAACGGGTGCATTGAAGTTTTGGGACTTTGGGTGACTGCTGATTTCTAGCATTAGCAACATTAGCCTTGTAGCTCCAGCCCTAAGGTACAAAAGCACAATCTGGACTCCAAACATGTCATGGATGATTTTCTGGGGTAAGTGGGGGAAAAATGTGAAAATCTGTATTGTTTGCCAAACCAACCAACCAAGTCATCATACCATATTAGATCACTGAAACACACAATCCCTGGTTTTCATGTGCTCTTTAATAGAAGCGTAGTGATATTTCCTTACCTCAAAGACAGAGTTATGATGACATCCCCATGCACTAGTTGGCAGGGGAAAAAAATAACATGATCCAGTACTATCATGTTTACCTCCCTCACTCACCTATAATCACCTAAATGCTCAGATAACCTGCCTTGTGACAAGTGAACTTAACCTAACTTAGGTTTACGTGTCTTGGTACAGAAGGATTTGTGTTGATTTACAATTTACATTGACTTTGAACATAAAAGGCGAATAACGGACAACATTATTTGTGTGTGTTGTTTTTAAACAAATATTTGATATGAAGATTGCATGTGGTTGCACTTTACAAGACTTACCTCATCAGATTCAGATAGAAATTCCTGCATGATGTCACTCTCGCCAATCACTCGTACAGAGCACACTGCATAAAGTGACAGAAAGAGAGAATGAAAAGGGTAATATGACTCTTTCTCAGTCTCTGTATGAATAATCTCTGACCCTCTTTGCTCTGCATCAACACAGGATGAGTTAAATCTCTAACACACACTCACACAAGTTTTTAAAACAAAATCAAATTGGCTTGTCATGTGGCTTGGGGACAGTCCAATATAAAACTCACTGTCTGGAACAAGCGGCTGAATTGAAAGTGACCTCTGATGAGGTCAGATGTATTATATGCCAATGTGGAACTGCAATATGATCACCTCATCTACAATATTTACAAAGTGAAACTGGTTTTGGATATTATCAATATATTTCTAAAGCTAGTTTTAATCTCCATCTAAGGTTTTACCAACACTGTGAAGCTTCAAAAATGTCACTTAAAGCCCCAGCATATCTTTTCAAACTGCCACTGAAGGGCTCAGCACACTTGAAAGAACAGTGAAAGCGGGGGAAAACGAGACATCCGACCCAACCAGAGAGGGCAAAGTCAACTGTGGCATCACCTGGTGTCAACAAACAATCTCCTGATTATATTAAATAATGGTTTAATTGCAACATTTCGGACCAACCTACATTATGTAAATCAAGGTAAAATACTGTTATTCTGGTGGCCTAGTACTATTACTGTGGACCCTAAGACAATAATATCCAACAATATTTTCTGGCTTGAGCATAGTATGCCAGACTACCAGTTAGTTTTAATTGTGTTGTTCTTTTTGTGAGTAAAGTGTTTGGTTGCTTCTCTCTTCAAAAGGCAACAAAAAATTGTAGTTTTGTACTTTAAATTTTGCTGCTTATTTAAAAAAATATAAAATTTGTACAAGAGACTCAAATATAAATAATAGTAATTTTGAAAACTGCACTCTTTTAAATTGCTATTTTGACATTAAAAAAAGCGCCAAACCTTAGACCTGGGCTTCTCAACCTTTTGCAAGTTGTGGTCCTCAGAAATTCAGCCTTCAAGAAGATTTTATTTTGCTGAACCAGTTAAGTTCAAAACTAATTGTCAGTGTTTTTAAAATGTCTTTAGTGGAGAGAGAGAAAAAAAAAAAGATTTTCCCCCCCTGCCATGGCACTGTGACAGACAGTTGTGCCTTCCAGGAGCCCTGATAGCAAACTTTAAGTCATGCTAATAATGATTCAATTTAATTAATATGTCATGTTAAAACTTTCATTTTTAGCTCTTTTTAAAACAACAAAAGTAAGAGATTAGAATTTTTAATACAAAAATGAATAATTAGCAATAATAATATGTATATAATTAACCTACACATAATTTTGACTGCTTGAGAATGCACCTTAAACATGGCTTAGCGATTTTTCTTGGACAATAACCACAACTAAAGCAACAGTGTACTGAGTTCACTACACATTACACTGGGCTTTGAAAGGGCCGTGAAACGTGTAATGCTGTGTGTAAATTTTCAAAACATGCCGTTCACTCCCCAGTCCATGAGGTCCATACATGGAAATTATGCTGCGGTTTTGAATTCACAAGAAACCAACACAATTCCATATTCACCTATTCAGGACTTTCACCTTTAAAGTTAGATGCAGCGTTATAGCTTTGACTGATGTAGAATGAGGCGCTACAGAGGGCAGCCAACTGGTCCAACTCAATATTAGAGAACACACACAGCTTACTTAAACCTAATGTATATAGAGAGGTTAGAACTGATCAAGAAAAAATTAAACTATTCGTGCTGTGGTATATAAAACCACACACATTATAAGTGGGGAAAACACATGACTCAAGAAAAATGGGCCCTCAATATGGGAACAGACCAAGTAGAGATACACTGCCCCTTTTTTGACTTTCTTTGCTGGATCTTTCAGACTGGAACAGCCTTTGATGGTGTGTTGGTCAAAAAATGCAGCCCACCTGGACTGGAGATTAGCTTTTAGCATTCCTCCTCATTAAAACATACCTGTTCTATCCTTTACGAATAGAGTTCAGAGCGATAAAAGAGAGCTGAAACACTAGTCTCTGCAAAGTTGTGGCCTAGTTTGACATAGCTGGTTTAGTCAGTTTTCCACACAGGTCTCACCTCTCTCCAGATACTCCTCCAGGCCTCTCCTGCGGGCATCCAGCTGCTGTTCGGACAGAGAGAAGGGCCATTTCCCCGGCAGCTTGGGGAACGTGAAGGCGGCAAACTCTCTTTTAAGGTTCTGATGCAGAATGGCAAACTCCCGATAGCGCTTGGAGCACAGCTGCCTGCCAGCCATGTACACGTTATATACCTAAAGCAAACACAGACATACAAAACCTGAGGAAAAAATGAAGACATACACCACTGCTGAAACGCTCATTAACGATTTTAACCATTTTAAATACTTCAACATATATTTAAATGATATAAAGTAGATCAATAAGTACTTATTTGCTAGTTATTGGTAGTTGTTTTCGAGCAGGCACTCAAACACTGAAAACCACCTGTAGTAATAGCAGTAATTTAAATCTTTTCACCCCTGCAGTTTAAAACATATCTAGTCGGGGGATATGTCGAGGCTCTGATGCCACATTACAGAATAGGAATGAACTGAATAGTATATACAGTAATCCCTCACTTTTCGCTGGGATTACGTTCCAAGAGCACCCGCATATAGAAAAAATATATAAAATATATATAAAAAACGCGTTGTGTTTTGGTAAAAAAACAAAAGCCTAAAAATGCCTATTTTTATAGTGTAAACCCTAAATATGCCCCAAATATGCTCCCAAAACACTTTAATTTTAAACTCAATTTAATACATAACCCTTAACGAAAATATAAAGGTAAGCCCACACAGACTGTACTGTTATTCATGCACGGGCAATTTCTTTGGTATGCACTGTCGTTTTCTTTGGTATAAACAGGTAAATACAGTAATAAATTAGTGTAATTTTTAGCAATAAAAATACAGTAAAATGTAGGGGTATTCAACAATAATTTTTCCATCAATAATTTGCTGTTCATCAGCGGTGCGTCTTATTCAGGGTTCTTCAGGAGTACTGTATTGTAGTGACCCGCTGATTAAAGCAGACACTGGACGGAGATTGAGCTCAACAGCCCCTTTCGATTTAATTTACAGTAATAAAACTACTGGGCTTTAAGAAGAACCAAGGGCGGACTGGCAGTCTGTGCGTTCTGGAAAAGAATGGCTGTCTGATGCACGGCGGCCGTCTTTTATTCCCTGAAAAACGCTCGCCTCGCCAGCGTGCTGTCCCGATACTTTTGTCCTGACGTTCTGAGCGGCATAGCTCTACGGCGCCGACCACCCAGACATTTCAAACTTCACAGTTAGATACATCCCCAGGAGACATTTCCAATGAGCCCTCATTTGCAATTTTAGCCCCAATAGATCACGAGTTATTCGCCAGAAACCGTGAGAGCCGGAGCATGTCCGTCTTTAAAAAACCTAACGCCGTGCACGGGAACCAGTACAAAAACATTTATACAGTTATATTTTATATGGAAATGTAGCTGAATTTACATTCATATTTATGTTATAAATTTTTCTTAATTTAGAAGTGAAATGCGTAAAAAAAACATACTGCCATATTACAAAAAAAAAAAAAGGCAGAGAATATTTGCAGGTTCCGTGTTATTGTGGAGATTTCCACATAAAACGATCAGTTAGGTTCTCAGAAAAAATCAGCGTTGGACTGATACCGCAACTGCTGATCTGCGTAAAAGTGGGGGTTTACTGTATATACACACCATAGATATATACACAAACTTAGATCACATAAAAATCTGTTGCTTTATTCCAGTGAGCTCCAGTCTGCTAATGTGTTCTTCTGTACCCATCTATGGCACAGTAACAGTGTAGATAGGCTATCACAAGCAACGTGTAGCCATCAGACAGTCCTGTGGGCGGAACTTGGCATTTCACCACAGAGGTGACCGCCTCTGTACAAAAGTAGCACTTTTATATTAATTCATTTTGGCGCAATGAATTAAAGGATTGGAACCTTTTATGGTAAATTCTGAGCTTTTAAATAATCATTTTGGTCCAGCTGAGGAGAGAGAGAACGAGAAGAAGGAGGAGAAGGAGAATAAGAAACAAGGAGAACGAGGACAATAAGAAAGAAGAAGGAGGAGTAGGAGAAGAAGAAAGAGAAGAGGGAGGAGAAGAAGAACAAAAGAAGGAGGAGGAGAAGAAAGAAGGAGAAGAAGGGGGAGGGGGGTATGAAGGAGAAGAAGAAAGAGGAGGATGAGGAAAATGAGAAGAAAGAAGAAGGAAGAGGAGAAGTAGAAGAAGCAGAAGGAGCAGGAGAAGAAGAAAGAGAAGAGGGAGAAGAAGAAGAAGGAGAAGAAGAAAGAGAAGAGGGAGGAAAAGGAGAAGCAGAAGAAGGAGGAGAAGAAGAAAGAGAAGAGGGAGAAGAAGAAGAAAGAAGGAGGAGAGGAAAGAGAAGGAGAAGAAGAAAGAGAAGAGGGAGGAGAAGGAGAAGCAGGAGGAGAAGGAGAAGAAAGAGGAGGATGAGGAAAATGAGAAGAAAGAAGAAGGTGGAGGAGGAGGAGAAGAAAAAAGGAAAAAGGAGGAGGAGGAGAAGAAGAAAGGAAAAAGAAGAAAATGTGAAAAAGAAAGAGAATGGGGAGATGATCATATGTTTTTATCATCGTCAGTGTGATAAATCACACCTAAAACAAAGTCACATGAAACATTTCTATTCCCGCTTTTAAAAATTAGAATATTCAAACAGTAAAAACAATTAAGATGGCCATGCTCACCACAAACTTCTCGCCGTTCTGCTCCACGTGTTTATAGGTGGGCACGGAGATGGGCACGGCCTGTTTGTCGCTGTAGTCGTAGCAGGACTGGGCGGACCCGTCGTCTCCAGGGTCCAGACTGTCTGTCTCTGGCTGGGGCACCGACAAGACGGCCAGCACAAGCTCCCTTTCCCCCGCCCGGATCAGATCCACCACCTGCTTATGGGTGGCCCCCTCCACGTTCACCCCATTCCTACAGAGGAGGAGAAGAAAGGGAGGGATGACACCACAGCAGCAACACAAACTATAATAATCTACATGAAAAAATTATGAGTAATTAATAAGTTTAACTTCTGGTAATTCTACTGTGGAGCTCTAAAAGAGATTACCCTGAAGGTTTCGCAACTCAGTAGGCATGTTACACTAGGACTGTGTAAATAGTTAGAGAGTAAAGGCTTTCCCTATAAAATCCACCAGAGTAAGAGTGCAACACTAAAAAAAAAAGTACAAGGCTGGCTATGGGTTATAGCAGCCTGCTTTAAGCCTGATGTAAATCCCATCTTATCTGCAAAACCTCCACATACATCTAAAGACGGACTGTAATCTCAAACTCACCATTTAAGTGCTTTAAAAACAGACATCAGATACGTGTTCAGCTTTGATGAATGTTCAAAAGTGGTAATTAATGGTGAATTTATTGGACCTCAGAAGAGCAGAATGTTTTGGGCTACTGGGTTAAAATGTATTGTATAATCCTATGAAAAGTCTGGGCAGCCCAGGTCAAATTTGTTGAAATATCCACCACCTGTAATGCACAATAACTTTAATTGTTGACTTAAAAAAATTCATTAATAATAATAATAATAATAATAATAATAAAACAAAATACGTCCTGTGCAAAAGTAATGGCTCCACATCACACCATAAAGTAATGGTGGTTTAATGCAAACAGGACAGAGGATTGTGAGGACACACTACTCTCTTCTGCAAAAGAACTGTGCTGGATTCCACCAGAAACTAATGACCACTGCTCACAAAACACATTAACACAGTACAGTGGTGTCACGATTCAGTAAAGCAAAAACACTCACTGAAGGGTGCATTACATTAATATGACATGGTTCTGGTTTATATTTAAGCATTCGAGATTATAAAAATATATTGGAAACTGAAGTTGTGCTTTGTAGCGTCCTGATTTTCTAATATGGCCACAAGCCATGTTCTTCTCAAGCTTTAGGCCCAAGGTAACATGCTGGTCATGAGTGCAATAAAATTCAACACGTGGTACCATTACAACCTTAATGAATCATCCATCAATTAGGCCATTTCATTTGACCTTGTTCCATCAAACGTCCACCTATGCTAGAAAGAACAGACACTCCTCAATGTAGTGTTCTCTGTACTTGTCTTTTCATTGACTACGGTTTCATATCAAAGTTCATCTTGCCAAGTACCTATCAAATATCCGGATGTGTCTTTAATTTGTGGGTTTCATCAAGGACACATCAGGAGGGACTTGTGAGAACTTCGGTAACCAAGCATCCCAGAATGCATTTCACGCTAAGTAGTGGTAATTGTGGCAGAGGAATGACCTCATAACTACAGGTTTGGTATTACTGTTTTGTCAATGAACAATGAACTCCCGCAATAAATACTAATCAGGTGAAAATGCAGAACCTGAGCCCTGATTTGAGACTCTCAAGCCAAGCTGAACTGTGACAGCAGCAAGAACCCTTTTACTCCAAATGCAGATGCATCCTGCCATCCTAGGCTGGAACTGCTAGTCCTGAACTCTCAAGAATGGGAGTCTGTACTTGGTGGACTCTGCACTGAGAAACAGCTCGTTCAATTTATAGTGTAATGAAACAGCAATCATATCACCCCCTATGCTGCCTGTGGTGTACTGCAGTCTGTCAGAATGACCACATGAACATTATAGAACAAAGGTAAAGTCACTGACTATTGACCATGGTGTCTATTCATCTCCTTAAATGCGTTCATGACTTCTTCCAAACTGCACAGTGTGCAGTGGGTCTGTAATCAACGCCAGGAGTCTAAGCAAGCACCACTGATTCGGCCTAATTGGAAGGAATGTGAAATGTTGAATTCATGTTGCCACAGGTTTGGTGTGATGGTGTGTGGTGTTGCCACAAACCAATAAGGGAAAACTCCCAAAAGCTGGAGGAAGAAACCCCGGGAGGAACCAAAACTCAAATACAGAACCCATCCTCCTCTGGTCGACGCCAGGTAGCGAGGGAGACTAAAAGCTGACCCTACGGAGACGACTAACAATAAGAGGTGAAATGAGTACTTAACCTCTGAGCAGCTCAGTGTATAGTTAGCATTAGTAAGGCCAGTAATGGCACTTTTCCACTGACACAAGGAACACGTGTTCTTCCATTATAAATAAAGCGACCTGTACCCAAGCCGTACTCTGATAGCAGACATGGGAAGAGGCCTTAAAAAAAAGAAAAACACACTCTATATGCAAAACAAAGAAAAAAGAAAAAAACCTACAATGGAGACATAAACTAACAACTGGGAAGTTGAAGAGATACAAGCACTACTGATAAATCTTTAGCACTGTGGGAAAAGTGAAGATGTAGGAGGGCAGGAGTCTCTGGTTTTCTAGTTTCTGCTGGAGTCTGAGAGTAGTAATAACTTAAGGATGGAGGAAAAGTTGGACACTGACACTGAAATCTTGAGTACTGATCAGATATTTCTTGTTTAAAAATTACTATGGTTTAAAATTAGCTGTTTTTAAATGAAACTGTTTATTTAAAATGGGCTATCTTGCACAACATGACACCACGCAGCGTGACTGCATGCCATTTCAGGCTGGGGTGGATTTGACTCATACTTTCAGGCAGGAACCTATGTAGGGGAAAGAGTCCAGAGTGAAGAGATGTCAGCTAATATGCACACATCAGCAGCAAGATCATCAGAGCAGAGTCCTTAGAAGTTACTCAACAGCCATCAGTGGTGCCCTCACTCACACACACACACACAGTCAGAGAAGCTGAGTCAACAAGATGTCCACTCTCTTCCTCATTTAGCATTCATTATACAGCAGTTAATGTTTTACACTGGGCCACAGTTGTGCAAGTCTTTCACACTCTCACACACACACACACACACACACACACACACACACACACACACACACACACACACACACACACACACAC
>JBBPCX010000147.1:5848602-5868575 GCA_037974365.1 Hydrocynus forskahlii | reverse complement strand
ATATATAAAATACTGTTCTTCCATGTGAAGTAATTAATCAGTTTATTGTCTTCACAATTGATTATTGTTTTCCTGATCAAAACCCTGCATACATACAAAACCCTAAATCCCTCATTATGGCCTCCCTCAAAAAACACTATGTACATCGCGGATCTTGCTCAGGGTTATGATGAAGCACTGTTAGCACTACTGGCACTACAAAGCCTATCCATATAACTTTGAGTAAAAGTAAAACTTATTTTGATTAATACCTTGTTTCAATGAGCCCTGTATGACTGCAGACATAATGATGGAGCTGTTCATTTTTCATTGTTTATTAAATATTACACACCATAATAAGTGTAATAACTCAATGTAGTTTTACTTTTCACCCTCAGAGACAACCTGGAATCAAAATGGCCTTTTTTATTGGGTTATTTCCTTAAGAAATAAAGAACACCATATCATTTACAAGAGAAAATACTATATAATGCCTTTTTTTTCCATATAATGACACTGATTTGTGATTACACTATTGGGTCAGTAGCAATAAATAATCCTAACAAATAATACGTCACATCCCATCAACCCCACCTATCACATACAAAAATAAGTACAGGAATTATTACAGGACTAATATTTTATTACGGATATTTAATAAAGTTTGTTATTTTTTAACCGCTATATGAAACAGAATTCTGTTCAAGGTTTGGTGCTAAACAGGAAACGAAATGGCGCCTCCTACTGGAGAAAAATAGAACTTCATTTATCATAGAGTAGTGGAGAAGGGTGTGCTCATTCATGCTTTATCTCTTATGATGAAACTCACTGAGGTAACATGTGCCAGCATTCAACACATGTTGAATCATCGTTCACAGAGAAATCAGATGGTACTAACACATCCTAATCAGGCCACATCATCCCAGTGATGTCTTAGCATTTCAAAATCTCCTGTGGGAATCAGTGTATCTCAGTCTTTAGCATAGAGTACATTTGTAACACTCCTTTTAGCATATAATACACTTGTAACACTCCCTTTTTAGTCTATAGTACACTTGCATCACTCTTTTGTTTAGCATATAGTATACTTGTAAGACCAATTTTAGCATATAGTATATTTTTAACACTCCTTTTTATCATACACACGTAACACTCCTTTAAGCATACGGTATACTTGTAACGCTCCCTTTTTATCCTATAGTTCACTTGTAATGCTCCTTTTTTATCCTATAGTACACTTGTAACACTCCTTTTAGCATACAGTGCACTAGAAACACTCCTTTTTAGCATACAGTTCATTGTAACACTCCTTTTAGCATATGCTACATGTGTAACACATTTTTAGCATATAGTATATAGTACACTTGTAACACTCCTTTTTTTACCATTTAGTACATGTGTAAGACTCTTTTTAGCGTATCATACACTTACAACTCTCCTTTATAAGCAAATAGTACTCTTATAACACTCCCTTTTTAGAATATGGGACCCTTGTAACACTCGTTTTAGCATACAGTACACTTGTAACACTCATTTCTAGCATATATTACACTTGTAACATTCTGTAGTTAGCATATAGTACACTTGTAACATTCTTTTTTTAACATATAGTACACTTGTAACACTCTTTGGAGCATTTTCTGAATTTAAGCTTCTGTCCTATAGGAAATAACAGATTTAATGAGGTCTGACAGTTAACATTCTGTTTTCTCCAGTCATTATACCTTTATGCCCCTTTATGCCCCTTTCCCTGCTTTATTATTGTAGTAAATAGGGCAGTCACTATGAGCAAAAGTGGAGTTAAGATCATTTTGTAGTTCAGACAACTCATTTTGACAATTTATTTCATGAAATTGAGCACTCAGTAGGTTTAACCTTCAGAGGTGCTGGGGACCAGTAGGTCATTCTTCTGTCACAGCCCTGCAGAGAAAAAACAGGCAAGTTATTAAAAAAAAACACACTAAAATGAAGTTCTTAACATTAGTGCCTTTTCTGTGACTTCTCACACTTGCCTTTGACTCAACATGCTTTTGTAGTGATGACGAAACACGCTTACTAAAAAACGTCCCAAAACAACATAAAAAAGACTGTCACAGAAGTTCTAGAGTGAGAATCAAACCTGTTGTCGTGACTAAAAAGAACCCTAGTTTGCACCTCAGGGCCATACTGAGTGTGTTGGCCATTTTCATCTTAATGTATACGCTACAAAATGGGTGAAAAATCATGGACGCCTCCATGAAGGTGATTATTGTTTGTTAGGGATGTGAAGAATAACTGTAACTTCTGTGATGTACTGACCTTCTCAAAAGAGCACAGTTTTGGGCAGTGTTTGGAGACTGACTTAAAGCAAATCTCTTTTAAAAGCAGAGAAGTGGTACTTTAGTACTGCCGACAGCGTGAACATCATCTTCCCAACTCAGAAAATTCACTATTTAGAGGTGTTGCTAGTGAACACCACTGCTATACACTATATGGCCAAAAGTATTGGGATACACCTGTTTTTCAGGCTTTGTGTTGGACCCCTTACTTCCAGTGAAGGAAAATCTTAATGCTTCAGCAGACCAACACATTCTGGACAACGCCATGCTTCCAACTTTGTGGACACAGTTGGAGAAGAACCTTTTCTATTCTAGCATGACTGTGCCCTCAAGACATGGTTGGATGAGTTCGGTGTGGAACTTGACTGGCCGCACAGAGTCCTGATACTCAACCCCAACAAACAGCTTTGGGAACTAGAACAGAGATTGCGAGCCAGGCCTTCTATTCTTGTGCCTGACCTTATAAATGCACTACAGAATGAATGGTCACAAATTCCTACAGAAACTCCAAAACCTTGTGTAAAGCCTTCCAAGAAGAGTAGAAGCTGTTATAGCTACAATGGGGGGACTATCCCAATATTAAAGTTTATGTATTTGAATGCAATGTCATTAAAGTCCCTGTTGGTGTAATGGTCATCCCAATACTTTTGTCCATATTGTGTATGTATAGTGACATGCACTGCGGATGTTAGCAAAGTGTTAGCTAATGCTATCAGCTGAATTACTGAAAACTAAACTTCCTCTCTATCTTATACACTCTCTCAGCTCTCTGGAAAGGCTAAAATAAAGAATCTAAGGCCAGAAACATACTCAGCACGAGTACATGAACACAAATAACCGACCAACCCATTTACAAATGTTTGGTTCTTTCCATGTGTATGTGTGTTCTTATGTTTTTGAGGCATTTAAAACATTCAGTGCTCAAAGAGGACAAGTGAAAACAACATTTACTTTTATGTAGTGTGTGCTGCAATGTTATGAAGAGGTGATAATCTATCATGTTTTAAATAATTGAGTTGCATTCCGAATTGCGAAACAAGGACAGGTGACTACAGGTTACTGAAGTCATGATCTAAGCATTAAATGCAAGCCTAGTCATGTTGTTTTCCCACTAGTGCCCTGCACTTTTTACAGCATGTTTTACATTACTATGTGTAAATAAGCCTCGGATAATAACCAATTGAGCCTCACTAGCAACTAACATTAATGTCAGTCTGTTTATGCAACTAGTAGATGCCGGTTCATTTTGGGCATAGCCCCTATAATGATTGTGGTCCAGAATGAGTTACCTTTTTGCGGGGCTTTTGGCTTGAGCTTTTAGCCTGCTGAAAAATGCCTGAAGTCGTTTCCATGTAGAGGCCTCACTCCTTGGATCTTCTACCTCAGATGTAACATCCTTCTTTTCCTCACGTTCTGCCCCAGACTGCACGCTAACCTCAACTGCCTCAGCCTCTCTTTGCTCCTCCTCAGTGGAAATGTGTTGTTCAGAACTTCCAAGGGCTCTGGAAGGAATAGATAGAGCAGGTCTGGCCTTTCCCGAGCATGAATTTGATGGGTATTTCTCAAGAGGAGGGAGGCACTCTTGGCGAATGAGTACCTCACAGCGGGGGTAGATGGCGAAGGGGAAAGTGTTGGCACAGCTGTCCTCATAGTCCTCATTTTCCACAGCATCCCATGCAGTTTTTAGCATACAAGGCAGCGCGTAGTTTTCTGCACCCTCAGACTCTGGCTTTCTGAGGGTATTCTGTCTTTCACAACCGGGTTCCTGGTTGGCCATGGTTTCATCAGCAAGCACTACCTCAGAGAACCTGGTCGAAGCATTCATATTTCATGTAAACTGATCATGTTCAATGACTACCACAGAGAAATTGACCATGCTTACATGAACCTCTCACAAGACCTTTACATCGGAATGGGTTTCACAGGAAGACTCTATTGTGACACGCGGACATTGTGACATCGCATCAATCTAATATTATGACATAATTTCAATCTAATTTAGGCCTGGTTTAGTCAGAAAGCTTGAATTACAAGAAAAAAACTAAAGAATATAAAAACGAATCAATGGAAAAATTGTGTTTGAATACAGTCGTGCTGGAATAGAAAAGGGCCTTCCTAAAAACACATGTCCCCAAAAGTTGGAAGCACGGCGTTGTCCAAAAGTCTTGCGATGCTGAAGCATTAAGATTGTCCTTCACATGAAGTAAGGGGCCTAGCCCAAACCCTGAGAAACTGGTGTGTCCCAACACGTTTGTCCATATAGTGTATATAAGATAAAAGGTTGCAGTAGGCAGTGGTTACAAAAAAATCTGTACTGTCCTCAAGCTTAGACAGTATGAAGTTACAATGGATGAAACATCTGAAGGATAGAAGAACACAATGTTTGCATGAAACAAATGACTTACGCTATAAGCATTTAGCTAGCATCCACAGAATGAGTGTTTGATATTTTTACAGTATACAGAGAAAATGTAAGCTTTGTTTGATCCTACATGTGTGTTTGAGACTGTGTATATGTAGAAATGTGTGTGAGTGCAGGTGCAGAACAGAGCAGTATTTCTTTCCATATGAGTTCCAAGTGTTGAGTTTTGAGAACTAGAATAGTTCTAATAATATATGCATAAAAGTAATATACATACACACACACACACGTGTGTGTTAGAGAGAGTGGGTGTATGAATCACATGAACAAATGAAACAATATATGAAACACTGGCATATAACATTTTGTTGGAGTGCAAAAGTATATATTCTCAAAAGAGCACAGTTTCAGGCAGTGTTTGTTGAATGACTTAAAGCAAATCTCTTTTAAAAGCAGAGAAGTGATACTTTAATACTGCCAACAGTGTGAACATCATCTTCCCAACTTCCCAATTCACAGTTTAGAGGTGTTTTCAGAGCACTACAATCTCCTGCACTGCGCTCACAATTGCTAGTGAACACCACTGATATACACTATATGGACAAAAGTATTGGGATACACCTGTTTTTCAGGGTTTGGGCTGGTCACCTTACTTCCAGTGAAGGACAGTCTTAATGCTTCAGCAGACCAACACATTTTGGACAACGCCATGCTTCCAACTTTGTGGTAACAGTTTAGGGAAGAACCTTTTCTTTTTTTCTTTTTTTCCCATTTATTTAGCATTTTCCAAATAAAAGCAACTTACATACAAAATGCTTCAAATGTATACATGTAACAAAGGTAATAACAAACAAACTGACAAACATCTTCATATACACTATAGCATTTGAACAGCTAACCTACAGTGCCTACTCCCTTTGCCCACCCACAGGCCCATAAGCAGGGAAAATAATAAAGAAATTAGATAATATATTAATAAATAAATAACTAACCAAAAAAGCAAATACCTAAATAATAATAAAAAAAGTCAATAAAGGAATACACAAAAACAGACAAGTACTTATTGTTTTTTAAAATTCAATCAGGTGCAATTGTTTTCAAAGATCTAAAATAGGAAACCAAGGGTTGCCACACCTTCAGAAACACATCGGCTCTCCCCCTCAGTTTAAACTTGATTTTTTCAAGTTTTAAAAAGAACATAAGATTCTTTAGCCAGAGGGTTATGGCTGGGGGATGAGGAGCCTTCCAGGACAGTAATATCCTGCGTTGTGCCAATAGTGAGGTGAAAGCGATGGCATCCACTTGCATACTATTAACAGGGATGGTGGAGTCTCCAGGGACCCCAAATATAGCAATCAATGGGCAAGGCTCCAATCGGATTCCAAAGACATGAGAGATAATCTGAAAGTAAGAGATCCAGTATACCTGGATTTTGGGGCAAAGAAAAACATGTGACTTCAATTGCATGGAGAGGAGTTGCATCTATCACATAGGTCAGGAACATTGGGATAGATTTTTGATAGTTTGGACTTTGACCAGTGTAACCTGTGTACAACTTTAAACTGGATAAGAGAAAGCCTTGCACAAGATGATGAGGTACGAATCCCATTAACGACCCTGTCCCAGTAGCCTTCTACAAATTTCAGATCCAACTCCTGTTCCCAGTTAGAAATAGTTTTATTGTCTGAATCGCTGTCCATTGAAAGAACCATGGGGAAGAACCTTTTCTATTTGGCCATGACTGAGCCCAAGTGCACAAAGCAAGCTGCATAAAGACATGCTGGATGAGTTCAGTGTGGAAGAACTTGACTGGCCACACAGAGCCCTGACCTCAACCCCATCCAACACCTTTGAGATGAACTGGAACAGAGACTGTGATCCAGGCCTTCTCGCCCAACATCAGTGCTTGCCCTCATAAATGCTCTACAGAATAAATGGGCAAAAATTCCTACAGAAACTACAAAACCTTATGGAAAGCCCTTTAAGAAGAGTAGATGTTGTTAGAGCTGCAATGGGGGGACTAGCCCCATATTAAAGTTAATGTATTTGAATGCAGTGTCATTAAAGTCCTTGTTGCTGTAATGGTGATCCCAATACTTTTGTCCACATTGTGTATGTATACTGACATGCATTGTGTTAGCTAATGCTATCAGCTGAATTAGCTAAACTTCCTCTCTATCTTATACACACTCTCGACTCTGGAAAAGCTAAAATAAAGAATCTAAGGCTAGAAACATACTCAACACGAGTCCATGAACACAAATAACTGACCAACCCTTTTACAAATGTTTGGTTCTTTCCAACCAAACACAATGTATATTCCTATGTCATTTTGTTGGAGTGCAACAACATATATGCATACATGTGTATATATGTGTATATCACTCCTACTTTTGTTATATGCCAGTAATTCGTAGCTCCACCTGCAGAGCATTTTCTCATGTAGTCCCTCAGTCATTAAGTCTAGGTGTTTGAGCTAAATCTGGTGACAGTGCATGTATTTATGGTAACTGGTTATTTTAGAATTGTTATTTGAGAGTACTCAGATCTGTATGTTTAATCACCTAATCGTGTTGCCAAACAATTTTCTCTTTTTTTCATTATTTAACTTCTTGCTTTTTCTTAGTATTGTTATCACAGTGGTTGTATTTTTGTTTTGCTCTCCAGCAACCATTCAGGCTAAAACACTTCTCAGGAAACTGATTTGAATTTCACGCCACGTATTACTTGGATCAAAATGGTAAAACAATGGATTGTGTGCGATTTTTAGCTGTTCAAACTAAGTGAAATCAAACTGGTTGCAATTGGATGTGCAAACAGACCAAATTTTAGGTGAAAGGATAAATTAAAATGTCCAGTGCGCATGCGCACTGGTAGAGCTCGGTCCACATGTGCGGCTGGTTTCTGCAGGCTGAACTGCATTTGCACTCTGCACAGAGACCCTCACTCATCTCCCATCATGGCGCTGTGAAGCGTTCAGTTCTCTGTAGGCTCCAGGAAGCGGACTGAAAATCCATTAGCCTGCCATGGAGGTCCTGGCTCGATTAAGTGTAAGTTGATTGAATATGTGTCATATAGAGGGCTAGACCTGATGTGTAATTTGGAAATGCATGCAATTTTTAAGGTGTACTTTACAAATGCATGTGAAAAATAAGGTGTATTTAATCTTTGGCGGCTTGATGGTATGGATGGCTTTTCTTTTATTTTTTTCCCTTCATATGGAAGCTCTTAATTATGATAGTTTTATGAATTTGAATGTACCAGATGATCCGTGCTGCTTATGATATCTGCATTCGATATGAAAAATACGGGACATAAACTGCACATACCGGCGACTAAGGGTGTTTTTTACATCATAAAATTGAGCCTTTATCGTATTTTCTTGACATGGACATTTATTCCCTTACAATAATCATGGAGGAGTCCGTCTGAGGCGAAAAGGCTAATGGTGTGTTTTACACTGAGCCTTACATATTCCATTCATTTGGCCATGTGTGAGCTATACATCGGCTTTAAATCGAAACGTGCGTTGTGTTTTCACCTCTCGGCTCTCTAAAGGTAATGTCAGACTGAATCACTCTGTGTTTTGTGGAGAAAATGTCAGATTTTTACGCACAAACAAATGTCAGTGAGGGTGAGGATGCTCGTCGCCTTGGAAACGGTGGGAGGGGAGGGACACTGGCACGCGGAGGCTGGGATACGGGGGGGGGCAGGGGAGACGGAAATAAATAAATAAAGACTTTCCAATGGTGCACTGTCGACGCAGACATCCCAGTAACCCACATTTCAGCAGAGAAGGAGCGAAGAGGCCGGGATTCAGCCTACTGCAGAGGACCCTCCACCTCATCCCGACGGTTATCTGACGGTTACCCAACGGTAACGGTCGATTCAGCCGCAGAGAGCTTAAACCGTGCCTTAACGGTCCTGGGTTACGACAGGTAGG
The DNA here is from genome assembly GCA_037974365.1 of Hydrocynus forskahlii. Taxonomy (NCBI): domain Eukaryota; kingdom Metazoa; phylum Chordata; class Actinopteri; order Characiformes; family Alestidae; genus Hydrocynus; species Hydrocynus forskahlii. The sequence goes on along the minus strand of JBBPCX010000147.1, from coordinate 5,859,973 downwards.
GCTTAGCAGAAGCTTCACCTTACCTTAATGTATTCATTTTACCTCCGCGTTTTTCTATTTCTCGGTAAATGTTGTACGGGGAGGGGGGGTCTCCATGCCGCCCCCTCCCCACCGGCACCACAGCCTCTCTAACACTGGAGGAGGCTGTCCTGTAATGGCGCCTAGATACCAGGTGAAGGTAAGATCATCAGTGATGAGGAAATGTGCCTGTGAAAGAGGACTGTCCTCTAATATATGTGTACGTAATATGTTATGTATTTTTTCATATATAAAAATACAACATCTGAATTACAGTGACAGGTGCCTCTGTGTCCCGGAATGTGTCGTTCTAGAGAGAGGCCTGCTTGACATTGGAGAATGACAAAAGTCCTGTCGTTTGTTTCTGCTCTTGTCATTCATAAATGTATCTTTTCTGCTAGTTGGTTTGTCTGTCCTTAAGTGTGGGAAGGAAAATTTACCTAAAGGATGTGTTTTGGAAGTGTAGGTCAAGCTGTGTGGGTCGTTTCTGACCGAGTTCTGTCGTTTTCCAGGGTGGAGAAGTTTTAATTGTAGTCACAAACTGGTAAATAGGTTATTGGTTTCTGCTCATCTAGGTGCCAGAAGTCTCCCCCTTTTCCCTTCTGTTCTCACACCCGAGCAGTAATGGACAGATAATGGCTGAGTGCCTCTTACTTTAATCTGATTTACTGTGTGTGTGTGTTTGCGTGTGTGTGTGTATATGTGTGTGTGTGTATGCGTGTGTGTGTGTGTGTGTGTGTGCGTGTGCGTGTTTATGTGTGTGTGTGTGTGTGTTTGACTGTGTGTGTGTGTGTGTGTGTGTGTGTTTGTTTGTGTGTGTATGTGTTTGTTTGTGAGTGTGTTTGTGAGTTTTCAAGGTTCAAGGTTTCTTTACTGTCATCAACAGCTGTGTATGTGTAGACAGCATTTCTCCTCGGACCACGGCGCAACATATAGGAACATTCAGCATTCAACAGAGTGCAAGTTACGACAGAAATACAGACAACACAATAAACAGAGACCACTACATTCTAACAGTAATGTAGCTGTAACTTGTGGACACTATGTAAAACTTCCAGAGCGATTAGTATTACACCATAAGTATATTTGTTATGATTATTGCACTGGAGCATATATTGTTGCACTGGAACAAATGTTAACCTTTTTGTACACCACAAGAAAATGGAAGAAGCAGCTTAGCTAACAGTTAATCATGGCTTAAAATCTCTTGATAATGTGTGTTCGAAATGCCAATGAATTTATGTATTCTTTGAAATAATGGCCTTAAATATTACTAGAGTAATCCCTGCACATGTAATGTGTTTGTGTTTGTAGCTGCATGAGCTGTATTCATAACTGTCAAGGTCATTTTCTACATTGAGGATAAGCCCAACATCCAGTATGGGACATGACTGTATCCAGGACACTCTACACAAACACCTGGAGAACATTTGTCACATTGCATGTGCAAAAACCTGTGTGTGTAGTTGAAGTCAATGTGAAAACTATCCACTTCAACAGAACTGCCTGTCTTACAGATGTCTCTGTGCTCACCTGTTTTCAACCATGTGGTGGTAGGAATGGTGGGCAATATAATATTGCTACCTAGACAAATTCCATCATGTTTTTCATGAACATCATCAGTACCAGGTCAGTGTCGGGAGTCTGTCACGGGCTGAGTACAGCACCACTTTTGAAAATAACAATTTACTGAGAAGTTCCACGTACAGTTATTTTACTTTTCCTAGGCTTCAGCTTTTATACTTCTACTCAGAGTGTATTGTGTCTGTTTAATTGTATCAAATTGTACCACAATGGTTCTGGAACCATACATTTTGGGGTCCTCGAGTTCCTTCGACAGTGTTGTAACCCGAATTTTGGTGTTAGTCAAAACACATTCTAGCCTAAGTCACTTACCTATCCTGTGTGTGTTTGCGTGTGTGTGTGTATTTCTATGCGTGTATGTGCGTGTCTGTGTGTGTGTGTGTGTGTGCTTGTTTGTGTGTAAAATCATAAAAACACAACTAAGCCACAGAAAAAAAAATTAAAGGAAACTCCCTCACTCATACGCCGCGTTACTGCGTATTCTTCCGCCGTGTGCAGCCAAACTATTTCGCCCATGTAGTCCGTAAGTACGAGGCTAACGGTGTAAGTCGAGCAGGAGTAGGAGTGAGCGTCGTGAACTCGAAACGTTGAATGTGGAGACTGTTGTAACCCGAGGACCCCCCTGTATTGTGTTAACATCATGTATCATAATATTTTGGCCAAATCTTGCAGAATCTTGTGTAATGCAGAATCAAACCTGGCCAGCTGTGTTATAGTTAAATGCCCTGTTGTCTCTACAGTCGCCTTAAACTCTGTCATCGAACGTTTTGAAATGTGCTGAATTGGTGTTATGTCAGGGTCGTGCTGAGTGGAGTGACTCATTGTGCACACCACAGCATGAAGAACACGGTAAAATTTGCCTTGTCATGTCTCTGTGACCATTCATTTTTTCTGGAAGAAAATGATTGGCTTGGTTTTAAACACAGTCCCTTCATTCCCTTTTCCCTTCTCAACAGTGGCATGGGTCCAGGCTATAAATCAGAAGTAAAGAGCTGCTTTTAGTGGGCACAGTAGGCTTTTAGTGTGCTGTGATCCATATATTAAGCTATCTTTATATTCTTGCTTGCTTTAAAACTGCACGTGCTTGCTGGAGGCGTTCTGATCAGCAGATAACGAAGCTTGTAGTATTCAGCACATGGACTGAATGGAGGTTCAAACTGAGGTATTTTGCAAGCCAGTGGTTCTGTTTGAGTTTTAGTGATTGCATGTAGAGGCATTTTTGTGGATGAGGTTGACTTTCACCAGTGTAGCCTCTTGCTGAGTTTGCAAAGAACACCTTGCAGATGACCAGTGGACTGGTCATCATTCATTTTTAATCAAAACAACCTCCTCAGCCGCGAGTGAGAGAGAGCTATTTTTAATGACACCTCTCTCCTTCAGTGATCTGGCAACCTTGAGTCTTGGCTCAAAACAGACCATTTCTTTCACCCTAGGCCTTCCCACATTTCTTCTTGTTTGATCTTTGATCACCGTCAGATGTCTGTTTCTTATAAAAGGGTGGTGTGTCATGAGCATTTAGATTTCATTCCAGTTTTTACTATCCTAAAAATCGAGTCACAGTGAAGAGGTAAAGATTTAGAGAGTAGATGAGACGAGAACAGTTAGGAGGTTGGGTGGGATCTAGACCTTAGTAAAGGAGACTTGGTGAGCTGTTGCCGGAATCATGACGTTTGATGTAGTTAAGCCCACATTTGTTAGCTTTTTCTTTTGTAATGTTGATACTTTCAAATGTTTAGAAGCAGCTTTATTGACAGATGGAGGAAGCTGAGTGTGATATCTAATCCTGTTTTGAACATGACTGTTCCAAGCACTGTCTAGAGTGTGATTTTGTGTCTCATTTGGGTACATTTATAGACATTTTTATACGTTTTATAAGACTAAACAACTTAGGCGCAAACTTCTTAAAAAGCAAAAAAAGCCTGTGTTCTGTGTCTTCTCGGTGCAGTCTGATAAGGCACCACTGGTAGAATCTTAGCTAGTTTACTAGTGTGAAACACTTGTTTTCCTTGTAGAGTAAAACGCACCCACGAACGTTGCTTTAGACAGGAGCACCTGCCGCGTGCATTAAATGTAAATCAGAGAAAAGGTAAGAGTCAGTAATTCAAGGTGAAAAATATTGACATGGCTTGTACTGTAACAAATGAATCAAAATGCAATGCCTAACAGTCCACGTCTGTATGTTTTAGTGGCCACGTTTTGAGGAAAGACGTTTTTTCTCTTGGCCCATTTTGTGATATTATACTGTCTTGTTTATTCAGAGGATTTCTTCAGTGTGGACCGACTTATGACAAAACATGCAGGGTACTAAGGAACAGATGAGTTTAAAGGGGTTCACAGTGTCATAAAGCTACCAAATGTATGTAAATCTGGACCTGTATGGTGCTGTGGACTGTTATTAAATTGAACCATCCTTGGTAATGTGAGCAAAAAGAGACATTTTATGTCTGAAATGTGTTCAGCACGTTCTTAGTTGTTGAAACTGATTTAAGTTGAAGATTCCGTCTTTGTGCACCCTTGCAACTTGAAAACTGTTTTAATTCACTCCAGATAGAATCTTCTATACTAAATCCTCTCCGTCTTTTGTTAGCAGCTAACTCCGCAGACAGATGAAAATACATCAAAGCTGTAGATAATATTACATGGGGACATTTATAAAACCCTAGCTGTGCAGTAAAAGGCTACTCTTTTAGCTGGATACATTGGTGGAAAGTGTTTTCAGCTTGGTTCTGAAAGGGTTTTGGTAGCTCACTGTAAGAGAACTTCAATGAGTCAGGGTTACCTCAGCAAAATTCTTTAGGGTAACATACGTCCGAGAGCTTTTGCTGAGTTGAAAATTGGTTATGCAGCTTTAACCACTAATGAGTTTAAAGGGAAATCTGGACGCATATCTGTTTCATTTCCATGACTGTATGCCGTTAATGTTCTTAGTGCTGACATCTAGGTTTTAAATTGACAAAATTTTGTGGGCCACTTTTCATTTCAGTTTGGACAGAGAAAGTTTCCCCTTTTTTGAGCCAGAAACCACTAACAAACAGTTTTAAAACAAAATGAGCTTGTTTGGACCAAGACTTCAAGTATCAGAAGAGGCTGTGTGACTATACAGAACTATACAGAACTCTGAGAACGTGGGCTGGAGTTCTGGGGGTCTTCTGTTGTAACTTAGAAGGCCGGACCGTGTTGAGACATGGCTGAGAAATGGGACTGAGGAACAGGAGGAAGTAGGCTGTTGGTGCAGTGTGAAAACTGTGTCACAGGAAACAGACAGTAGAGATGAAAATTTATGGGATGAAAAGCTTCATGGTCATGGTCCTCCCCTGAATGTTTATTTCATGGCTTCATTAAAGGGACATATTATGCAAAACTCACTTTTTGCATCCTTTTGTATTTCCATTTGGGTGTCTACTGCTCCTATAAACACTCCGCGAAAAAAAACCATCCATTCGTTTTCTGTTAATCAATTGAAAGATTGTGGATCATGTGTTTCTATGAGCCGTTTGGGCGGCTCCCTTATTCTGACATCAGGATGAGGAAATTTGCATAGAACCCCTCATCTGTCGAGCCCCCACCCACTAAATTAGTTGATCCGCCATTTTTGTCTGCTGGTTTTCCGAGCACGAATAAGACGTCGAGCGCTATGGCTACAGGCAAAGGCAAGTCACACATGAAGTGTTGTGTTGTTACTGCAAAGAACAATACAAATCCCTACACTGCATTCGTGAAGGTGTTTGTCCAGGTGGCTCATCTTCAACTCGGGGTCGACCATGTAGGGCTGAATAGCGTCTCTATTTTCTGCCATTTTTACGTGTGTTAAACGTGCAGCGTTAGCATGGAATGGGTGGGGTGTGGCCAGCAATAGCTTTTTTGCATAAAAGTGACAGAGCCCTTAAATGGCTCATCTTGAAAGGGACTCAAACTGTCAAGAATAGAGCTGGTGAGATCACTTTATGTGAGAGTGATTTTGTGCAAAATCTTCATGAACATGTTTTGTATAGCCCATAGACCTATTATAACTTGTTTAAAAATAGGTATAATATGTCACCTTTAATATTCCAACCATCATTTTAACTGTTAGTTCTATAAGATATTTTTGGATCACTTGAAGACCTTGAAACACTAGTATTGGGACGGCTGACCATTGCACCAACAGGGCCTTTAATGACATTGCTTTTAAATACAGGGACTTTAATATGGAGTTGGTTCCCCCTTTGCATCTAGAACAACTTCCGCTCTTCTTGGAAGGCTTGAAAGATTTTGTAGAGTTTTTGTTGGAAATTTGAGGCCTTTCATTCTGTAGATCATTTATGAGGTCAGACACTGATGTTGGATGAGAAGGCCTGGCTCGCAATCTCCATTCCAGTTCTTCCCAAAGGTGCTGGATGTGGTTGAGGTCAGGGCTCTGTGCGGGACAGTCAAGTTCTTCCACACTGAACTCATCCAATCATGGCAAAAGGTCCTTCCTAAAAAATGTGTGTACACAAAGTTGGAAGCATGGTGTTGTCTTGAAATGTCTTGGTGTGCTGAAGCATTAAGATTGCCCTTCACTGAGAGTAAGGGGTCACCTGAATTCAAAAATTCAATGTGTCCCAATACTTTTGTCCATGTAGTGTGTGTATGCTTTTGGTAAGTGTCTATTTTATATTGATTTTGCTAAAGATATCTTAGTAAAACTGTTTTCTAGCAGTGTCTTTTAGAATAATACTTAACAGTACAGACAGTACAGTATAATATAAGGACAACTTGATCTGACCTCCATCTATTTTCCTCGGTGTAGATGTAAAAAAACTAGGTTTAGCGACCTTGAACAATCTACTGTAGTAGTAGAATGCCTGGACCATGTGCTTTCTATGCATCACAAGACGTCACAGTTCTAAACCTGGTCACTAGAGGGAAGCATTTGTGCTGAGTGAACAGCTTCTCGTGAAGTGCTGCTCTCAGCAACCGCGCCTCCACAGTATCAATTTCCATTGATTTATTTTTTTACTTTTTCACATGTCAATATTTCAGGACAGTACCCCCCAGAGACAACTTAAACAGAGATTGTAACATTGGACTTGGAAAGTCATTAAGCAGTACCATGGAAAAAGTAATTACTTTGTAGTACAGTTGAGCAATTTACAACAATGTAGCACTCTTGGGAATTGGTGTCTGTTCTAAATTCATTTTATTTGGTTTAATCTCAGGTCTTGCTTGTAAGTGGATATTTATATTATGATGATAAATGACATCTTCTTCTCTGTTTTTCTCTGTCTAAACCTCTCTCTTTCTCCAGTCAAACATGAAGAGCATGGAGCGTGAGCTTCAGTGCCCAGTGTGTAAGGACATAGTGAAGCAGCCGGTGGTGCTGCCCTGTCTGCACAGCGTATGTTTGCTTTGTGCCTCGGAGGTGCTGGTCCAGAGTGGCTACCCCCAGCCTGAGCTGCCTCCAGAACCCAACTCGCCGGCCTCCACTCCCAACACCCGCTCTCCACGGCAAGCCCGCAGGCCCATGCCCAAGGCTGACCGTCCGCTGCGGCCAGGTGTGTGTGTGTATGTGTGTTTGAATGTGCTTGTGGTTTGTGCTAATTTTGCTTGTGCTGGTTTCCCTATGTGCGTTTGTTATTGTGTCTAATAAGCTGTATTGTTTTCAGTGCGGTCTATTGGACTTCCAGTCCATTATCCTGAATGTGCATTTATGAAAAATCGAGTAATTGTCACGTCACTCCATATCTCCCGAATAAGGACAGACTCCAGTGTTCATTCCCAATAAGTTTTATTTTCCAAAAACCAAAAGTTGGCGCGAGGGCCAAATACAGGACTTCAGTTAAAGCAAAAAGGAGCCAGGAGAAAGCCAAAACCCGTCACGACGGTTGACCCACACCTCAAACCCCTTAAATACATTTAACACAATCCCACCCACCAATAACAAAACACAAGCACTAAACACAAACTAAACACAGCTGTGACTCATCTATCTCTAAACCCCCAGTCACCCTTCAAAATAAAGGCACAAAACATAACCTAACAGAAAAAGGACGGCCTCTAGTGGCCGCCCACCATCACTGTAACCAGCCCTGACAGTAATAAATAAGGTCACTGCTTGTTTTAAAAAGCTGTGAGAACTGAAAGCGCGTCAAGGTCCTCAGCCAGTAAAGGTGCAGGTGTATTAGGAAGTTGTAACAGAAGGATGCACTGAAATTAGCTGTCAGATCACATTTACTAATATAGTACAAGAGACGACAGGTGTCAACCACAATAAAAGCGTCTGAAATAAGATGTGTGGTTGATCAAATAAAAAGAGAGAATAAAAGGCAGGGACTACAAGTAACATAAAACAGAAGATAAAATAAGCAATTGAAGACAAACAGCCCATGGCAAGACCAAACAAATCAAGACAGAACAGGAAACTTACTACATTGTCTTTAAAATGACTCAAAGTATGTTTATAAATACCTATTCTTGGAGCGACTTTATGAAGGATGGAAGACTGTTCTGGACTCTTTGAGCCGCTACCAAAAAAACCTGCTCACCTTCAGACCTCAACCGAGAGGGTGGCCCCTCTGAAACATCTGATTACATCTGAGCTCGAGATTAGAGGTTAGAATTACAGCTTGAACTGTGCCATGAGGAACTCTGAAATAATAATAATAATTATAAAACTCAACTCTAGCCAAAGCAGGGATGTGAGTAATAAAAAGGGTAATTCTCTCTCTTTTCAGGGTACGTGTTAGGACTAATGTGTTAGGGCAATCTTGACTGGTGGATTCTGTTGGGGAACGTTTCAGTAGTCAGTGGCTGTTCCTCTGTATTTGTTTTATAGGATTTGGTACATATCCAGGTCGCAGGCGGAAGGAAGGCCTTACTCAGCTAATGCTCTTTCCCTGCGTGCCCTGTGGGCGAGATGTGGAACTGGGCGAGAGAGGGCTGGTTGACTGCATGAGGAACCTCGCACTGGAGCGCATAGTGGAGAGGTAACGCAAGCTACACTGTCAGCGCTCCTCCGTGAATTTGGCATGATCATGACCCTCAGTCATACTTAATTAGGAGGTATTTTTAAATTGAGACTGGGACATTTTTCATGTGCTGTGAAATGTTTACCTGGATTCAATTCACTGCAGATGCTGAGTTAGGTAGGAATAGGGTGGTGGCGGCCTAGTGGGTAGGATACTTGGCCTCTGGACCAAGAGGTCATTGGTTCGAATCCTACCTTCAGCACACCACCACTGGGTTCCTGAGCAAGACCCTTAACCCCCAGCTGCTTCATGGACTCTGTCCCCTGTCGTTAGGGAACGGAAGTCACTTTGGATAAAAGCGTCTGCTAAATGCCATAAATGTAAATGAATACCTTGGTGTACAATAATGTACACAGAAAAGCTGCCTTAATCAGTCACTGTCATTAGGGAATACCTTTGAGGTGAAAGGTACTTGGACTGCAGCAATGTTTAGGAAGGTGCCATGCATTTTTATTCCCAAATGTTGCCCAGGACATGCTGGCTTGCCCTCCTCCCATAATGCATCCTGGTTGCATCTTTTCCTCAGGTAAGCAAAGCACAGTGCCCTGGTCAAATACATCAGGCCAGGCCACCTTTTAGTTCTAATGCTCACGTGCCTATTGTAGGCATTTTTGGCAGTGTGCATGGGTTAGCATGGGTACCCTGATGGGTCTGTGGCACCACAGCCTTGTATGCAGCAAGCTGTGATGCACTGTTTGTTCGGACACCTTTCCGTAATCGCTATCCTTGATTCATTGGTGGCTCTTCCATGGACCATTTTTGGTAGATACGAACCAGGAACACCCCACAAGACCTGCTGTTTTTAGATGCTCAAATCTAGTCGCCTAGCCGTCACAGTGTAGAAGTCATTCAGATCCTAATGTTAAACCTGCTCTCAACACATTAACTTCCATTTACAGGTGTTATTGAAATTAGCTAATATTATTTTATTGTTGTGGCTGATCGGTGTAATGCTTTCATGCGTTTCCCATTGTTTTCATGTTTTCCACTCTTTTTCCTTTCTTTTCTTGTGTGCTTTTCTTCAGGTACAGGCACACAGTGAGTATGGGTGGTGTGGCAGTGATGTGTCAGTTCTGCAAACCCCCACAGTCGCTGGAGGCCACGAAAGGCTGTGCAGACTGCAGGGCCAGCTTCTGCAATGAGTGCTTCAAGCTCTACCACCCCTGGGGCACACCCCGCGCACAGCATGAACATGTTCAGCCCACCCTCAACTTCAGGCCCAAGGTGAGCCTGCCCACAGTTACACTGGGACAGAATTGTACTGGATATTATTTTGGCAGGTCAAATCTCTGACTGGTCTGATATGCTACTGTGCATTTGGACTCGTAGTGAAGGCAGTAGGTAAAGTAGCAGTATCGTGTGTGTCATTTGTAAACTGTATTGATTCTCCCTATTTTTAATTTTTTTTACCTTAGTCCAGTAGCGGATCTGACATTTTCATCGCAGTGGTTTCAGTTCAGTTCTGGACCGAAGCTGTAGGGCTTTTCATTTTTAGAACAGGCAGCACCCCAAGCGGCCACTCTGCAAAAAATGCACGCATTTAATCAAGCTACTCGTTTAATCAACCTTGCTAATGATCATAGTTACAGTCTTAGTTCTTGTATCTCTAGGTTCTGACATGTCCGGAACATGATCAGGAAAAGCTACAGTTCTACTGCAAAACATGCCAAAGGCTCCTCTGCTCCCTCTGCAAGCTCCGTCGAGGCCATGCGGGTCACAAAATTGTGCCAGTCGCCCAAGCATATCAGGCTCTCAAGGTGGGATTTTAATTGTAGTTCAGGATTCTGTTTGATCTGTTTTTTCATTGATTGGAGATCTCTTTATCAGCACTGTGATATTTGTGGAAAAACTGAAAGAATGTGTGTGTGTGTGTGTGCGCGCGCGTGTGTGTGTGTGTTTGTGTGTGTAGGACAAGATCACCAAGGAGCTGAACTACATCCTGTCCAATCAGGGCACAGTACTGACTCAGATCACACAGCTGGAAAACGCTGTTACTCAAACTGAGGTATCATCACTACACTACTCTATCTGATGAATGTTTTAAGTCTGTGCCACCCACATAAGCACTGCTGCACAATTAGCTCCAAGCATTTATTTCAGTCATAATTTCAACTGTTTCAAGATTGTTCCAAGTCACTGTCTTGCTGCAGTTTCCTGTGTAAGTTTACCATCCATTGTGACAGAGCAAACCAATACAGAAAAAGCTCCTCCTTGTTTGATGTGTTCCAAAATAGAACAGTAACCCTGTGTGTGTGTGTGTATGTGTGATTGTGTGTGTGTGTGTGTTTGCTTGCAGGTGAACAGTGTAGCCGCCCGTGAGCAGCTCTCTCAGTGTGTGCGGGAGCTAATGGCCTTGCTGTCCGAGCGGCAGGGAATGCTGGCCCAGGCCCTGGAGAGCTCACGCCAGAAGCGAAGTGAGGCCTTGGCCAATCAGGTGGCTGAGAGGCGGAGCCTGCTGGAACATGCAGGCCTTATGGCTTTTACCCAGGAGCTGCTGAAAGAGTCTGATCCAGCCGGCTTTGTACATGCAGCCAGGCAAACTCACAACAGGTAGGGGACACACACTCATATTTGCTCAAATTTAATCAGCTGGCCCAGTTAAGGGTTGCATAGACGGGAGTGGTGGTGGCCCAGTGGGTAAGATATTCAATTCAATTCAATTCAGTTTTATTTATATAGCGCTTTTTACAACCAGGTTGTCAAAAAGCAGCTTTACAGAGTCCAGGTCTGAGCCCCTAGTGAGTAAGCCGAAGGCGACAGAGGCGAGGAAAAACTCCCTC
>JBBPCX010000147.1:5817303-5841780 GCA_037974365.1 Hydrocynus forskahlii | reverse complement strand
TATATATATATATGTATGTATATATACATATGCTACCTAAGTATCAAACTTGTGTTTCAGTTTATTTCAGTTTTCTATTCTATCTTTTACAACAGATATTGCCCCAAAGCAGCTTTAGAGAAATCCAGGGCCAGGGTGAAGGTCACATATTTAACACTGAAAGAAACCAGGACCCAAAAAAAGAACACACCCACCTCTGATCAACAGAGGGGCTACAAGACAAGTGATACAAGAAAGATTACATCTTAATCTAGTTTATTTTTGTCAGTGTGTATCAGCCATACATGACGTGTCTTGCTATAAAGGTCTTCAGTGTCACACTTGCCGTATGGATAGCTTACATAACAGCATTCAATTTGAATGTTGCACTGAGCTTGTATGATAATACATGAATTACTGAAATGCAGTCTTAATACATTAAAGCACTCCTAAGCATGCGCTAGGGCATGAACGACTTCAGATTTTTTTCTGAAGTCTAGGTCGAGTCAACTAGTCGTTTGATGATGTCACACAGACCCAGCAAAGGAACACAGGTGTCCAACATTGAGCAACTTTTATTAAAGTTCTCTGTAACATTAACAGTCAACATTACAATTAAACAGGACAAAGGCTGATCCCTTGAATTTTCTGGTACATTAAAGTGTACAACAGAAAGTGGGAACAGTTTAAGCCGCAGCAGCCTCTCAGCGTCCTCTGGACTGGATGACTCCCTGCAGTGCTAGCGTTAGCCATGTTAGCTAGCGGATGCCGTTTCAGATGCCGTGCAGAACGCCGGTACTGTTACTGTACTTTAACACAGACTTGCAGATTGTGCAGGTCACCGTGCTGTTTGTTTGTTTAGAGTGAAGTATCTCCACACGTGTGATGTGTGTCTGTCATCTCTGCTGCCATGTCTCTTGTGGTTTTGTGTTTAAATTCCCCTCGCGCCAACGTTCCTGCCCTTTTTATGAAGGGACTATAATAATTGGTTTAGTCATGGAACGCATGTCAGCATCAGCCAATTAGAGGCAGAGACTGCATTGTGTACACAAGCGCGCGCACAGAGAGGGGAAAAAAACACACGACTTGTCGACTTCTCTCAGAGGGCGTCGACTTGTGCCTCTGAAATCTGATTAGTCGACTTCTCTGTTAATGCCCTATCATGGGCTATATCATTTAAACACAGCATAGATGAACAGATACTGACTGCAGATGCTGAGCTTACTGTCTACACTTATCTTGCAGCTACACTCACTATTTAATCAGATACACCTACACTATATGGACAAAAGTACTGGGGCACACCTCTTAATTATTGAATTCAGGTCACCCATTACTTTCAGAAGGGCAACCTTAATACTTCAGAATACTAAGACATTTTGGACAACGCCATGCTTCCAACTTTGTGGACACAGTTTGGGGAAGAACCTTTTCTATTCCAGCATGACTGTGTCCCAGTGCACAAAGCAAGGTCCATAAAGACATGGCTGGATGAGTTCGGTGTGGAAGAACTTGACTGGCCACACAGAGCTCTGACCTCAACCCCATCCAACACCTTTGGGATGAACTGGAACAGAGATTGCAAGCCAGGTCTTCTCATCCAACATCAGTGTCTGACCTCATAAATGCTCTTCCAAGAAAAGTTGAAAGTCTTCCAAGAAGAGTGCAAAGGGGGACCAACTCCATATTAAAGTCTATGTATCTGAATGCAATGTCATTAAGGTCCCTGTTGGTATAATGGTCAGGTGTCCCAATACTTTTGTCCATGTAGTGTATATAGTTGCGCTTTTAGGTTTTACTATTACTGACTATAGCCAGTCTGTTGCTGCACAGTTTATCAGTCCATTTACCATGTCTTTTAATGACTTGGACCATTCTCAGAGCAGCACTACTGACATGGGACTGGATGTGGCCCTTTTATGAGTGTTACAGGTGTTTCTCAATACTGTATATTTACTGGCGGCATTACTACACATAGCTACCTTGTCTCTATCCCGAAAGAGACTGTAGCTCATTTTTGTCCTGCGCTGTTTGTGTTAGTCATCCTCAAGCCCTTCATCAGTGGTCAGTTTCTGACCACAGGATCACTTTTTTACATGGATAATTTTGTTTGGTTTACGATCACCCCAGCCATGACACATAACAGCACTACATTCACTGACTTGCCACATGTTAGTGTCACTGCTGTGTTGAGAATAGTCTCTCACTCATACAATAGCTGGTCAGTGGTGGTTCCTTTCCACTGATAAATGGAACAGAGGGAGCCTGATAACAGATGTGCAACTGTGAACCTACAAAGTGATTCGAAACAGACCAATGAGTGTAGCTACAAGGTATGTGCCTCTAACAACCTGCCGACTCAAGCTTTTTCTGCCCTCATTTTTATATAGACTGTTTAAATCCAGTTTTAAATGAGTATTTTATAGAGCTATAGGCCTATGTTGTCCTGCACTGTCAGATGCACAGGGACTCAAAGAGTTCCGAAGCGATTCTTGGTAGATATTGAAGTGTCTTGTTATTGCTGCTTCAAAAAAACCCAGATGTAAAACCCCACATGTGTCTTTAATTGCTGCCATCTTGAGTGGTTAGGTATGTTTTGGTTAAAGTGGACCTTTTGAGAAAATATGAGCTGAGCGGCGGAAAAGCTGGCGTGTTTTTTCCCCCTGACCAAACTCTGCGTTTTTATAAATGCAAACATCTGAAATTCTCAGATCACCCCATGATTGTGAAAATTTATTGCACTGCTGGGAACTGATAGAGTCTGAAAAAGCTGAGTGCAGTCAATCTCTTGAAAATACAGAAAGTGTGACGAGCCCAACCAAGAATGTGATGTTTGTCCAAGAAATGCTGACAATCTTCCCCTTTGTCTTTGATCCCTAACTTTCCATATCCTGCTCTTTCCGGCTTCTCAGCTGACTGCAGTCGTCTTGAATCCTATATCCATTTTTTTTCCTTCTTTTTCTCAGATGGATTCTCCTCCATCTGTCTGCAATCCACAATTTTCCGTATTGTGCCTGCTCCCCTACATTTGTTATGTCTTCTCTGGCTCTGTCATCCAGTAACCTCTCCAGTAGATCTCTCTCTATTCCCAACCCCCTCCTCTGAACACCCCCCCACCCCACACCCAGAAATAATTAAATAAATAGAAATCTGCAACAGCTTGGGTTTAGGCAGTCTGAAGGTATGTGGCCACAACACCACATGTATTACCAGCCTTTAATCCTACCAGGAAGCCTTATGCACAGTCGGGGTTGAGGCGGGGGGGTGGGGGGTGGGGGGGAATGGGGGGGGCGGTGAATTTTTAAATACCTCAGAAGATTTGCCTCTGCTTAAACTCCCCGCGATCATTATTTAATATGGCCGGCTCTTTTCGGGGCCACGATAAGTCTGCTGCATAGTCGATTCGGTGAATGGCCACACTAGGGCAATCCACTCTGTTATAGGCTTAAGGCCATGCCAGCTGTTGTAGGGTCTGCACTGTCCACTACCATCTGTGTCAAGTCTTTGTCAGACTCCACTGTATACCAGGGGCTGCTGCAGTGCCACCTGTTTTTGTGTGATGAAGTTTTCTTTCCTGCTTCTATGTTATTCATATGTGATTTAGGGCAGCTTTTCTCAGTCCTGTTGGTCCTTGGTGGTGAAACTCCTTTATATCACTATACACCTCAACAGATTTCACTGCCAAGAAGCTACTTTTCCTCATCCATTGTTAGGTTATAAATAGTTTAGTTTAATGTATTTACATGTGCAGTTTGCGTGTTCTCCTTGTGGTGGTGTGGATTCCTCCAGGGTCTCCGGTTTCTCTAACAGTCCAAAGACGTGTGTGTCAGGTGAACTGGGGATTCTAAATTGACCATAGGTGTGTGTGTGTGTGTGTGTGTGTGTGTGTGTGTGTGTGTGTGTGCGCGCCCTGTGCTGGACTTTTGCCCTGCCTTGCACCCGTTGACTCCGGGATAGGCTCCGGGTACCTAGTAAGGATTAAGGGGTCACAGAAAAATGAATGAATGAATGTTTTAAAATTCAACTTTAAATGTTAGTAATATGTTAGTATATACCGCAACTGCATTTTCTTATGTGCCAAAGTCTCGGAGCCCCAGGTCGAATAATGTCTTGTTGGTAAATTCTAAGCGGAAATAAGCACAAATCCTTTACAGAGAAAATACTTCTGCACATTTTAACACCCAGTTACTGATTTTATATCTCTGAATGTAACATATTGGGGGGGAAATGATTTTGCTGTGACTTGAAAAGGCTGCTTATAGCAAAGGAAATGTGCTTGCATGAATTATAGTACGGTATATACAGGGGTAACATCGGAATTTTACATTCTATTGGTGGTTCAGTGTACACTGTACAGTATGTACACGGGTTTACCTTTACTTTTTGTTTAAGGGTAATGTATTAAGCTGAAAAATGAAATTAATGTGGTTTGGGAGCATATTTGGGGGCATATTTAGGGTTTAGACCATACAAATAGGTTATTATAGGCTTTTTTTTTTTACTACATCACAAGTTTGCGGGTTTTTTTTCACAATTTCGGGGGTCGACTGTGTATCTAGAGCATTTAATTTTCATCTGGCCCATCTCTGCCTTGAGGCATCACTGGCATTAACGACTGTGTGGCAGTGTGGCGGTCATATAAGGCCCTGACCTGCCCCTGCCTTAAACCCAGAATGGCGGAAGATAGCTACGGGTGATGTGAGATTCAATCAGTTTAAATGTTAGGGTAAGAGGATTGGGGGAAGCTAGTGGGGGGCTCTTCAGATAACAACCACTGCCCCTCCCCCATGGAACAAATGAACACAGACAGTAATACTGCCCCATATGGACATACATTTTATCAGTCTCTGGACGGTAGCAGAATCTACATTTAACTGTTTCGACTCTCGAGGTCAAAAAAAGCCCCCCAAAAGCCAGCCCCCGTCTGTCTGTCTGCTGTTTAATCCACAGATAAATTGAAGCTTTATAGGGTCATAGCACGGACTGCTATTCTGTTCAGCCGTATGAAAAAGACTGTTACTGCTGTGGAACAAATTAGTGTTAGATTTGAAATGATGCGGTCTTTCGCCCCTTTGATCACACATGAGACTGAAGCTTCATTAAGCTTCATTTGCATTTTTTTATTCCGCGCATGTTGTGACAGCAGATTGAAAGTGAATTAAATCATGGTTTTTCTTTCTCCCTCACTCTCCCTCTATCTCTCTTTCTCGCTTTCTCTCCCTGTCATCCATCCATCACTGTGCAAAAGTCTTGAGCCACCCGTCATTTCTTCATATTTCGCTTTGTTGGTGCGGAAATACTATTTTCTGCCTGTCAAACTGTTGGCCTGGCGTATTGAGTATATTTAATTTTAAAAATGGAAACATGAGCTTGACTGGCACAGACAGCAAAGTGCCTAAAAATACAAGGTGCCTAGATGAAGGAGTTCCAACCACTCAGCATTCAGCACCACCAGTATACCGATCGCCGCCTGATCATCTGGAATCATCAGCTCCTGTTTCTTCACTGGTTCAGGCCTTAATTTTGATGTGCTTTGTTACGTTTGAATGATTCATACACTGGTCACTGTGTGGCTTAACAAACAAAAAAACATTCCTCTGAAACTGGTCAGATTCAGGGACTGGACTGATATGAGGGCCTTTTAAAGTCCTTCAGGAAGCCAGAAGAACTGTTCCTCAAGACTACATAAAAATACAAGAAAGTCTAGCTCTTTCGAAGCAAATTATCTTGAAATGAAGCAGAAATGCCGTAGGTGACGTCAGACGCCGGAGACTTGGCGGAAAAACTGAATGAACAGCGAGGAGAATTTGGAAACTCTCCAGGAATACATCGACTGCTACTTCGACACTGTAGCCATGAAGAAGAACCTAAATGCATGTTCCCCAGCCAAAAGCGAGACACCGTCCTCCAAAAGAAGCCCGGCAGAGTCCCCTGAAACAATATCGCAGACGGGTAAAAGCTTTACCGACATCCTGGATTCAGTCGACAAGCGGTTGACCAGCTTCGACGCGAGGTTGTCCCTGGTCGAGATCCTGCACCGTGAATTCCAGTCCCTGAGGGAATTGTGGGAATTCAGCCAGCAGCAGGTGGAAACACTCGCCGCTGAAAACGCATCACTACGGGACTCGGTCAAGTCTCTACCTGAGAATGTGACCCATCTAAGTGAAGAATAAAAGAGACTGTTCTCGATCTCCAGGCCCGTAGCATGAGAGATAACCTGCTGTTTTCAGGCATCCCGGAATCTGCCGAAGAGGACGCAGAAGCTACGGTTAAAACCTTCATCAAGACACACCTGAAGCTTCCGGAAGACACCGTGGAAAACATCTGCTTCCAAAGAGTCCATCAGCTGGGAGCCAAGAGGCCTGGAGCCCTGAGGCCGCATCCAATTGTGGCCAAATTTGGATACCTCAAGCAGAAGGAGCAGGTGAAGAGTCGCGGCAGGGAGCTGAAAGGAACGGACTTTAGCGTAAACAACCAGTTCCCCAAAGAGATCCTGGAGCGACGCAAAGTTCTGCCCCCAATCCGACGCACTTTCATCCAGAAGGGCTCCCGAGCTGCTACGTGGACGGGCAGCTCTACCGCGACCTCAGTACCACTCCCTGGTTATATTAACACCGCTCCAGATAAGAATCCGTTATATTTTTCCTCTTTCCTCTCCTCCTCTTCCATTAACCTCTATCTAACCACTCATGTCAATTCGCTAATTTAACATGATGTCATAACAAACACGATACCGTCAGTCTCAGCGTTTAAATGTTGTTACAATGTTTTCGTTTCTGTCAAGTTTTACTTGCTTGCCCCTCTGTAAGTCTTTCTCACTTCTAACTCCTCTCACTGCACCGATCACCTGCTTTCCTACTCAGTCACACACACCCTATATCTTTACACCATGCACATATACACCCAGCGTCAACACAACCACTCCGACCTCACAGCGCACACAGACATATAGGACATTCTCGCACACAAGCGCGTACACGCTCGCTCATATCTCATTCATTTGAGCACAACACGCTCCAGAGAGAAGAGGTTAAAAATATGTAGGCAGCTTAAAAAACTACAGGCAGACGTTGTTTTATTACAAGAGACTCATAGACCAGCCACAGCTACAGATGAACTTAAAACACCTGAGATTCCTAATGTGTTCTCAGCCTGCTATAACCCTAGGCAAAGGGGGGTAGCAATTTTAATACATAAAAATGTTCATTTCACAGTACTCAACACAGTTATAGATCCAGAAGGTAGATTTCTAATCATTAAATTATGTATATTTAACAAAAAGTTATGTATTGTTAGTATGTTAGGATATACGGTCCAAATGGTGATGACCCCCCATTTTTCCACGTTTTTTTTTTACGCACGCTCTGAACACCTAGATTGCGCACTTGTTCTTGGGGGCGACCTCAACTTCGGACTAAACAAAGAAATGGACAGGCTCAGTGCAGCTGGAACTCAGCGCAATTGGGAATCCACAAATACAGTTAAACAGTACTTGAGCAACTAAAGACTTTGTGATGCATGGCGTTCTCTTCACCCCAGCCGTAGGGAATATACTTTCTTCTCACATGTCCATCACTCTTACTCTCGTCTGGATTATTTCCTAGTCAGCAGCTCACTGCTGAGTGACATTTCAGACACAGGTATACACCCCATAGCTGTCGGCGATCACGCTCCTGTATCTTTAACTCTAATAAATAAGAAGGCCACTCCACCTGGAGATTTAATTCATCATTGCTTGTGAAGATTTTATTATATATATCAAGAAAGAGTGGGCTTTGTATTTAGATTATAATGAGCTGCCTGGAACATCAGCATCTGTTCTCTGGGACGCAAGCAAAGCTGTGACGAGAGGTAGTATAATCTCATTCTCATCACATTAAAAGAAAAGAGAAAATAAATGTATTCAGGAATTAGAAGAAACCATCAAATTCTTAGAAGAAGCCTACGTGTCCTCCCAAGAACAGGAAATGTTGAACAAAATACGTAAAGCAAAACTAGAATTAAATGAAATTATGAATAAAAAAAACCCTCAATTCTTAGCACAAAGACTTCGCCGGCAAAAATTTGAACATGGTAACAAATCAGGTCAATTCCTAGCTTACCAATTTAAAATAAATTTAAAAAAAATATATATGTGCTGTTAAAGACTTAACTGGGGACACAGTATATGATCCTGAAAGCATAAACAATGCTTTCAGGGACTTTTACAAATCTTTATATTCACCACAGATAAACCCATCTAAAGACGGAATTGACCAGTTTCTTGATAAGATAACTCTTCCGAAATTATCAGACAATCAAGTGATGGCATTGGATTCTCCACTGACACCAGATGAACGCCAGGAAGCCCTGAACAATATGCCCAATAAAAAGGCTCCAGGTCCAGATGGCTTTCCAGCAGAATTCTATAAAGAATTCTGGACAATTCTGGCACCAACATTCTACAGAATGTTGCAGGAAACCAAGGAAAATGGTAGACTACCACCAAATATGAATTCTGCCAACATTAGTCTCTTGCTAAAACCAGGCAAAGACCCTATATTGCCTACCAGCTATCGTCCAATATCCCTTATTAATGTTGACATTAAAATAATCTGCATAGAGAAGATATAGAGAAGATAACCCCTCTCATAATTAATCCTGACCAAAGTGGTTTCATAAAAGGTAGGCACTCCTCAACAAATGCACGTAGATTACTTAATTTGATAGACTATTCATGCAATAGAAATATTCAAGTTACAATATTGTCTCTAGATGCAGAAAAAGCTTTTGATAGGGTTAACTGGACTTTTTTTTTTTTTGCAGCTTTACACAAATTTGGTTTTGGAAACTCTTTCCTAAACTGGTTAAAAATATTATATAATTCTCCAACAGTATGTGTCAGGACTAATGACCTCCAGCTTCTGTCTCAAGAGGGGCACCAGGCAGGGATGCCCTCTCTCCCCCTCACTGTTTGCAATTTTTATTGAACCACTACGAGCAGCAATTAGCCAGGCTATAGTGATTAAAGGCATTAAATGCAAGAAGGTAGAACATAAAGTCAGTCTTTACGCAGATGATGTGTTACTTTTTCTCCAGCATTCACAAACCACTCTCTCTGAGGTAATTACATTAATAAACTCTTTCTCAAGAGTCTCGGATTATTCAGTAAAATTGTTAAAATCTACAGTTCTTCCGATTAACTGCTCCTTGCAGAACTCTTCTTCCACTCCACTGCAATCTGGAAATATTAAATATTTAAATTAATGTTTCACCTAGGCTGGCAGCTTTAACTAAATTATACCACATCCCACTTTTAAAGAAGGTAGAAGATGATCTAGCCAGATGGAAGTCTCTACCCATATCACTCTTGGGAAGAGTCGCCTCAATAAAAATGATGGTTTTGCCAAGAATTTATTATTTATTTGCAATGCTCCCAAGCAAACCATCACCTGACTGGTTTAGATCTCTGGACTCCTCCATCTCTAAATTCCTTTGGAAAGGACAAAGGAGGACTAGATCTGCCTAACTTTCACCACTATTTTTTAGCCAACAGGCTTCAACACATCTCAGGGTGGTTAAAACACACCCTCTTAGATGAGCCTTGGCTAGACATAGAACAGGCACTATGCAATAATATAGAGATTTTGGATCTACCATTCATTAGCTCAAACATCAAACGACATGTATGCTTCAAAATCAGTATCAGCTCTTCTCTGACAGCATGGTGGGAGTTTGTTAAAAATGACTGAGTCTTCACTAATCCCATGCAAATGTACTCCCATCTGGAACAACCCTGAAATACTACTAAACAATAATATGATCAACTTCCCAGACCGGAGTTGTAAAGGTATTAAATACTTGGCACATATATTCGTAGAGACAGACTTTATTCCCTTTGACATATTAGTTACACAATATGGGATTAACAAGAACAGATTTTTAGAATATCAACAAGTTAAATCTATAGTAAAAAGGAAATTTAAGTCTAATCAAATCAAATTACAAATACCACCAGGCGTGGCAGAATTCCTTAATCTCAAAACCCCCAAATTGCTGTCTAAAATATACAGGACACTTTCTAAAATAGATGAATCAGTATCGCTTCCTATCGCAAAATGGGAGGCAGATCTATCAGTCAGCTGGGAACACAATTACTGGTCTCAGATATGCTTAAAAACCTTTGAACGGATTAGAAATCCCAGTTTACAATTAATACAATACAAAATCCTGCAGAGAGTGCACTACACAGGTCATCGGATGTTCAGGATGGGTTTTACAGCTTCTAACAACTGCTCACACCATCCCTAATGCTTCCCTCGTCCCGCTCCATCACACCAACATACAGGTAGGGCTTTGAGGTGCAGGTGCATCGCTGGGATGCAGGGGAGGTGTTCCTCCTCTGTCTCCTCGTGGCCACCTGCACCAGTGTGGTCTTCCTGTCTCCACGCCAGAGTAAAACGGGTCCAGCTCCAAGGTCTGGCGGCGGAATGCCCCTCTGGGGGTAGTGGTGCCTGGATCTAGGAGTATAGAGTATATATGGGGAGTGTGAGTGTGTGTACGGCGTTCATTTCTGTGTGTCTACATGTGGGCTGAGTGTGTGAATATTTGTTTATGTGTGCATGAGGGTGGGTACCTATGCTTATGTATATGTGTGCCTGTTTGTCTAAGTCCATGTGTCAGGTCAGGCCTTAGACTCCGCCTCACTCAACATCTCAGGCCCCCCGCCCCACCACCACACCCTGCCGGTGGAAGATGCCCCCGGCCGCCGGTGCGTTGGTGGTTCCTCGATGTCTGGGGCTGGATGCTCGGGTGAGCGCTTATTATGCTTAAATAAAAAGGTATTAAAAATTAAAAAGGGGCTGTGAATGATGATAGCACAGCGACACATACATACTGTCATGTATTATCTGTGTTACTGACAGGCTGGGAAAAAAAAGAAAAAGAAATGAAGGGTGACTCCAGACTTTTGCACAGTACCGTATGTGTGTGTGTGTGTGTGTGTGTGTGTGTGTGGGGGTGTGTAATTAGAGTCAAGTGTTTTCTGTTAATGAGATAATAATCAGGTGATTAGTCTGATCTACACCTTTTTGTGGAAATGAGTCACGGCACAATTAACAGAGATTTCTGAGGACCTCAGATAAAGAACTGCTGATCCAGGCTGGAAAAGGTTACAACTCTCTAAAGAGTGGTCAACCAGCAAAGATCACTCCAAGCGCAAGGTGTGTAGTAGAATTCACAAAGGAACCCAAGGTAACATTTAAGTAAAGGCCTTTCTCACACACATGTTAGTTTTTGAGCCCACCATCAGGGGAACACTGCTCAGCAATGGTGTGCATTGAAGGGTTGCACTACTCTCATTGCTGTCCATCTACAGTTTGCTAAAGGCTATTGGAAAAAAAAAAAACTTAATGGATGGATGATGACAAAACAGAACTTTTTGATTTAAATGGGAATCATAATGTCTGGAGGATGGAAAAAACTGTATTCCTGCATAAGAACCTTATCCCATCTGTGAAATGTGGTGGAAATATCATGGTTTGGGCCTGTTTTGTGCATCTGTGCTAGAATGGATTGCCATTGTTGGTGGAACAATAAATTCTGAATGATACCATCAAATTTTAAAGGAAAATATGAGGACCGTCTGTCGGTGAACTGAATGTTAAGAGAAAGTGCAGCAAGAAAATGAAAGACACAAGTTGTTCTAACAAAGAGTGGTAAAAAAAAAGAACAAAGTTAAGGTTTTGGAATTGCCAAGTCTAAATCTTGACCTTAACTCTATATATGTAAATGTTGGGGAAGGAGTGGATGGAAACCTGCCAGGGTTACAGATTTGAAGCTGTTGCGAATGGTGGAACAGGCCAAAATTCCTCCTAGACGATGTGCCAATACGCAGAATTATTCAGTTGCAGTTACTAGGTTAACAACAGATACTGAAATCAAAGGTTCAGATACTTTTGCCATTCACAGCTATGTAATATTGGATCATTTTCCTTAACTAGATGCATTTCTGCAAGAAAACTGGTTTTAAGGGCAAAAACAATTTTGTGTAAAAAAAAATTGCTCAGAGTGTATTCAGACTTGCGATCTTTTGATTCAGAGGCCAGCTCTTACCGGCTAGCTCTTACCAAGACCTGACTCGACCATAAAATCAGACTTTTTGACATTGGAACCTTGCCAATATTTCAAAAACTGTAAGAGTCGAAGATGCGCCAAATTGAGGTATAATAATAATAATCATCATCATCATCATAAAACTTAAGAAGAATAGTAGCAAAAAATAAATAAATTGTCATGTGTAATACTTTCATTTGACGAATTTGGTCCTCTTTATCCACTTTTAAGAAAATCTGATGTTTATGCAGAAATATAGAAGATAATAGATGGTTCCCAATGTTTCAAGCACTACTGTAGTCGCGGACCTGTGAGCCACTATATTAGTATGCTAAAGCTAATGACTTTTACGCTATGTTAGATTGATCACAAATATTAAAAGACACTGTCAGAAAAAACAGAAACAGAGACGCTTGAAGACCAAACACCTTCAGTATTATTCTCTCCTTTAAGCAGACAGGGAAGCATCAACATTGCAAAATCAGTGTAAAAGTGTAAAACCCCTTTAGGTTATTTATTTTATGTATCTTTGTATGGTCTTACAGATGCTACTTTTCAAATACTTTCCCAGTATGAACAGTGCATCCCAATATTGTCGTTCTGTAGTGTAACATTCCACACATTTTGTTTTCTTAACGTCCTATTAATCAAAACTATGAGAAATGAAACAGGTCAGCAATGTGTTATGTAAACGTCTGGCTTGACCCTCCCTCTGAGAGGAAATACATTGGACTTGGAAACCAAGGCGGTGTGGAGACGTCGCATATCCCAGCTGCAGACACTCCACCAACACACCGACCTCATAAAACATCTTTAGATCAGATCTGACCTGTGATTTCCCTTAAAGATGTTGAAGCAAGTACCCATTTTGGGTGGGGAAAGAAGGAATTCTACCTTTTGCAAATCTCCGGGTTGAATAATAATATAATGATTACCAGTCGAAAGATGTTCATTGCAACTTCCAGTTAGTTCCAGCATTGCAACAAGGAAGCTAGTGGAGGAGGAGGGGTCTACAGATAACAACCACTGTCCCCACCCCCTTGGATCTAGACAGTAATACTAGATTGGTTTATATTATAAAGCATGGTGTGGGCACTGAGCAGTGTCTGTAATATTTGACCAGTTTTATTGCTAAACAGTCATAACAGCAGAACTTCAGACAGGTGTCCTACATCAGCCCATTACTCAGAGCAAGCAGGTGAACATTCCCAGGAGGTAAAACAGCAGGTGGTAGTGCATCTGTTCTGTTCTACACAGTTCTGTTTCTGAAATCGGATTGGGTAAACCAGATCTGTTGCGAAACACCTGATAAAAACACATAAGACTGTGCACATCAGTTAAATTCTGCATTAAAATAGGAGTTCCACATTTTAAAAAATTTACAGATTCATTCAATTGGTGAAATAAAACAAAAATTCAGAGTGGTTTGATATACTGAAGATAATTGCTAATTTACTGAAGATAATTGCTAATTTTTCTAAGTGTAATCGTCTATGAAATCTTTGTCCGTGTTATACACTATATGGACTAAAGTATTGGGACGCCTGACCATTACACCAACAGGGACTTTAATGACACTGCATTCAAATCCATAAACTTTAATATGGAGCTGGTCCACCTATAACAGTTTCTACTTTTCCTGGAAGGCTTTCCACAAGATTTTGGAGTTTCTGTGAGAATTTGTGCCCTTTCATTTATTCTGTAGAGCATTTATGAGGTCAGACACTGATGTTGGACGAGAAGGCCTGACTCGCAATCTCCGTTCCAGTTCATCCCAAAGGTGTTGGATGGGGTTGAGGTCAGGGCTCTGTGCGGCCAGTTCAAGTTCTTCCACACCGAACTCATCCAGCCATGTCTTTATGGAGCTTGCTTTGTGCACTAGGGGAACAGTCATGCTGGAATAGAAAAGGTTATTCTCCAAACTGTGACCACAAAGTTGGAAGCATGGCGTTGTCCAGAATGTGTTGGTCTGCTGAAGCATTCACTGGAAGTAAGGGGTCTGAAAAACAGGTGTGTCCCAATACTTTTGTTCACATAGTCTGCATAAACCGCAAAAGACATGTTGATTCAGTGCTTGTTTTAGGTTGTAAATAACATATCTATTTATGTTGAAGACAGTGTGTCTCCTGCTGTCTGTCACCACCACTCTAAAGCGTCGGCAAGTTTCTCTACAGCGAACCATTCCATATCAAATTGCTCTGAATGAATTATAATCTTATGATTAAATTTAAAATCTATAAGGCATTGTGCTGCTCATGGAGCGATCCTTGCTGGTTTCTTGCGGTAGTCTTCTATGCATGTGTCACAGCTTCTATTGTCTGTGGTAAATTATTGTAACGCACTACCTCTCATGGTTTATTGCTTTATCAGCAGCACATAGAAGAGCTAGAAAAAGCATTGAGTTACTCAAGTACAGCGGTTAGCGCGCTATAACGAGGACGAGGCCACTTGAGTAATGCAAGGCAACCGTGCATTTTATGGGACTTTTACAGATCTTTCTGTGTGCCTTTGAGTCGTTTCAGTCCCTTCTCCAGCACACCGCCCTGGATCCTGCTGCCCCTCCACGACTGTAAAAATTCCACGTCCCTTGGAAAGCGAAGAAAAGGCGAGGCAGGACACCGAGTCAACAGGGGTTTATAAAGAAACACATGTTTTCTGGAAGGTTCTGTCAAAGCCAGCTGTGCATACATCACCGTGAATGGCCACCAAGAGATAGGCTGTGAAAGAGAGAGAGAGAGAGAAGGCGGGGGAGGAGAAACTGTAAAAGATAAATGAGAATTGAAGAGAGCCAGACAGTTATTGACACTGTAGAGGAGGGTGGGGGACAGAGACGGATTGACAGGAGAGAAAGAGATGAAGGAGGGCCAGAGGAGAGACCGAGGACAGATGGAGACAGTGATAGGTTGCAGGGGTGAGGAGAGTTGACCCCAGGGAGGGACGCAGGGAGAATGATAGAGAAAGAGAGTGTCACGCTATCTGTTTTGGAGTCAACACATGCTCCGCTTGGGGCGGCCACTCCAGTGGGGGTCTCAAAGGTCAAAGTTTGGCAGGTGCCAGAGGGAGGGAGAAAGAAAGGAGCGCTGAGGTCAGATATTTTCAGAGGTCAGGTGGAGAAAATCCAAACCACAGCATGAAATGGGCAACCGAGACAAAGCAGAAGTGTTTAAAGGAATACAGGTGGGTTAAATGGCAAAAACAAAACCTCACGATGTTTGGAGGCATTTTCACAATATGATACTGACTTTTATATGAGGTTTGATTACCTGGAACAAAAAAAGTCTTTACAGTATATAAAAATGGGATGAACAAAAGGATTTTCTTTATTTTTTCCTAATATTTGGTATTACATTTTTGGTATAATCACATAAAATGGTTTCAATCACATAATGATATCATTTTTAAATACTGTACATTTACGGTATTTAAAAGTGATAAATATAATAATGTTTATATTTAGTGTTTTTGGCATGCTGACCTTTACTAAATTAAATTAACCAGGATTAATTCTGCTTCCCCTGTAATGAAACATTCAGTTGATCAGGGTTCTAGATTCTATCCACGAAATCATGAGAAAAGCATACTGGGACACGATTTATCCCAGTAAATATGCGAATAACCTGTCAATCGCATATTTAGCATCAATCGCACATTTGGTATCATTGCATAAAATGGTATTAATCACATACTGATACCATTTTAAAATACTGTTAATTTACAGTATTTTAAAATGATATCAATATAATGAGGTTTATTTAGTGTTTCTTGTACTAAATTGCTGTTAAACTGTATGAAATAAAATTAATCTGTACTAAATTAAATGAACCACAACTAATTCTGCTCTGTCTGTAATGAAACATTCAGTTGGTCAGGGTTCTTGATTCTATACTGCAGTGTGATTTATCACCATAAATATACGAGTAATCTATTAATCACAAAAAATGGTATCAATCGCATATTGATATGAATACAGTTAACCCCCGACATTCGCAGGGGTTACGTTCCAAGAGCACCCGCGAATTGTGAAAAACATGATGTGAAAAACATGATGTGGTTGTGATGTGGTAAAAAAGAAGTGCCTGCTTTTACAGAGTAAACTCTAAATATGCCCCCAAATATGCTCCCAAAACACTTTTTTCATTTTAAACAGCTGAATACATTACCCTTAAAAAAAGTGAAGGTAAACCGGTATCTGTATTGTACAGTTTACACTGAACTAGAATGTAAAATAGTGATGTTACCCCTGTACAGACTGTACTGTAATTCATGCAGGGGCGTTTTCTTTGGTATGCGCTGTCATTTTCTTTGTTATAAGCAGGTAAATACAATAATCCATTCAATTAATTTACAGTAATAAAAATACAGGGCTCTAAAAAGAACAAAACGCAAAACACGAGAACATTCAGTGAAACACTCGAGCTCCATGCGAGAAACTGTTCTGATGCAGGAATGCTGGACTGGAGATGTGAGATGCGTCACTGGGCAGCAGCCAATCAGCAGCAAGGAGAAATAAATAGCATTTTTGCATTGGCTACTTTCAAACCTCCCGCCTCTGAATACAGCGGTATTTAACCATCATAAGACACACTTTCTTTGTGTTCTCTGGACAGTACAAAAACGTTTATAGTTATATTTTATATGGAAGTGTAGCTGAATTTATGTTAATTATTTATGTTACAAAATTAGTAAATTATATTTTTCTTAATAATTTAGCACTAAAATGCACAGACAATTATATATTGCCACGAAAAAAGCAAAAAAAATATATATATATGGAGGATATCTTCACTTTCCGTGAATTTGCTAGGGTTTCCGCGAACGATTATTAGTTCAGTTCTAAGAAAAAATCCGCAAACACCTGAAGCTACAAACTCTGAATCCCGCTGGGATTGACTGTACTGTTCATTTACAGTATTTAAAACATTATAAACATTATAAACATGATGGTTTTTACTGCATTTTTGCATACTGACCTGTACAAAATTAAACAAACCAGGACTAATTCTGCTTCCTCTGTAATGAAACAGAGTTCTTTAAGTATTGATGCTGTCCATAGCATAATGAGAAAAACATACGGCGACGTGACTAATTTCTTACATTTTGACATGTCGCCCACCTCTATACTGTCATATCTGTATTACACAGTGGATCACATCGGATGGTTCCTTTCATGCAACTGCATTGAAAAAAGAACACATACCCCAGGAATGGGGTTCTCTGATCTATATTTTACCAGAATAAGGTATGATATTACCCAAATGATCCATCTAAATGAACCTTCATAAACATTGTAAGAGTTCAAATGTCCTTTCTAGTTCTGGTTACACTCTTAAATGTGTCAGAAGAGGCCTTGGGAGTGATGCCATAGAAGAAAAAAAATTGGTAACTAAAGGATCAATAGATAGTTCTTTATGAACCTCATCTCTATGTGCTGCGTCTGGAACTGTTGGTACTACAAAGAACAGCTGAAAAAAACCCTTACATATGATAGAAGGCAAGACTAGTTAATAAAAAAGCAGTAGGAATGTGAAATGCTTAAAATGTGTGAGTATACAGCATATTTACACAATTGGCAGAGGCTCTTATAATCATGTTACAGATGTAGGCGAGTGTAGTGTTCGGAATTTTGCCCCAGGACTCTTGACTGGTGAAGCATGCAGCGCTTGCTCAGACAAGGAAGTCAAACTCCAGTCAGCTGTGTGAACGAAGATTAGAAATTGATAACATTTACCAAAGCTGTTCCAATGGAGTTTTATTGAACATCTCAAAGAACAAATTACAGTTGAAACTAGAAGCATTTCCGCAAGAAACGGTGAAGTGTGATTGCGTGGCTGCTGTAAACTTACCAAGCCGCTTATGTGTAAGGACAGCCGCATTCACAGGCTGATTATTTTTTACTTAAACAACAACAAATAGTGACACACATCTTTTTTATAACTGACCTGGGCTTTAGTGTCTGTTCAGGAGTCTGCTGTGTGTTTTGCTCCATGTTTGATTCTCCGCGTTTATGTTTCTCTGGGGGTTTTTTTTTCCTCTTTTGACGTCACAGACTTTCTCTCCTCCACACATTTTAAAGGCGACTCGGCCGCCCTTTTTACAGAGCCTGCCCGACCACAAAGATCAGTGTTTTTAACAATCAGTTCTCTGAGCCTGATCAACTGATCAAAAACCTATTTACAAGCGCACTGCGGGGGATTTTAACGGATGTTTTAACATTGGAACCATGTCCATAACTGTAAGGGGAGAACAGGCGCTAAGTTCAGTTATAAAGAGTATAATCATAAAAATAAAACTCAAGAAGAACAGGATGTGATGATGCAATCACACTAATGACATTACAGTTTAAAAGAAGACCTGTTATAGATACAATTTGTCCAAATTTGTCATGTCTGGATGCAGTTTCTTGCCTTAAATCACGAATACTTTTCATGTGAAGGTATTCTACAGCAACACACATTTTGCACAACTGTCCGCATTCAACAACTGGCCAATTTCTTCAGCTGCGTCTTTCAAATCAATAGGGTTTCTGTTTTCAAGTAAAAGGATTGCTTAGGAATTATTACGACCGAAATACCTGTAGGTTTTTATTTGCCATTATTTGGTATGGAACGAAACGTTTTTGGTGAATTACAAGCTAAAGTGGACCCAAATTCCCCAAAACTCACTTCTTCTGGTACAGTAAACGCCCTTTATTCTGAAAGGGCACATTAATTCTGCTTAATTTACGTCGTCTAGTCGGTCGGACCTCAGGGAAGACTGCGTAGACACCTTTGTCCTGAACTCATAACGTTTCCCATTCTTTCCCATCATAGCAGCATTACTGAATTCTCCAGATTGAATGGTTTGCACATTAGAAAGGCTATATGTTTGCATTCTGTATGTTTGGCCTGTTGTTCAGAGGTTCAGAGGCTAGGGGTTACCATATGGAATTACTCAGCCTGGTTCGTTCGCAACCGAAGTCAAACATGTGCGAGACTGGCTCACAGCAGGAGCTTTATCAGTGCAGAATGTATCTCTATTCCAAACTCAAAATGGTAATTGTGTGGCCTCTTCAAGCCATAAATCGACCTGGGGCCAGTTCCCCTGTTTCTTTATTACAGGTCAAAAATGACAGTAAACAACCCAATTTTAATCCATAAAGATATTCAGTCCCTGTAGAAAGCTACTGCCCTGCATAATGCTTCTTGTTGGCATCATTGACGTCAGCCTGCTCTGGGGCGGTCAGTGGAGCTCCACTGTTAGCTAATGACCCTTGTCCCATATAGTGGTTGTATTAATCAATATCGGGGACATATATCTGTCATGTTGAGCACTATTCCTTGCCATCATCAGTCATACAGGCTTTCAATGCCAATTTGTTTTTCCTCCCCTCTCCGTTAAAGCAAAGCTGATGAACTATAACAAATTTGCTCCCATTCGAGTACATGCAGATGGAGCCAAAAACTCTGTTAATTAATGAGCTCAAATCAATGTCATCACGCCTCACATGACCGATTAATCATGTGCGGGCTTTGGCCCCCAGACCCTGCCCGCCCGTCGCTCATTATTCGTGTCTAGACGAAAGTCATTTCTCTAGCCCCCTGTTCCCCCTCCTGACTTCACAGTCATCTCGCGTCTGGCATTACTTCATTCCATTCGATTTCTGTTGGGCTCACACGAGCCAATGGCCAGTCCGAGCGGTCTCGTCCAAGAGTGTGTCGCAAATCAAGCTTGATTGCATCTAATAAAGCTAAAGTGAGGTCATACATGGGGCTTGGTTTAGTTGAACACTCAGAACACTCTGGCCACCACTGGAAATAACATTGATTTGGTACGTTTTCAATTAACCATTTCACACCAAACCTCTCTGACTGGCTCGATTTTCGAAACGACTGAACTATGCTTTGCCAAATCAGTGGAATTTCTCTTTAAGTACGAGCGATGAGTGATCATTTTTGCAATGGGCAATTTGTCTTGCTGCACTATTACTGTATATATATATATATATATCATACCTGTATATATATCCAGTGTGCACTATATACATATATATATTTTTCCACTATGTACATATATACATAAATAGGTTTATATAGACACATATAACAGCATACACATACAAATAACTATTTATATTTTTTTGTATTAGTTATAAAGTCTTTTTTTTTGTTGTTGTGTTGTGTAGTTGTTATCTATTGTCTGCTGCTCTTTCCTGTGTACTGTCCACTTTCTGTTGTAGCAATGCAAATTTCCTACTTGTGGGACCAATAAATGTTTATCTTATCTTATCTTAATGTTTGGGTTTTTTTTCACAATTAGAGGTCATGAAGGGCAGAACGTTTTAATGCACTGGGCTCATTTTCGACATATGCATGCCTTAAAAAGGACTAAATGCTCACTGTCACCGCCGGAGGGGAGGAGAAAATTCTGTCATGTGCCAATTAAATAAAACGCCAATAGCCGTAATTAGAAGAGCACAAAGCCGATGAAAAGAGCACAGGCGCAGTATTGGTACACTGTCATTTCGCATTTGGCTGGGAGAAAGGCTGGAGACTGAATTGAGTTGATGACGGACATCTGCAGGCTGGTCTGTCCTGCGAAGCTTAACAGCTTATAAACTAACTGATTTAGGGATGTGCTTAAAGTTATATGGGATGAGGAGAGAAAGATCTTGTATCCTAGTAAATGGCTCTTATGGGTGAAGTCATTTGAAATCGCCTGTTTTATTGCAAAATGCTAACCGCGTTAGGTTAGAAAAGTTGGATCAAACTGCTCGTAAGGAAAAATTAAAAGAAAAAACACTGGCAGGCTGCAACGGTCTTATGTTCCGGCTTGCCAAAACTGCTTAAGAGGGAAAGTTTTAGAAATAAAAACAATTCTGCAGACAGATGGAAGTTGTGCGCCCTTAAATAAACCAGATAACTGCTTATGGTCCGGGTGAAAGAAATGCATTCCTTTGTTTCCACGGGTGTGTTTTTCCACTTTGGGCTGCCTTTGTGGCAGCAGCTGGAACAGGTGGGTTTTGACTTGGGAAGAAGGGGCACAAGTGACATCCTCATGTGGGACTACACACACACACACACACACACACACACACATAAAAATGTACATAAATAGAAATAACCTACCTAGGACACCTCAATGAACTACATACATGGTTTCATATACACAGGCCATCCTTGAATAAACTTTAGATTAATTATATT
This sequence comes from Hydrocynus forskahlii, assembly GCA_037974365.1. NCBI lineage: Eukaryota > Metazoa > Chordata > Actinopteri > Characiformes > Alestidae > Hydrocynus > Hydrocynus forskahlii. The sequence continues at coordinate 5,820,526 of JBBPCX010000147.1, read as the reverse complement.
ATCAGCATAACAGTTTGAGAGAAAAGTCTCTGAAATGTTTACTTGAATTCCAGAATTTCTAAATATCTGACGTGCCTGTTTTTCTGTGGTTTTGACTCCACAGGTTTCTGTGAAAGAGTCAACTGAACAGGAGCTTCAGTGGAATAAGACTAAAAAACGTTTGGTGTAAAGGCCTCGACGTGGTTGGCATCACACAGTTGCCTAAATTTAAATAGAGACCCACAAATAGCACTGAATGTTGAACTTCTCCTTCCTTTAATTTTTTGTCTGCATTCTAAAACTTTGGAGGTTTTTTTAAAAATTATTTCTAGGTTTAAAGGAAATAAATCCCAGATTTGCATTGTGCTCTCAGACTTTTGGACCCCACCGACTCTTGGAGTCATCCACAACTTCTCCAGAAAGTCGACAACAACAAAATGCGTGTGCGCACAAATGCGAAAGAAAGTAGACTGGAGTCTCTAGCGCAGGAAACAGAGGGTTCCTGTTTGTGGGCTTAATGCTATTGTTCTTACTCTCTCTCTCTCGCTCTCTCTCGGACTCTGACTCTCTCTCTCTCTCTCTCATTCTCTCTCTCTTTCTCTCTCTGTCTCTGTCTCTCATTCTCTCTCTCTCTCTCTCTGTCTCTCATTCTCTCTCTCTCTCTCTCTGTCTCTGGCTCTCTCATTCTCTCTCTGTCTCTCTCATTCTCTCACAAACACACACTCACTTTGACATTGTTCCCTTTAAATGATATTTTGGCGAACTCATCCCGGACACCCATTTCCCTCTCGCTCCTGTCAGGATGCACCTCCCGCATTATTTTAACACTCAGCTGCTGTGGCTACACTCAGCCACTTAGTCGCTGTCAGCAGTAATTCTGATGACTGTGAGGGGTCTGTGTGGGTCTCTGCACGGAGGGTGGCGGTGGGGGATTGGTGTTAAGTCTGTTTAAGCATCTGGATTTAACATATGGATTTAAGGTCATGGACTGTTCAGCCTGCACCTGTAGCTCCTCAATTGAAAACCACTCCCACCCCTTACCCTCCCCTCCCCCTCCCTCTACTCCACACTCCTCTTCTTCTCAAAGATCGGTGCCCACATTTTCTAAATCCATTGCTTTGTGTCTTTTGTCCAATGAGGGAGTGTGTCGGTGCTTCTAACAAAACTAATAAGTACACAATTGTGCTAGAAACCTAAATGTAGTCAGATGGCCAAGAGTCCCTGGAGTCCCAAATGTATGACTATAGTTTTAAAATGGAGCTACAAGAAAGGAAAGCTTAATGTAATTGTCCATTTTTATAAACAACACTGCACTTCAAAGATACCTTGATATGAGAAAACATTAAATCTAGTCAAAATATAAAATCTTATGACCTGATTGTTGTGAGAATTTATAACATTTTTTGCAACGGTTTTATTCCTGTTTTTTCATTCTCCGGCAGAAATATGTAATTTTTTTGACCTAGCATTAAGAAAATAAGTCATTATTTCAAAAAAATATTAATTGAATACTTTAAGAAAATATGTAAATATTTTGAGATACCAAAACTTTGGACTACTTTTTTCTCTTGTACTTAGTGGCAGTAGCCTTTCAGAGAGACCAGATGTGAGATCATTTAAAGCTGTGCCAGCCCACCATGTGATATGCTGCAAAAAATGCTATCGATCTTAAATCTAGCGAGTATTTCCTTTTCATTTTTAATTTTAAGATTATAATAAGATGCCAATTAAATAAGACATAGTTGCTCATAATAAGTAAGAGAAAATTGAAATACGGTGGATATATTCTCACAAGAACCTTATAATGAGAGATACAAAAAGAAAAAAGAAAAAAAATGGACACAAAAAAATGTCCTGGCTTTTTTCACCCATTTTTCCCCCCAAAATTGAGTAATGTCTAATTCAGCCCACGAGCTAGGACTCCCCGAGAGAGAGAAGGCTTACACGTGCTTTCTCTGAAACACATGAAGCATCTCCGACGCATTGGGCAGCTTAACACACTTGAAGGAGAACACTAAGTGCCAGTTCTTTCAGCTAAGACAAGAGATGTCCACACATCTTGCTTTCTCTGTGTGTGTAGGATGGTAGAGTGAAGACCATCCTACACACACAGGGAAAGCAAAGCTAATGGTGCTCTCTTAAAGCTAATGGGACTCCTCACAATGGGTGGTTGTGACATTACCTGGGACTGAACCTGCCATTATTGAACCTGGTTGCCCAAATTCAATTCAAGTCACTAACTCCTGCCGGCAGAGTGATATCTGGTTCTGCACCCAGCTACCTTAATCCTAGCATTCAGCCTTATGTTCCTACTCACTCCCTCCACTCCTCTGAGGAGCATCGTCTGGCTCTGCCCTCCCTACACACAAGGTAAACCCAGTCCAGATTCGTCTTACTCGTCTTAAACCTCATCTGTTCAGAGAGCATCTCCTCTCCTGATGCACTAGCTATCTTCTTGCACTACTCCTACAAATAGATTTATCATTTAGAACTCTGCTCTGGTTCTCTCACTGTCCTGAACCGTGACTGCCCTGAGATGGAGGGGGGCTCCCTGGGGAACGGAGGGAGGTGGAGGAAGAGGGGGAATTGAAAGATGGAGCTGGAAGGAGGACGGTCGGATAGTTACCTATGAGCAAGCCAGAAATATGAGGCGAGGTTAAAGGAGAAAGGTTGACTGTGTGGACGAGAGCTATTCTGGGGGAGAATGAGAGCAGAGAAGAGAAATAGGGTCCTTATGGCCATGGGAAGTTACATTTTTAAGGTGCGGTGATGATAGAAGAGTTTATTATATAAAGCTGCGGAATGAAGGCATTTTTAAACTGATGAACTAGTCTGATATCAGTCAGATTCATATATGCCCTAGATTAAAAAAAATCCATCTGGAGCCTGTCCCAGTGGTCAGCAGAGAAACATCCTGAATGGGTCACCAGTCCATCGCAGGGAAGATAGATCTTAAAATACTGTAAATTTAAGCGACAGTTTGACACTTTTTTGACTATCATATAGTACAAGTATCTAAGTGTTGGGAATGTAATACATCACATTACATTACATTCATTTGGCATTTTATCCAATGCTACAAAATGAGGATGTATGAATGTAATGTAATGTAATGAATGTTATGTAATGTATTACATTCCCAACGATAGACCAACACTCTTACATTTACAGCATTTTAAGATCTATCTTCCCTGCGATGGACTGGTGACCCATTCAGGATGTTTCTCTGCTGACCACTGGGACA
>JBBPCX010000147.1:5793636-5817203 GCA_037974365.1 Hydrocynus forskahlii | reverse complement strand
TTCTATCATCACCGCACCTTAAAAATGTAACTTCCCATGGCCATAAGGACCCTATTTCTCTTCTCTGCTCTCATTCTTCCCCAGAATAGCTCTCGTCCACACAGTCAACCTTTCTCCTTGAACCTCGCCTCATATTTCTCACATTAACTATCCGACCGTCCTCTTTCCACCTCCATCTTTCGGTTCCCCCTCTTCCTCCACCGCCCTCCGTTCCCCGGGGAGCCCCCCTCCGTCTCGGGGCAGGCTGTTCTTCTGTGTGAGCCAGACGCTCTCTGCTGGAGTGCAGGTTTCCTGAGTTTTAAGAACACAGAGCTGGCAAGTGCTCCCACTGCACGCAGGCCAACTCGCCCCAGCACAGCACATATACACAAATAAACCCACGAGCTACGAAACAAACTGTTACATACCCTGAGGAGACAGATAAGAACTTCTCGTCTTCCTCCTCACAGAACCGAAGCGTGAATGCAGGCCTGGATAGCACATAAGGCCACACATACAGTAAAACAGTAACGCATATTATGGGCAGTAAGACACCTCTGAACGTGTGGATGTTGATAATTACATAAAAAAGAAACTTGGCTCTTGTGGGATAGCCTACCCCATTTCTCCTTATCGAGAACTGTTTGTCTGGCACAACCTAAAACAAAAGTCACAAATATAAACAGTCCCCAGAATAGCCCGGTTTTGTCTGGACGCTGTTTACGCGGTGGGGCACTCTGGCCGTCTCTGCCCGTAGTGAATCATGTTTACATCTGCCTGACTCTGGGAAGCACTCAGGTCACGGCCTCTGCTGCCCGTCAAGACCTCAGCGTCTTCAGCACTGAATGGGCGGATGTAGCGCCGCAGGGACACTGGCTCGAGCTGACACAGAGGGAAAGGGGAAAGAAAGAGTCAGCGTTGGCATTTCATTTCCCAAAATGAGAGCAGCAGTCTGGGGGCGGACAATAGAAGTCTAAAGTTTCCTTTTGTCACACGTGAACCCAGCACAGCACAGCACACAGTGGGAACAGTGTGAAATCCTTTTTCTGCATGTAACCCATTCACCAAGTGAAGCAGCGGCCAGCCAGTGGCGCCCAGGGAGCAGAGTGTGGGACTGTACCTTGCTCAAGGGAACCTCAGTGGTGCCACCAGCAGTCCTGGGATTCGAACAGACAGCCTTTCCCATCACAGCTCCCTAACCACCAGGCCAGTAATTATATATTCATATCATTATCAGCATCATGTCACAATATGCCTTTCTCAGCACATTGTAGACACAATCAGTACTAAAGAACATCGAACAGCGATGTGTCTCATTATAGAGAGCATAACTAGCCCTGGATTTTGTCCAGAGCAGCATCTGATACACCGAATAAAAATCACTGAATAGTGACTGAATAGATCAGGGCTAAGTAGTCTGAGCAGCCTGTAATGTAAACCACTGTGTTTTAAAATGCATCGCTTAATTCACATATAGTTACAAAAGTGCCCATTCACATTCCACCGAACTAATATTTTTTACATAATAACACTGAGCAGAGCAACAGCATTACACTGAACGTGTGACATGCTGTCTTTGATCAAAATTAGACCTGTTTTATTACAAGCAATTACTTTACATTTCTGAGAATGCCAAAACGTTCTGTTTTATCTGTCAAACTGAATAAAAAGCTAATTCTGTTCCCCACCAGGATTGAATAATATGTCCAACTCTTCATCATGCCACATATCCTGACAATACAGTATATTTATGGCAAAATAAGTTTGTATGATCAATTGGATATCAAATCTAAGGACAGAAAAGTGACTACATTTTACCTAAAAGCTCATTTAAAAATGTAATTGATGTAATTAGTGCTGACGTAGAAAAATATACATTTGTGCAACGATTTTATGTTAATACTACTTTTATTTAGTTACATTTAACATGAAATTTCAATGACTATGTAGACATAATAAACATCTAAATAAACAAACATTTTTCACTTGCTAGAAAAGACATCATTAACTTTTAATTCATATATGTAAGCTTTCTAAGGTTTCTGTTCTACCATTCAGGGCATTTTGTGGACTCTTCATGCAATACTCATAATACTGATTGTTTCTATTATTATTATTATTATTATTATTATTATTATTTTGTCCATTTCCAACTTCAGAAAAATACTGTGATACGTGTCAAGTATTGTTAAAATATTGTGATGTTTGTTATACCGCCCACCCCTGCTGTGGACCACTAATACGGACACCGGTTTCTTTGCCTACAAAATAATATGGCTATCAAATAGTATAGCTTCCGTATGACTTATGAAACCTTTTGTAATCTGCCGTTGACCAAGTGAGCATTTATACGTAGTTATTAAATAGCAAATGTCCAAATTGTGTATCATACACTACATGGACAAAAGTTTTGGGATGTCTGACCTTTACACCAACAGGGACTTTACAGGCATTCAAACACGTAAGCTAAACTTTAATATGGAGTTAGTCCCCTCTTTGCAGCTATAACAGCTTCCACTCTTTCTGGAAGAAGTGTGGGAACTTGTGCCCATTCATTCTGTAGAGCATTTGTGAGATCAGACACAGATGTTGGTTCACAATCTCTGTTTCAGTTCCACACTGAACTCACCCAACCATGTCTTTATGGACCTTGCTTTGTGTAATTGGGCACAGTCATACTGGGATAGAAAAGGTTCTTCCCCAAACCGTGTACGCAAAGTTAGAAGCATGGCGTTGTCCAAAATGTCTTGGTATGCTGAAGCATTAAGATTGCCCTTCGTTGGAAGTAAGGGGGGCTAACCCAATCCTTGAAAAACAGGTTTGTCCCGATACTTTTGGCCATATTGTGTATTTGGCGAGGTCCTGATTCTCGTGCACTACAAGTCCCAGCAACCACCGCGGATTAATGACGTCATTGTCGAGCGCATCCTATACTTGAGAGTGGTGAGCTGGCTGACAGGTAAAGATAACTAACAAAATGTATTCAGATTGGGGCAAATTTGCACATATTCGGAGTTGTTACGGTCATTATAGGCTTCAACTGTTGTCCAGCACTTGGTCACATTTGTCCTTTTTGAGATATTTTGTATTTTCTGCAGGGGAACTAGCTCTCCAGCTAACCTCAGTTAATCTGCCCGATAAATCCTGTGTAGAAATCTAATACCTTCTGTTAAACTAGATTGCTCTCGTATTTTAAAAGAACTACATGAAATAAATAATATTCTAAGTAGTACTTTCATTAACGGCAATTAGTAATGACTAAATACACTAAACAGTAAAACGTAATATTAAGACTTTCATAATAAATCCCCAGTAAAGCCTTGGGATTGTTATTTTATCTTGGTGTTCTTTAGATTCATGTGCTGTAAGAGAAATTAAGTCGATTTTTCTAAATATCTGCATTTATTAAAACCTTAAAGGGGACATATTATGCAAAACTCACTTTTTGCATCCTTTTGTATTTCCATTTGGGACTCTGTTGCTCCTATAAACACTCCAAGCGCGAAAAAAACAGCCATCCGTTTTCTGTGAGTCAATTGAAAGATTTTGGTGTCAGGAATCATATGCTTCTATGAGCCGTTTGGGCGGCTCCCTTATCCTGACATCAGGATGAGGAAATTTGCATAGAACCCCTCATCTGTCGAGCCCCCACACACTAGATTAGTTGAAGATCCGCCATTTTTGTCTGCTGGTTTTACGAGCACGCATAAGACACTGAGTGCTATGGGTCGAACATATAGGGCTGGATAGCGCCTCTGTTTTCTGCCATTTTCACATGTGGTAAACACGCAGCATAAGCGTAACAGCTTATTTGCATAAAAGTGACGGAGCCCTTAAACGGCTCATTTTGAAAGGGACTGAAACTGTCAAGAATAGAGCTGGTGAGATCTCTTTATGTGAGAGTGATTTTGTGCAAAGAACTTCATGAACATGTTTTGTAGCCCATAGACCTATTATAACTTTTATAACTTTTAACGTTTAAAAAGAGGTATAATATATCCCCTTTAAAATTTAAACAAAACCATGTCTAATGATTTGGTTCTAGTGAGCCTTGTCTAGTCAGGATTGTTCACAGTTGTCTGAAGTGCTAAACACTACGCTGATTACATTAAACGGTTATATACATAGATTTAGAGCCTAGTGGGCTGTGATTTAGGGAGTTGGCTCTTTGATCAGAAGGTTGTGGGTTTGAATCCCAGGACTGCTAGTGGCATCACTGAGGTACCCTTGAGCAAGATATCGTCTCCACACACTGCTCCACCGGCTGCCCGCGCTTCACTTGGTGAATGGGTTAAATGCAGAGAATATTTTGTGCTGTTCACACTATGTGCTGAGGTGCATTCACATATGACAAATGGACACTTTGCATAACAGATTGTGGTCTAAACCCTGTCTTTATATTTTCATGATGTACATTCTGGGTGTTCTAAGGTAAAATAGATACACAGGGCCGTATGGACACATTACATATAAAACTCAGATATTTGGTTTACCTGGATATTATGGTTTATATTGGGATAGTAAATAAAATGGATAGATTTACATTGCCACTGCCATTGTAAAGAAAATGTCTGTTAACATCAAACCACTATTTATATCTATATGGGTGATGTAGATCATTGAAATGATTGAATTGAGCAGAAATGCTGAAAAATAACTGGAATTCCCCTTTAAGCCTTTTCTTTCTCCTTTCTGCACCGCGTTGTTGTCATGGTGAGGGTGCTTTGTGTGACTCCACTGAAGAACCGTTCTGGTTACCTGAACAACCATTCAGTTTGTGATAAAAAAAAAACAATTAGATATATATATCCATGGAAAAAAATAAAGAGGCCGAATCATTTTTTTTTTCTGGTTATTGCTTTTGTAATTTGTGGAGTGTGTCTGTGTAAAATGTGCATGTCACTATTGTTTTATACACTTTTGACCACACTTGATTCAAAACTCCAAACACAAAAACGTTTGGAGAAAAAACAAGAAAACAAAACGTATAAATAATGTATTATACCTTGGAAATGTTAAACTACACAACACTGTTACATTATTTTACAATTGCAACCATTAAGTAATTAATTATCTATAAATGAGTTTCAAGATTTAAAGGAAGTCCATGTAACGTACATGTTTTTGGAAGAGCCCTTGCATTGGTACCCTTCATACCTTTATAAGACACTCACGTATCATTTCTAAACATAGTTCTTTAGGGAACTAAACTTTTTCTATTGCATCCCTCACCATAATTTATAAAATGTCTTGTTTATTCGTACTAGGCTATCCTCACACACTGGACACTGAATGAATTTTATAATAGTGTACCTGTGTTGTATGTTGGTTTTATAGGTTCCGTCATCATGACCAAACTTCTGGAGTGGCTTGTGGGCGTGTCGCTGGTTGCGGTTGCATGGGGACTGGTTACCTTTGATCTCCTGGGCTTGCAGTTGCCAGCGGCGTACAAGCAGGTTTCCTGGCCGATGCCTGTGTACCTGCTGGTGGTGTTCGGATGCTATTCGCTTGCAGCAGTTGGCTACAGGGTAGCCACGTTTAACGACTGTGAGGAGGCGGCTAGAGAGCTGCAGGAACAGATACGAGAGGCTAAAGAGGACTTAAAGAAGAAGGGACTGAAGATGTGAGGGTTGTGTTAGAGACTGTGACACACACACACACACACATCCTGCTTGTATGGACTTTGCTAAACCATTATCAAGCCATAGCTTCATGATTTATATATATATTTTTCTGTTTTAACTAACCTACACTGTTCCCCATTGTGTTATATACTAGTGTCTCTGTGACTATACCATGGTTTTTTTCCACTTACATCTTCCTGGTCTAAGACATCGAGACGTTACAATGGAAACTGAAACTGTTCTAAAAACATCAAGGCCTAGAATCTGTTCTGCAGATGTAAATGATATTTTTTCCTTTGGACACAGTGCACCTCATTCTAACAGTCCATATAAAACCTTGCGGACACATGTATATCATGCCAGTGGAGAATGTGCTATTTCAGCGCTTCCAGTGTATTTGGGCTGGCCTGGAACTGGAGACGTCTTTGTGATTTTTGACCCAGTGTTTTTTAACATATCTAGAATTTGCTGTCAAGGTTAGCAACAGCACTGCCGCTCGGCTTCTTGCTTATGGAAGATAGCCATAGCGTGGACTGTGTGCTAACAATACCACTCGATATAAAACCGAGAGGCTGATTTTTAATGAATTTGATAATAGGGTAACAGTGTTCAAGAGACACACACGACTGCACAGGAATGTCTGTGGTGAAAAAATCTCAGCCCTGTTACTGTTTCAAGAAGGAGTTGATTGTGTAATCTGTACAATTCCATTCAAGTGTGTTGGGTTGGGTTGTGTTGCCGAGAACCAGGGTCTGTATTCTTACAGCATCTCGAAATGGGAGTGTTGATTTCATCAGATTTTTAACCACTGACCATACATTTTCTTTACTGACTTCCAATCATCTCAGCTTGGTAATGAGAAACTGATCCAGAAAACTGCATTAAGTGAATACAGCCACAGGTTTCTAGTGGTTTCCAGTGGAAATGGTTCTAGGACACCAAGTTGTCTCCAGTTCCCTAATGGCTGATTTGTAGGTGACTGTATACAATCGATCACTGCCGTGAAATCGGAACATGATGTGGTCCCCTGGAAAATTAGCTTTCTAATGGATAGTGTTTGGTTTGGTTTTTGGTTCTGCATTCCATACGTTGCTGAATGCTCTATGTTGAGTCTTAATGTGAAATACAGACTATTTTTTCCTTTCGTCGTTTCATTAACAATTTCTTGTTTTTTCACCAGACCTCAATTGTTTCGTGGGTGGAAACCTCCATCCCTCCTTTCGATTTGACACTGTTGCCGAAAAGAAAAACAAAAACACATGAGCGGGTGCAGGAGTGCTCTATATGGAAATTCCAGAATATGATCCATGTCCATCCGCTGGCTCTTAAAACGCTAATCCTGAAGCCACTAAGTGCACACGAGTGCACTATATTTACTCAGGTCAGAATTAATCTGATGTTTTTGGCTGGCCAAGCTCTGTTGCTCGCTCCGGGCTTAAACTGGTGGAGTGGCCCCCCTCTGTAGGAACAAACCCGGCTCTGAGTGTGGACAGACTCATTACGGGCCTCTAAATCCCTTGTGCTCTTAAGGGATGCTTGGATTGACTCACAGGCCACACCCCCTTGGAGCTCCACCTGGATATTGATTGGCTGGCACTGGAAGCGTGGTGAGATCACCCCCTGCAGTTACCTGCAAGCTGTTGTTAGTGCAGCCGTGGCCAGAAAGGCTGACTAGGCTCTAGACAGCCTTCTATGGTCCCCAAGTACATTTAACAGCTGGGGTTTCAGATAATTTATTGCACCTTTTGGGGGTTAGGGTTCTTTAAATGAGCCTTGGTTGGTAACGAAGACTTTGTTTAACTTTGTTTCTTTATATCCTTAAAGCTGGGCCTATCATTACACTCTGGAAAATCAGCTGTGGAGTTGTCTTTTTCCTGTTAAAGCGCTCTTGGCTCATTTGTCCTGTGCTGAACAACATCTTTTTCCGTAAATACCCGTTGTCAGGCTTTTCGAAGTTTCCAAGAAAGCAAAGCATTTAACAAACTAATGTATTTGTGTTTATTACAAAAATATATATGCGCAGCTACTCTGCGTCAATCCGCTCTATTTTAGATGTGTTTTCAAAGTAGTAAATCTCCCCTCTTGGAATATGTGTGTCTATAGTGATGTGATTAAAGCTTGCCATCTGAGCCACCACAGCGTGTTTTGCTGTGACAAGGGATTAGAAAAAAGACAAGCACATTTTCTGTAGCTTTTAAAGGGACTGTGATACAGAAATGTGCTGTTACTGAATATTAAAACTGCATATTATTGAAATGTAGAGGAAAATATATGTTTACATTTACGGCATTTAGCAGACGCTCTCATCCAGAGCGACGTATGTTAGTATGCTAACATTAGTACTAGCATTATTAGTATTATTAGTTAATTGTGAACAGAAGCCGGTGCATATAGTGACACGTACATTACAGACGGCAAAGGTGAACGTCTCAGTGACGATGTGGTTTAAAAATTTCATTTCTTAGGTGGAAAACACCATGGGGACTATATTTCATACAAGACTCCAGAGAGATGTGGCAAAACTCCACTTGTGCACAAGGCCGCTTCTGTGCAACGGGCAAGTTTTGTTTTTTTTATGAGAAATAACTGTGGAAGTGTACTGGTGTATGTGATTCGGAAATGAGGACGCATTGGGTCATTCATGCTAAGAACGTGCCAAGAACCTGTTTACAGGAGATTTCACAAGAAAATGATCAATCTAGGCATGGCATTAATGTGGGCAAGCATATCACTGTAGATAAAGTGGTTATTAATCTAAGAAGACCTTTTCACAGAGCTGAGATATCCAATTGTTCTGGTCTATCAGGACTACTTCGCACTGAGATAACTGTGGAAGGCTGGCCAGAGTTTGCTAAAACACTCAACACAGTGATTGCTCAACTAGATTTGAAGCAAAGAGAAATGCTCGTTGGCATGCCAGCTGCACGGCGTGCTGTGCCGTTGGCAAGTAAAAAAAGGCCTGGATTGAATAAATAAATCCAAGCCATGAAGAGGCCGTACATAGAAACAGCATGGACGACTGACTCCTTAAACATACTTGCAGAGGCAAGCGTTTCAGGTAATGTAAACCTCATTGTTGAAGCTGATTAGCTGAAAGGGTTTTTGTTAACATCTGTTAGCAAGGTGTGGATCCCAAAGCAGGCATACACCTCAAAGCCGTTCGCCAAAGTACGACTGGGTGGAGATCGCAAGCTGAGCCCATGGCAGGCTTCCCAGTAGCGCCTCCCTTTTGTTCCTTTTTGCTTTTGTCTGACTCTGAAAATGCTGTTGGTTCAGACAAGTCAGGGAGAGATCAAATGTCCTTGTCTGTGGACCTTTTGACAGAAACCCATTTTCCCTATGAGGGTAAAGTAGCGGTGCTTTCAGAAAACACATGAATGAGAAGCATCGTGGGCCAGTTAGCATCACGCTAGGTGATTCGCTCTAACTTTTGTTCAAACGATACAGATATGAATTCTGTTAAAACTGAAGAAGCTAAGGGCTGTGATGCTGTTTTATAGAACACAACATCACATAATAAATAACAAATCAAAGTTTTGGGCCAGAATGCCACTGTAATGTCAAGCCTTGTGTATGGAAAGCACTGGAAAAGGAAAAAGTCCAATTGCCCTCAAAGTCCAATTGTCTAGGATTAAATGACCCAGTGTCAACAAATGATGGACTAATCATTGTAAAACACCGCCAGGCTTTTGTTAGTTTAATTTTTCTGTTTCTGACAATTTGACAAACCTTTTGGCACCCTCCTAAACTGCTCTTTCCCAGCTAAAGTAGCGTCTTGAAGATGATGAGCATTTTTCACAAGCTAGCTCTATGAAAGGATTTGTGGCAGATGGGTTTAATAGCTGACTTTGACAGCATAAAATAATGTCATGAGCGGCAGAAAGTGACGTTATGTGATTTTCCTGACTTTGTTACTCAAGCTGGACTTGAAAAGTACCAGAGCTGAAAGTCTGGTTGACAGTCTTTATAGACGGATAGATGGCTTGATAATGACTTGGGGGTTTTGAGTTGACTGGGTTTGATAATATTGGCTTGATGTTATATTGCTCTTGGTTTGGAACTGTGGCCTTTAAAAGAATTGCCATGTTCAGCAGTAGAAGAAAGTTGAGATAAGAGTGAAAAGCAAGTATGTATTGTATTCACTTCGGTATGACTCTTCATTTAATGCATTTTCTTCAAGTAATAACAGCCTGCATTGAAATGGGAAAGAACTGCAAGTCTCAGTCACTGCCAGTCAAAGACTGAATGCACTGAATTTTTTCTCAGAATAACTGAAAAACTCTTTTTAATGGAAAGTTTTGTTTGGCTGAGGCCAGACGAACCCAAAAGAAAGGGCTGGCAGGTTCAAGAGTCACCCTCAGTGCTGCACTCGTTCTTGGAATCCAGACTCGGTTTCATTTTTGCTAAAACAATGCGCCCACCTAAAAAATTAGTTACTTTCTATTTTTCTCCATATGTAGAGACAGTCCAGACAGCAGGACTCTCTTTTTAAGTTCCTGATTGTGGCCTTCGGTAAACGCTGGTCTTTGCTGGCTCCTCAGGCCATAAGTGCTCAAAAAAGTCAAGAAGTGCACTCGTAATCAAGCTACTCTCATAATCAAGCTTAACCGCCCCGTCCTCCTCCCGCTCTCTTGCCACACACCCTCACACACTCAATCACTGTCTGCATGTCGACATGGATGGCTCTTTTCCATTTTTTTGGATGACGGCAGGAACCATATGCTGGGGTGAGGACAGTGAGAGCGACATATGGTCATTTTGTCTCAAACTGACTCCGCTTTCAAAATGGTGCCTTAACCACCCTTCCCTGCACTGGGAAATCAGGCGCCCTGTATGTAACTCGTGCTAGACAGAGCTCATCTTTCATAAACTGATGTTTCACGGGTTTTCTCTGCTGCAGGCGTCACGTTCCGAGGTACAGGGTACAGAGCTTTATGGGTATTTCAGGGCTTTATGTAGTTTTTGAGCAGGTAGTGACGTTACCAAGATAGTTGTAAGAGTTGTTGCACAAAAACAATCGGACCATTTTTCATTTTAGCTGTGGAAAAAAGGAACAAAAACAGACGTGACATGTGAAAGTTCTTTCAGATTCCTGAAAGGGATGGGTTTGAGTTATGAGGTGGGAGTGGGATGGTGGTAAGCAGCCTTTTTGTGCAGCATTAAGAGACAAAACCCACATAGCCCTCAATATTTTTTATGTCACATATTTTAAAAAGGGAACAAAAAAACTGTTTGATACTTAAAGAAGTAACGTCATTTCATATATGACTTAAGCTTATTATGGGCTTCATTTTCTGAGTTCATTTTCTCAGCAGGCAAATGGTAGAATCACATTTACACATTTTGGGAGCCTTTTTTCAAACAACTGAATTCAAACTACCTTATGAGCAACGACCATGCTACAGTGAGATGGTCCTGGGTTTGATTCCTGCCTGGGGTGACCATGGTATTTTTTCTTTTTTTGTGGGGAGGGGGTGAAAGTCATGGGTTTGAATCCCAGGACAGCTAGTTGCACCACTGAGGTATCCTTGAGAAAGGTCCCATCCCCACACACTGCTCCCCGGGCGCCCCTCATTGGTGGCTGCCCACTGCCTCACTTGTTCAATGGGTTAAATGCAGAGAAAGAATTTCACACTGTTCACACTGTGTGCTGTGCTGTGGTGTGTTCATGCATGACTATTTGGGGCCACTTTACTTTTCACTTTAATGCGGTTCATGGCTTGCATGACTACACTAAGGGGATGACTTGGGCAGGAGGGAAATGCACACACAGCAAATAGCAAAGTTCCTTCGCATGCATGCACCTGGGATTGTTTTTAGGGATTTTTCCCCCCAATATTCTTTCACAGTTTAGTCATACCCATTTAGCAGCTAGGGCTCCCTGAATCATACAATAACACCAACAGTAGGAGAACGAGCTACAGCTTAACATGCTTGAAGGAGAACACTAGCTGCCAATCTTGTTACATCAGCTAACAGAAATTTGTGCTGGCCATCATTGTGGGATCCCTGAGGCAACTGAGATCCATTTTCTCTACATTTTCTACAGCGTTACAACAAGGCCGACTCAGAAAGTGCCCTATATCAGAAACATTATAAAGGAAGGAGACAGTTGACTGTTTAAGATCTGAACAGGATTGTAACAATCGACAAAGCTCTTTAACAAAAAGGGCCCGCAAGCAAATAAAACAAAAAATTAATGTCTTGTTTGAGCAAAACGACCACAAATTAGTTATGCTATGCTTGAAAGGTTTGATGTGTAATTAACCTGCTAGCCTGGCTCGAGAGATAACTGCCTGAGGATTTCGTCAAGATTGTCACAGAGTGGACAAACTTACTTCTAAGCACTAAATCTTAATGCTTCAGCAGACCAGGATATTTTGCACACCACCATGTTTCCAACTTTGTGGAGACCGTTTGGGGAAGATCCTTTTCTATTCCAGCATGGCTGTGCCACAGTGTACAAAGCGAGGTCCATAAAGACATGGCTGGATGAGTTCAGTGCCTGATCTTTTAAATGCTCTACAGAATGAATGGGCACAAATTCCCACAGAAACTCCCAAATCTTGTGGAAGGCCTTCCAAGAAGAGTGGAATCTGGACTGGTTGAAAGGGGAACCAAATGTTAAAATAAAAATCTATGTGCTTGAATGCAATGTCTTTGTTGATGTAGTGGTCAGGCGTCCCAGTATTTTTGTCCATGTAGTGTAGTTTTGGACATCAGAGTCTCTTCCACGCCACCACAAAGCACTTTTGTTGACGCTGGGACAGAGAGACCACCCGAGCGCCGAAACCCTGAACTGAAAGCTCAAATCTGACCTGAGACTACAGCAAGTCCAAATTCCTGCCCTGTCCACATGTGCATGTGCCTCTTAGGGGGCAAAGCAGCTGGAATAGGAAAAAAGATCTTCCAGTGGAGCAATAAAATGGAGGCAAATCAAGTAGACAATCATAGATGATCAAAGTCTCAGCGGGATTTCATCTTGCGCTTCCTGCCGTGTTTCACATCGTAATTCTCCGAGCAGCAATTCTGTGATATCCTGTTGTGCCGTGGGTACTTTATAGGTAGTCAAACGATTGTGCAAGGCCAGTGACTAATGACTAATACCCTTCTTATTCATTCTGCTCTACGATACTCGGCGCTCCCTCAATCAAGAACACATGGGAAGCTACTCTGGGCATTTGTGTCAGCTTGCAAAGGGAATGACTGCTAACTAATGCTTTGGCTCTATGGTACTGTATTTTCTTGAGTTTTCAAGGGCCTTATTGTTTAGCTGCATGTTTTAACACGAGAATCTGGATTTGTCCCTGTCAAAGGCCCCTTTCATATCTTTAATTACTCCACCATGACAAAGCCAAAGGTATTTGCGGCCAAGTGTTTTCCTATTCTCGGGTTCGAAAGGTCAACACAATTCAGGTTCAGAGAATAGATTACATAAACTGTGAAACATAAAATATTTTTTCAAATAATATGGAGAATAATAAGTATTTGAACCCCACTTGCTTTAAGCCTTCTGCATTTTAAGTAAATCCTCTTTCTAGTTTATTTAGGCACCTCAGGGACCTGAGCTCAACATACTTACTTTAATATGTCGACACAGATGTGTTGGACCAGCAGAGTAGGTCTACGTCATGTGAGAAAAATAAAAACACACCGGTGTACTGAAAGGACACTTGGGCTGATAGCGAACGAGCGGCGGAACAAAAACATGTCTTGCAGGAAAGAGGAGGTGAAACTCAGGAAGGAGGGAGGAATTTGTTTTTCTTTTTTTTTTGGTCTGTCTTGCAAAATGTCTACTTTCAGACATTAACCACTGAATTTAGAAATTCAGCATGAAATTCCTTCATGTTGCTTAAAGGCTTTTAGGACTTTTTAGAGTAGGGAGACTTTTTATGTACCTCTCTCTCTCTCTCTCTCTCTCTCTCTCTCTCTCTACTCTAAAGAGAGTGCCCTATATATATATATATATGTATATGTGCCCTATATATATATATAGGGCACATATCTCCCTACTCTAAAATGTTCTCAGTTAACATACATACATATATATATATATAAACCAATATATATGTGTTTATATGTGTGTGTCTGTGTGCAAAGTGCAAATGAGCATTTCTGAGAAATTATTCCTAATAATTTATGGGCTACTGTTGATATTGTCATATTCACATTATTCAGAATCCTACCATTCTTCAATAGTTGTGTTAATAACAGATTCCATTCCTATCCGTCCTATCCGTTTTTCCCTGCTCCAACACTCCTGACCCAGGTCATCAGCTAATAAACAAGTCCTTCATGAGCTCAACAGCTTTTCTTAGAAGAGAGACAACACTAAAAATTGTCCTTCATATCATCACACAAAACCATGACTTTTCAGGAGAAATCAAAAACATTCTGCAGTTTTAAGAAAGTCAATGTAACACAATGCTCCCAGGTGATTTGGGGACATTTCTATATTACAATTTAACAGCATAAATTATGAGAATGCAGTTACATGAACACAGGCTTAGTTGCTGACTTCTCCCTGCCCTCCAACAATCGCATAGATTTGTTAAAAATGGTTGAATTCCATCAGCAGCACCTGATTTTAATAAAGGGCTTGATCAAATCATTCAACCAAATTTGAATAAATGTACTGGGTGGAAACTGAAAACATTGAATATCAAGAGTTTTGCAGCACTGTATATAATAACTGTATATAAAACTATCTAAAAAAATGTGTGTGTATGAGTATATAAATATATACAAACACACAAAACTGTGTGAAAGTCTGTTGAGATGTTGAGCTTTTCAAAACCGTCTAATTTTACAATAAATATGAATTAATAAAATAAATATTAATACAGCAAATAATGATTTTATGCTTGTTAGTTTGTTCACTTGACCATGACCAGGCCTCTCCTTGTGGGAGACAGTGTTACTTGTAGTTACAGTCAAATACCTGGTTTGGCTCAATCAGTACTTCATTATATTAAATCAAGTGCTGCTAAGGGAATTTCACAAGTTGGTGCAATAGCTGGAGGCAACTGACATCAGGAAAACAAGAAACAGTCTCCAGATAAATCTGGAATCAAATCAGTGTTCATCTCTCTCTATATATATATATACACACACACACACACACAATACTATGTACGATCTCTTTCTCTTTGTCTCTGAACATCACACTGGTGAGTCTCAGCTCTGGCGCTCAGCAGTTGTGTCTGGTGGCTCTTTGTGTCTTCTCAGATGGGGGTGTTTAGAGAATGCTTCTCTAATTAACAGCTCCTCATCACCCCTGAACTGACCCAGCCCCTCCCTGGACAGGTCAAATGGTCAAGAGTGTGTGAGATTTATGGTTACAGGGCTGTTCTTTTCAAAATGTATGGGACAAGAAAAGAGACGCGGTAGCAGCCAGCAGTGGGACAGCTGTTTTTACTGTCACGGAGGAGGCCTCTGCTGATGAGCAACAGGAAGGGTGGAACAATAGAGAAAGAAAGGGGGAGAGAGAGACAAGAGAGGGAGAAACAGAAAGAGAAAAAAAAGTAGAGAGAGAGAGACAGTGAGACAGAGAGAGAGGAGAGAGAAAGGGGGGTAAAGAGAGAATGAGAGACATGAGAGAGAAGTAGAGAGAGAGAAAAAAGTAGAGAGGGAAAGAGACAGCAAGAAAGAGAGAGAGAGAGGAGAGAGAAAGCGCGGAGAAAGAGAGACAAGAGAGGGAGAGGTAGAGAGAGAAGTAGAGGGAGAGGTAGAGAGAGAGAAGTAGAGAGAGAGAGTGAGAAATACAGCCAAGAAGAGAGAGAAGACAAGTAAAGGAAGAGAGAGAGAAGTAGAGAGAGAGAGAGAGAGAAGTATATATAGAGAGAGAAGTAGAGAGAGAAGGGAGAGAGAAAGAGAGAGAGAAGTAGAGGGAGAGAGAGAGGGACAGTGAGAAAGAGCGAGAGAAGACAGAAGCAGAGAGAGAGAAAAGTAGAGCGAGAGAGAGAGAGAGGGGAGAGAGAGTGTAGCAAAAATGAAGCAGCAGAGAGAGGTCTCTGGAGATAAGCAAGAGGAAAGGTGGAACAATGAAAATAAATAGGGAAGAAAAGAAACTGAAAGAAGAGTAAAGAGCAGTAAAAAGCAACAGAAGACATACAAGTCAAAAGGAAAACGGAGTGAAAAGTGGCGTGAGAGGGAGACAAAAGTTGAGAGACAGAGAGAGAGAGGAAGAGAGGAAGACAGAGCGAGAGAGACAGAAATGGGGAAGGAGGAAAGCAATAACAGGGTGAAAATGGTCAGGAAATGTGAGGAAAACAGGAAAGGTGAGATGGAGAGAGAGAGAGAAGTAGAGGGAACGAGAAAGGAAATGAACTGTAAACAGAGAAATAATGTCAGTGCAGAGGTCAGAAGAGGAAAGAGAAGAAAATGAGAGAAGTGAAGGAGTTAAAATGAGAAAGAGAAAGCGGGGAGAGAGGAGGAGAAGAGAGAGAGGAGAGAGAGTGAGAGAGAAGGAGAGAGAGAAAAGAGAAGGAGAGAGAGAGGGGAGGAGAAGAGAGAGGAGAAAGAAACAATAATGTCAGTGCAGCGGTCAATAGAGGAAAGAGAAAATGAGAGAAGTGAAGGAGTTAAAGTGAGAAAGAGGAGAGAGAGGAGAAGAGAGAGAGAGGAGAGAGAAACAATAATGTCAGTGCGGCGGTCAGTAGAGGGAAGAGTAGTAAGTGAAAGAACGGAGTAAAATGAGTTTTAGTGTCTATGAAGTCTATGAAATCCACACACTCGCAAAGGAACATTCCAGTCATATCTCAATCTGCCCCATCTTTTAACGCTCAGTCCATCGCTACAGATAGGTACACTCACGCATTCGCCTGTGCTTAAGTTATTAACTCAAAACAGAACTAGGAAAAAGTGTTTTTTTAGATTTACTTTTATTGTGTCTTGTTCTCGTCACATTTTTGGAGATACAAGGTTTCGTTCCGACAGTGAGGATGAAACAGTATTCCTTTTAAAGAAAAATCCTCGGAAAGGTGGTTCAAGAGTTCCTTTTACAAGTTTATATAAAAGAAGGCAAGGAAGAAAGGAAGAGTCACGCATGTAGCTTTAAATTCCCAAAGAGAATAAACACACTCGCACACACACCAGACTGATGCCTGTGATCTGGACCATTGTTCGCGTTTCCCCTCGGTGTCTGAAAGCTAAATCTGATAAATGTTTCAACTTTCCTCCGCAGACACGAACAGCAGAGACTCGCTCTCTCCCGAGCGTGAGAATTCCTCACGTTCTCATTGTTACCAGCGAGAACTGATAGGATCTCAATGTGTGAACATGAAGTGCGTCTGCGTGTGTGTATGTATGTGAAGGGTCAGGGTGTGGCATCACATACATCTGGTGAGTTAAAAACCCCAAAAGACAAAAAGGACAAAAAGGTAATGGCATTTCCAAATGGTTTTTTTTTATTTTTATTTCACATCAAAATTTCACATTAACTGTTTTTTTTTTAAACAAATGTTTCTCTTTTCTTATATAATCTTCTATATATACATAATATACATTTTACATAACGTACAAAATAAAAGTAAGGTCTGAGGAGGAAAAAAAAAAAAGATGACTGGAGCAACTCATTGTTAGTCATGTACACTTGCGTCAGTTGTAAAAACAATCATTCAGAACTTTGCTACAACAGCTACACTGGTTGCTGTGTTGTCGGTTTGAGTGTGTAGTGGAAGTGTGTGTGTGTGTGTGTGTGTGTGTGTGTTTGAGACTTGTGTAATAAATGTGTTTATACATGTTTTACTGTATTTCAGGTATCATTTTATCAGTTTACTGGCTTATAGGTTATACATATACAGGTCCACACTATATGGTCAGAAGTATTGGGACACACCTCTTAATAATTGAAGTCAGTTGGCCAACACCATGCTTCCAACTTTGTGGACAGAGTTTGTGGAAGGAACTTTTCTATTCCATCATCACTGTGTCCCAGTGCATAAAGCAAGGCCCATAAAGACATGGCTGGATGAGTTCAGTGTGGAAGAGTTTGACTGGCCCACACAGAGCCCTGACCTCAATCCTCAACCCCATCCAACACCTTTGGGACGAACCGGAACAGAGATTGTGAGCCAGACTTTCTCGTCCATCATCTGTGCCTGATCTCATCAATGCTGTAAACGGGCAAAAATTCCCACAGAAACTCCAAACTCTTCTGGAAACCCTTCCAAGAAAAGTGGAAGCTGTTATAGCTGCAAATGTGGGGACCAACTCCTTATTAAAGTCTATGTATTTGAATACAATGTCATTAAAGTCCATATTGGTGTAATGGTCTGGCGTCCCAATACTTTTGTCCATATAGTGTATATGTGTTAGTAATATGAACCGATAAAAATGCGCAAAGGGGGGAAACGATCAGTGTGTGTGTGTCTGTGTGTGTGTGTTCCACTCTAAATGCTGAAGAAACTTGGTAGGCCAGCCCACCACTGCTCCTCCACTAACAAACAAGTGAGAACAGTATGTGAACACTTTAGCTTCACACTGCTACATAAAACTTACACAACTGTGTCAAAAATGTCATGACAAATTATGTCCATTAGCCGTAACTGCCTCGACATTTGACATCATGACAGTTTATGTCACGATATTAAACGTTATATTATCTGTCAGTGTAATGGTAACAGGCCTAAGCTGCCATGACAAATCACAACAGATCATATGATCATCTGTCATGATGCATTTATAGCACAGTTATTTCACTTTTATGTAGCACTGTGACTTGAATTTGGCTAATTAACATGAATTCTTCCTTTTCTCTCTTCCTCTCCTCTCGCATGCACACACTCATTCACTCTTTCAGGACAATGCATTCAATCTCATTCTTGCTTTTTTTTTTCTCCTTCTTTTCTGTTACATCCAGTAAACAATCTTTTGTTCATTACATATAGCAATTTGCCACACAACATACTTCATAACTTATTAACATCTTTAAACAAAACATACAAATGAAAAAAAAAAAAACACCCCAGGTTGTTTCAGTCCTGAAATGAGTGTGTGCGCGCGTGTTAAGTGTCTGTTGGTAAACCGTATCGTTAGTGTGTCGTCTTGGGGTGCAATTCTATGATGTAGTGCCGATATCAGCTGTCAGTCCAGTTGAAAATGTTACACCAAAAAAAAACAAAAAAAAAACAGACCCTGCTTCTCTGTTGCTACATGGAGAAATCCCACTGGAATAATACAATACAACACAATAACAAAAATGTTTGATCATTGTACACTTCAGCAAGAAGCTCAGTGTTCTTTGGCTCATGAGATCGTTGACTCACATCCTGTCATCTACTACAGAAAAGTTGCCTTTGTTTGGACAAAACTCCTGAACACCTCTGATTTCTTCTTCTCTGCTTCTCCAAGGTATGAGCACTTTTTCCAGAAGGTTTAGGTTTGTCAAAGAAAGTCCCACTTGGGAAAGTGTCTGACGAAAAAGTGTGTCCCTTCACGAAACCCTTTAGAGAGCAGAAAAAAAAGACCACCATATTTATTTTCCTCCTAGATTGTAGAAAAGTAAGAGGGTTTAAAAGCCTTCTTATATTCAGTAAACTGTTTCAGTTTAGGCTCAATATCACTTGAGCTTTTGTGTTCCTTTCCCCGAGCGGCCAGCACTGGGCTTTTTTTGAGAACTCCTGTGTGTTTCTGGTCGACACAGGCCACCGTCATTGTAGTCTCAGTGACAAGTCTTTTGGGATTTGTAGTCCTTTAGATGGTTTTACTGCAAGACCATCAATAATAATACAGGCAGCAGCGCTGTGAGGACGGTCAAGGATGCTACTGTGACTGCAGAGTTTCTTCGCACGCTTTTCTGGACCTCTGGCAGGACTACAACCGGATCGTCTGCGAAGGAGAAGGAACAGAAACCTTAGTTTATACTCAATCAAAACGTTAACAGCTAGCATAGCTGGAGTGATTGAAACACTGTACACCAAACCAAACTCCATAACCACAAGCAAAGAGGAGCATTCTTAAGCAGGGAAATCAGCAAATTTTCACACTAAAACTACATTTCATTGGAAATGGGTGCAGTGAATGATAGTACTTTTAAAGAAAATAAAATGTATGCAGAACTTTGACACATGAATTTGCATTGCTGACCAGTAGCAACACTGATTTATAGCATGAAGCCTTGAAGGACTGAATTTCAAGTCTTGAGGTCTTACCAAAAGTCAACATACATTCATCTGGTTGGCTATTCATAAACACGTGTCCCACTTTATAATATGCCTTACCCTTATTTGGTGTTTAGAAAGAGTTAAAAACTATTTTATTAATACTTATGACAAATAAAAGCTGCAGCATCCACCTGTTGCTTGCCAAACAGTCCACATTTATCTATTTTTTTAAAACCTCAGATCTTAGTGGCTACTTATCCTCTCCATGAGTCAGGGTTATACCTGTCTGCTTGATCAGATATTCATATTCATAAGATGTAACGGGTCCCCGGTGCTCTTTTTTTTTTTTTTTTTTAAATAGATGCTTGTTAATGAGTTTAAGATGTTCATTTTCTAATTAATAAACATTAGCGTACAAATTTTCAACTATTCTTAAAACTTTTTATGTAGATAGTCTCATTGTAATACAGTATCGAGGAATGCACAAGTCCAGATTGGGTTTTGAGTCACTGTGGCTTTAATCGGTTGTAGCTGGATGAGGCTTAAAAGTAAAAAAAAGTAGCCTTCAACGCTAAGCGAGCAGCCATAGTTCAATAAATGAATGTCTACCTGCTGGTAGCCTGTTGGAGGTAGTGTGAGTTCCTCCTCCAGTTCCTGTCTTGGTTCCTTTGCCTGGTCCGACCCTTGCTTCTTGTGATCCTGAACAGATGAGGAATATAATAAAGTTAAATTAGTAAAGTGTAGACACCCCACCACCACAAACCATAGGTTTGCTTTTTATCCACTGGGTCTGTGGGGAGATGATACTCACCATCGTTGGCGACGACATCCACCCTCAGCCTCAGACAGTCCTGTCCATGGTGATGCAGTGGTTTGGCTGTTGGGGGCACAAGAGAAGATCATTATTTAGGAGGGGATGAATGAGTGAGAGGAGGTGAAAAGAGACTCTTAGCATTCATTAGAGGCCAAACTAATGGTATTAGCCATAGCATAGAAGATAATCTTGTTTCTCTGGCTAGCCAGAGGCTCAAGACCTGGCCATCTGGACCTGTGAACTGCCGGTCATGCCTTCTATTACAGCCCTGTGTGGTCTAATCCCCAAGGTCTCCTTAGCCTGCCTTTAAAGGCCAGCTGGGCACTGGCGCTACTTTCAACATCCATCCAAAAGTTGTACAACACATTTATTTCCACTCTAAACAGCTACTCATTTATTTAGTCAAGAAAAAGGCCTAAGAGAAAAAGGAACTGAAAGCTGAACTCCAGATTCGGCTGCTTTCTCATACTCCAGTCCACTGGCACGCAAAAATCCAAACCCTGTTTTTAAATCTACCCTAACTTAGCATGTGGGGCACAGGGAGCAGCCAAAAAGACACAGAGTGGCTTCGCTAGCAGCTTTAGAGCCCAAGAACATGGACTTGCATGAAACGCAGAGGACCTATTCATTACTGACGTGATGGTGCTCCAAGTTGACTCATGCGCTCACTATTCCTCCAAGCACCTCGTGGTACCATAAATGCATAACTAGAGCGTCCAGGGTGTGGATTGCATTACAAGGGTGTGTCATTCTAACACAGCGCAACTCTTTAACACTGTGCTCCAGTTAAATCTGGTCAAAGTAGCCTGACTGCTATAGTTCCACTCGGTTCTGAACCAGTTTACTCTATTAAAGTGCTATATTAAATCATGTAATCTTTTTGTGCTAATCTATGTTAGAAGGGGGTGTATAATGTAACAAATGTGTGTAATAGTAACAAATCTTCTGAAATTGAACTCCTTACACTCTGGTGTTTTTAACAACATAGGCAAACATCTTACGTAAAAAACATTTAAAACATCAGCTCCCCTTAACACTGTATATACATTTAAGACAAATGGACCATTGTGATATTAACAGATATTAACAGAACAATACGTTTTTATGATGGGTGACCTTTGTGGCAGTAAAAGCTTATCCTCTTCTAGAAAGGCTTACACTAGGTGTTGGAACACTGCAGTGAGAATTGGATTGCACACATTAGTATTAGTATGGTCAGGTACAGGGGTTGGATGAATCACAAACAGCACTCCAACTCATCCCAGAGGTACTGGATGGAGCTCCATTACTTTAGAATCCTCTGCTCCACAGTCAAATATTGAGAGGTTTTAAACCCCTCTAGCCAACAATTTGGCACGGTGACTGCTCTCAAGAATCTCATTCTGATGCCAGCGCTCTTCTACAGAGGTTGTGTGCAACTGAGCAGTGAGTACACACTGAAGTAGCTGTATTTACTAATTAGAAAGGGTGTCTGGATACTTTTGGAAATATAGTGTGCACACAAAGCATTTTCATCTTAGATTGTACTTACAGATGTAGTAGTAACTCTCTCCCTGACGGAACTCTTTGCCCAAGGTGAAAGGTGTGAAGCGCTGGAACTTCTCGGAGAATTTCTCAGGCGCGTGCGGAGCAAAGGGGTGGCCGCACTCCCAGCGCATTTGGTCGTAGGACTGTGGGCGACAGGCTTCGTAATCCTCGCGCTCCACCATATAGAGGACGTAGCGCTCGGCGTCTTGCGACGGCACCTCGCCCAGCGGGTAGTGCGGGCAAACAATGTCTAAATAATCATTCAAGTGCACTTCCACAGCATAGTTGTCCCACTGGAACCTGGTGGGGAAACAGGAGAGGGACGGGTCACGCAAAGCTCTGTGAGAGCCTAAACACTGAAGTCGTACAGAAGTCGTAAACCCAGTCCACACTTTTGTTCTCTTCCAGTTCCCAACATGTGTACAGTCAGGTGTGTACAGAGCTGGAACAGAAGAAAAACATGGACTGCCAGGGGGGTTCCCCAACAGCTTGGTTGGGTTGGAAACCTCTTTGGAATGACACTAGAGAGTAATGGTACATTTGATTCATTTCTATACAACAGAATACAAAAAAGGCATGTATGCATAAACACAAAGCGCGCAGTGATCCAACACTTTCTGTAAATATCTGATTTTTGGGTTCCTATGTAAAATGGTGTGTAGTACATGTTTATGTATGTACATAAGTGGAGAAACCAAATTAAACTGAATTATATTACATTTTTACAACAGTAGTCGCTAACAAACCATACTCTACTGAATGCTGATCAATCAAGTTCAGACCAATACATCACTGATAACATAGCAGAATGCTACATTTTGATCATTAGAACAGCTGTAATAGTAAAGCATGATTTATCATTTCTGCCTTCTGGACCAATAAATACAGGCTAACGTGACAGATTACAGGAAAGACAAAAAACGAAATGCTACAATTTCAAAGGCACCTAATAATGCAAAGACGATGGTAAAATGTAGTTCTGACTGGTGGAACGAGTAACGCCGCAAAAGAAATGACAGGTCGCTAAAAGCACTGTCTGAAACCGCAGCCGTCGCATAGCAAATGCTGTCTGTCGTCTAGCATGAATGCTGAGTGCAGCACAATCACGACTGCAATCGCCCCCCATCGATTGGAAATGTGTGCTCAAGGAGCAGTGGGAAATCAGCGAGGGCCAGAAAGAGGGAACAATGGCAAGACGTGTGAGGAAAATCCTGATCTTAAAAAGGGGATGTGGTGAATGTATGAATATATGGAGGACAGAAGAGAGTATGAATATTCATCAACGATACTGAAGTGTTGATTTGAGCTTTACAATACGGCACTGGGCAGCGGGGGCAAGACGAAGGAATCTGTGAGTGTGTGCAAGTCCGAGTGTGTGCTCATTGATCTTGCACCCCACTGGACAACAGGGGGTTGTTTGCTTTAAGATTTTAGAATGCCATGCTGGATGATTGACTATTGACACCTGCAGCTTCAGCCGCTGGGACGTCCCCCTCCATAACTACACAGCGGCGCCCC
>JBBPCX010000147.1:5753177-5774296 GCA_037974365.1 Hydrocynus forskahlii | reverse complement strand
CCCAAGAACACATTCAGTTTGATCAAAACAATAAAATTCTGTATCACTCTTCTGTTGCTTATTGCCTGCAAGGACAATGAAACATGCATTTTAGTTCAGCAGTGAATTATAAGTCATAGAACATCCTCTGGATAGTTTGGGTGAGATAGTCCTGGAGGCATGTTTTCTTTTTGGTTATGCAGAGGAACGTTTTGCATTTGGTGCACCTCATGTATGTCTTGCCATTGCAGTCCTTGTTCCTAGCATGCAAACCCATCACATGACACACATCACTGGAAAGCCCAGGATGTCCGCTACAGAATACTATAGGGCTTGATGAGATAACTCCAAATACTCCAGATACAGGTGAACAAAGTGTCCATTATAAAGGACATAAATGAATGGGCCGGGTCTCAGGAGGATATAAAGGTTCTTTACTTAGTGCTCTCAGATTGTTAGCTCTGTGTTTTCCAGTCTCTTAAGTCAATAGAGGAGACTAGCTGCTGTAATGTTGGCTAAGGGCTAATGTTTGCTAACATATATATATATATATCTGTAATAAACTAAATGACTTGTGCCAATTATTGGCATCCCTGCATTCAGTATTTTGTGCAGCCTCCCTTTGCCAGCATAGTCTCAAGTCTCCTCTAATGTCTTAAGATAAGCATAGTGGTTCTATTCAGTTTTATTAGTGTCTAGTTTGTCGGCATGGAATCTAATTGTAGTTTTAGAGACTTGGTGACCACAAAATGCTCCCACTTCCTCAGTATTATTTGCATTGTGATCCCCCACACCCGGGGCCAAAAAAAATAAAAAATAAAATAAAATAAAAATAAACACGCAGCAACCTCTACCTTACTCTACCTTAACATTTCTTCTAAAAAAAGGTTTTTCTGCGGTATGCAGTCCAGAGACACTATGGTGGGATGTTTCCAAAAAAGTGCATAAGACTGTTGTGAATAGCCTCACCTTATAATGCTACAAGAGTAAATCTCTGGTGTTATAATGGCAGGTCGCAGTGTAAATATGCCTCATCCTGGAGGTCGTAATGTTCCTATCTCTCTTCGGCTCTCCATCACTGCATCCATTACAAGCCACTAGTCCCTCAAGTGTAATAAAAAGATAAGATGATTCGAAGACCGCCCTGGGTTGCGGGACAGAGAATCCTTAAGGGCTCCGAAAAATTATACCTACACTCTTCGCATAGTCACTTTGATTAATCAGGCACCAAAAAAGACGAATGTACATAAGGACAGTGCACAGTACAGATAAAAAACAGGAAAGAGTTCTACTAAGCTGAATCAGGCCACACTCAAGGCAATAATGACTCAAATGAAATAAGAGTTCCCTACAGAACTACACACACATCTAGCATCTATCAGCAGAGGTACTTGAGTGTCATAGGCACTTCTCTTTTTTGGATTAATGTCTGTTGAAAATAAAGTGCTAAAAGTGTGAAGTATGAGCAACTGAGCCTAGAACTGAACTGAACTGAACGGAAATAAAGACAAAGCCGTTAGGAACTTCATATGAATGACTAATTATAGTTGCAATTAGAATCCTTCCTTATATTTCGATTTCAAATGAAGGTATTAGGTGAAAATACAGGGAACTGAGGAGTAAGAATCCACCAGGCTATCCTGCAGGAAAAATGAAATAAAACGCTGGACTGATACAGCCTGTAGTGAGCCTGCATAAGATGATAAAGTAAGCACAGTTAATTAATAGTTATGTTCCAATTCCAGTTCAAGTGTATTCATATAGCACACTGTCGTACACAAAAAGTCATTCAACGTGCTATACAGACGTAGAATATAAAACCAAATAAAATAGAACAAAAGTAAAGTGGCCCCTTATAGTCACATGTTAACACAGCACAGCACACAGTGTGAACAACGTGAAGGTTTCTCTACATTTAACCCACTCACCACAATGATTTTGGCACAATGATTCTGACAGCATCCACCACTGTAGTGTAATCGAAGGCGACGAGGGCATTTGATGCACACGGTAAAGAACAGCTAGACTTTGCCTTATTTTCTCTCAATTTAAAAGACTTAACCTGTATGTCCAACCTATCTTCTGAACCCAGTGCTGTTTCCAGTCATTCTGCTGTCCTAGGGGGTGATGGGCAATATTTCGGTTGACTGTACGAGAACAGACAAGTCTTTACAAAGGGGAGTGTAATTTGTCCTCAATTGAAAGATATTATAGCACTACACATAATTGTGCACTTAGTTTAATCCAGAAGACTGCACTATGGAGCAGTACCCCAAATCCACTGTGTGAAGCTCCAACATTAAAAAAAAAATGTTTCTTCTTCGTTTGTTGTTCACTTTTTCTTTCATTTATTACATAATATCCATAACATGACAATGGTAGCAGTCCATGGCCAGGAATTGATAAGCTCATGAGACTCCCTATCAAAGTAATATTGGAGTGAGATTTAACAGAGCGCTTGGCACATTCAGCGTTCAGGCATATTATTTTTTAATTGTTTAAATGAATATTTACACACCGCTTTGGCAATAAGACAAACCACTGTCCTTCGTCCAATATTTAAATATGCAAAAAATGTCAATTGAGAGAAAATTACAAGCTACTTTTTGGTCTAGCTCGGCAGAGTGCAGACAGAGAGTGTAGCCCATCTGTAGCCAGACACAATTTGAGTTCATCCACCTCTTTAACAACAGCCAGCATCTGAAGCCAGGGCCACTCTCAGCTGGGTGTTTTTGGATGGTAGATCATTTTAAACCCTGCAGTGACACTGCGGTGAGAAAAAAACCCCAGCAATACACTACCATGCCCATACCATATCAGTGGTGCTGCTGCGCTGAGAATCTTTTCATCGTCCACATAATATCTGTTCAGTGATTGTCCTGTGGTCAAAAACTGACCAGTGATGACTGAAAGACTGTCTGTGACTGTACACTTATTCAAAATGGTGTAAGTATACACAGCTGCGGAAAAAGTACGAGACCACTGCAAAAATGTTCATTTTCTCAGGTCTTATCTTTTATAGGTGCAGCTTTGTCATAGAGCTGCTGACAATATTTCTTCTCATTTCTAAATAAAAATGTTGTTCTTTAAAGCACCATTTTAAAGGAAATGACAAAACATCAAAATGAGAGGAATGATGCAGTGTTTACAGAACTTGAATAATTCAAAGAAAACAAATCTCTTGTTCAGTCTTAAACAAAATGGCATTAATTACCTTTGATGTACTTCTAGTAGTGTTTTGCCATCCAACTGGTCACATTGCAGGAGGAGAGTGTCGATTACAGCAGTGTTTTTTATACTTTTCCTCATTAAATAAGATGTGATTCAGGTGATCAGTAATCAGTAACTCATAAAGCAGAATGTGGTGCTTGTGTAGGAGTTTAACAGACACTGGCACGGAATGGTTGTCTTACTCATAGAGATGCTGATTTAAAAATAAATTGCAGTGGTCTCTTTTTTTCCAGAGCTCTGGGTTGTTAATTGCCATTAAATGTTTTGCTTTTGCAGTGCTGACACCACAAAAACTAAATCATAACCAAATCAAAACCAAGTGTGTAATGAACCTGATGTTCTCGTTTAGTTTCTGTGGGTAATTTTTGAATAAAGAAATTCACAAGATATATGGTTTATAGGAAAAATCATGCAGGCCAATCTTGAACTGTGTAACTGCAAAATATACCATAATCACAATAAGTACTGACAGTCAAAAATCTGTTTATCTTGTCTGTTCATTTAAAGGAGAAAAACCACAGCAGCAATCCGAACTAGACAATACAAGGTGCCCACCAGGTCATTAAGTGAAATTCAGCAACATTTTAAATGCACTGAGATCTCATGGGGCTGTGCAGGAAACATGTGGAGAAGAAAAATCCAATTAGTGTGAATGGTGTGTGTAGGAGGCAGTTCTTGTAAATCATTAAAAAAAAAACTTTGGGGAAGTATGGCAGAGCATTGTGTGATTATAACATCAGGTTTATTTTATAATGCACTTTTCCCAACCCTAGGGTGCTTTACAGAGGAAAAAAAAAAAACAGGCTTAAGTTGAGTTTTAAATATGGGGAGTATAAGTAAGTGGACAAAGAGAGTTCCACAGCTTTGGGGCCTGAGACCCTAACTGCCCAGGAACCCATGGCAGTCAGTTTAAATATGGCAGACACCAAATCAGAAGATGAGGATCTAAGACTTCGAGTGGGAGAGAAGGGCTGAAGTAAGTCTGTAAGATAAAAAGGAGCATAACCATGGAGAGAATGTGATATAGAGAGACTTTAACTGAGGTAATGTGTGTTGAGTTTTTAGTGTGGGTTAGAATTCTGGAGGCATAATTTTCAATATACTGGAACTGAGCTACCGACTTAGCTGTCAGACCAGTGCAAAACAAAGCATTGCAATCCCGTTATTGGGACGTAAGAAAAACATGAATGAGCATTTCAGAATTGTTGGTGCTGAGCGCAAGACGGAAATGTGCAATGTAAGAGAGAATTTAAAAGGTGAGGGCAAAATTGTATCAATAACAGGATACAAACAGTGGGTGTAGTGCCATCAGTGATCATATTAAAACTGCTGTTTCATTAAGTTATTAATTTGTAACCAAATTAGCATTCATCAGGATCTTTAGGTCTGTCTTGGTTACAGTTAGAGAGCGAGAGGGGAGGGGAAGACGTAGAAGGCCTGCAACTAATGTAAATCTACAAATCAGCCACGTAACAATAAACATTCAGATCATGACAGTGGATGACTTGGCTTTGGGGTTGCATGTACACTATGTGGACAAAATTATTGGGACACACACGTTTTTCAGGGTTTGGGCTAGACCCCTTACTTCCAGTGAAGAACAATCTTAATGCTTCAGTAGACCAAGACATTTTGGAAAACGCCATGCTTCCAACTTTGTGGACACAGTTTGGGGAAGAACCTTTTCTATTCCAGCATGAATGTACCCCAGTGTACAAAGCAAGGTTCATAAAGACATGGCTGGATGAGTTTGGAGTGGAAGAACTCGACTGGCCCACACAGAGTCCTGACCTCAACCCCATCCAACACCTTGAACTGGTACAGAGATTGAGAGCCAGGTCTTCTCATCCAACATCAGTCTTCCAAGAAGAGTGGAGGCTGTAATAGCAGTAAAGGGGGAACAACTCTATATTAAAGTTTTTGAATGCAATGTCATTGAAGTCACTGTTGGCGTAGTGGTCACTCGTCCCAATACTTTGGTCCATATAGTGTATATGGTGAACAGGAAGGATCCTAAGACAGAGCCCTGAGGGATGCCACAGCTCTTCAAGACTAGAGGAGAAACAAAGCGCTGACAAGTATAATAAACTGTTAGTGGTGATTTCCTATTTTGAGGCAGAGATCATTTCAAACCACAACATTTCAGCTGACTGTGTTATATTTATCAGTATGTACACATTTCCCTGAGTAGCGCCACAAGATCTCAGTCTCAGGGCTATATCGAGCCTGAATTTCAAAATGACCCGTGCATTGTGTTGTGGGAATGTAATAAATAAATCAAACATAACATAAATGCCATAGCTTTTGCAGAGGCCACATTTTTTGTTAGATATTTTCCCCAGTATGTTAAATTGAGCAAATAAGTAGCGTTAAAATAAGCAGAAGTGTGTTTTCTGTTCTTAAACCATGGCATTTGGGGCCTGGCGGGGTGGGGGGTGGGGGGGTTGGCACCAAATATTTGTGTACAATTGTATGGACAGTGAATGTATGCAAAAAATACTTACATATGTAGTAGTACTCGTGGCCCACATTAAACTCATAGCCCAGCGAGAAGGCGCTGTAGCGTTGGAATTTCTCTGAGAATTTGATTGGCGCGTGGGGGGCGTGCGGCCTGTTACACTCCCAACGCTTGAAGCCCAACTGAGGGTCACAGGTACGGTAGCCACGGTAACTGACCATGTAAAGCACATACTGCTCCACCATGCCTCGGTCCAGCAGCCCCCGCTGGCTCAGGTTGTAGTGCGGGCAGTAGATGTCCAGGTAATCGTTGACATTGACCTGAACTGTATAGCCCTCTCTTCGCAAGCTGTAAAAAGAAGGAGCGAGAGACACAGAGGGACATTACTGAGAAACTGGACCCAGCTGGACGAGTTCAAGAGATTACATTATCATCCCTTTAGATGGCGCTATGACCAAGTGACATTAATGGAATTAATTTGCCGTAGCAAAGCGAGCAGATAAGATTATACGGAAATTGGGAGACAGAATATGAGAACAAGAAAGTGCACCCTCAGAGTCAGACCCTGAAATTTAGTAGCACAAAGGGAGAGAGGAGAAGAGAGAAGATGATTTATCTCATTGACCTTTACAAAATATATGTCCTGCTTGAAGGAAAAGGAAGTTTTATTTCTGAGGCGGCTCATTTTTCACTCCAAATGTGTGTGCGGACACATTTCAAACAGTAGGTGGCAGTATTTCATTTCTTCTGACCCAAAACTGTTCCCTTTGTGTAGCAGAAACACACACGCACACACACACACACACACACACACAGTCCCTCTCTCTCACACACATTTGCGATTCTAGGTCAGGTCCCGTAGGAGATTATTATTCAATTACAAAATGAGGATCAGAAATGTCAGCCACCCCTTCTCTTTCCTTCTCTAAATATATACTACTACACCTCCTTTTCCCTGCTTTTGTATCCTCTTCCCCCCTTGCCATTTGTTTCTCTCTCACCTCCATTTCTTCAACAACACACAGCTCGTACTGCATGGCTCTGTTGCAGTCTCCAGCGTGCATTATTCACACCTTCTACCTTTCTAAATATATTCTCGCTCCCTTTTGCATGTCTTTTTTATACCTTCCTTTAACTTCTTTGTAATCAGCATCTCTCTGACTCTGCTTACAACAAAGAGGCAGATCATAGTCCTTATTAAGGCTCTAATATACACACTCTCTCACACACTCACACACACAAAATCGAAATCTCATGTCTTCGCTGCTTTATAAAACTTTCATTTTTTTCCACATTGAAAGTTTGATGAATGATAAATGAACCAAAGATCTTTTTACATTGATTTCCTTGATAAGCTGAGAATGTTCATTCTAACTCTTTTCCTTTTAATATTCTTGAAAATATAGTGTTTTGTTCCAACAACAATGATGCATTATAGTTGTGTTTGTATAATTGTGTGTTTTGAATTTTAAGTACCTACATGTGATATGTCCCTTGTACATGTGTATGTATCTACATGTATTTATGAGTTATGTATATATATATATATATATATATATATATATACAAACACATAACTATAATGCATCATCGTTGTTGGAACAAATATATATCTCAAACACACACTCACTTTAACATGAACCTTTTTGGGCTTTTTTACAGGCCAGAGTTGTAAAGACTCAAACTTAAAGCTGACCCTGAGGGATTTGTTTTTCCCCAGTGAAAGCCAAGCTAAAAGACAAAAGAAGTACACACGCATACTCATACACTACACTGTTTTTTGTCTCTAGGTGTTTTGAGGCAAAACAGGAATAGCATCAAAGAGGGCAATATATATGTAAGAATGACAAAAAGTAGTAAGAATGACAAAAAGAAGGGGGAGCGAGAGACGAGGAGGGGGGAGAAAGACAGAAAGAAAGCATGAAAGAGTGAGAAAAGATGAAAGAGCTTGGGGCGAGGAGAGAGGGAGAGATGGATAGGAGGCAGAGAGGCAGCATCACTCGACAAAAGAGGGACAGGAATGTGAAAGAGAGAATGTTAGGGGCAGATTTAACAATGTGGAGAAGACAGCATCAAACTGCATGTATGCGTGTGAGATAAATGTGTGAGTTCGGATTCACAACACGTATGTGCTGAACATCAAGTGTGTGTGCGCACATCGTTTTGCACTTACCCCAGACAACTTGTATGGGGAATAAAGTGATTCACTGGATTTACTTGAACGTGCACATCATTTGCACATCATTTTCACACGGATAAAGCATAATCACATCCCGGTCTTTCAGTGTTTTGGTATTGTGTGTGGATGTGATATTTTATACATGTGGAAATTTTAAAGCAGGTAAATTCAGCACATTGTTTTCTGTGTCGTTGATCAGTCATGACAAGTTTGTTTGTTTAACTTAATACTGGAGCTAAAAGTCTTAATGTAGACACTGGAAACCTCTGGCTAAAAGTTCACATCATGTAAGTTACATGCCTAAATCATTACAAGAGTGAAAAAAAAGCAGTTAAACAGTAGTGGTAGATTTCGCAAAGAATTTTGTCCATTTTTATAGATAACAGCATGTCATGCAGTGTAAAAGAGCACATACACAAGTCTATCTAAAAATAAAAACATTCAGAATTTTGTTGCATGTCATTTTGTAGCTCATGTCATGCCCATAACGTGATTTTTCTTAATCTGTTTTACTCTAGATACCCAACCCAACCACACACAATTTTATTAAATCTTTTAAATTACAAAATGATTTAGCAATCTGGCATGAATATTGTTACATATATACATACCAAGCTAGCTAACACACGTGTACACTGAAATACCATGAAATTAAATTTATTATTAAACACTATCATACACCAACACCAGCTACTCAAACTGTGCTCAGCTGGGGATGCTGGGGACAAGGAATGGGTATCATTAGGGTTTTAATAATACCTATATCGATGAAGATACTGCTTATTGATACCGATATTTATCGACACAAATGCATGGTCAACAATGGAAGGTGAACAAATGTCTGGTTGTGAGCATCATTCCCTTCCCTCCCAACAATCCAATCTAGCATCAACCATTTGAAAATGACAGGTGTGTTATTTCAGTATTGACCAATAAGTAAAGCTATACCAACATAGTGCCAGTTCTTAATACCCATCCCTACCACTTTTTGAAAGATCATAAAAGTCAGATGATATGATTTCAGAGGTCTAGTACCAGCTTCTAGTACTTGTTAGCTACATCAGGCTCCAGAGCAAAACTCAAAAAGCTAAGCATGATCGACTTCACTTGCAGTAGGAGATATAATTATGTACACTTGATTCCTGGTCGAACCAGAGGTGCATTCAAGCCTTAGCGAAGGTGGAAGGTTACTTAGCACTACAAAAAGCGAGCTGCACCTGCTCACCTTTTCTTCAGACTCTCATAAGTCATTGCTCCCCCAAGTAACCAAAACGTAGCAGCCCACTGCGGCTTCCAGAGCGGCGGCCTACATAGCGACTTTGCTCTGTTACATGCACGGCAGAAGGAGCAGGAGAGAGAAGAAAAGAGATGGAACACTCCCTAGGGCGCTACAAACATACTTTAGAGCTAAAACGGATGGATTTTTTCCTCCCTCTCAGCCTCCCTTGGAGATGCTTGCTGTTTTTTGCTGACTCATTAGGTCCTCTGATGAGTAATAAGATGAGCTTTGTAGGTTAAAAAGTGACAGAGTAAGAGAGAGAGAGAGAGAGAGAGAGAGAGAGAAAGCGAGCGAGAGAGAGAGAGAATGAATGCAGAGCCATAACTCGCACATTGATTTATGGGCATTAGCCTCAGAGATGATACTGTATTTATTCTGAAAGAGATTTGGCTGAGAGGGAAACAAAAAGGCTACAATTACTTTCTCGGTTGAACGCAGAAATGCTGTTGGAATTCAGCAGCGCTTTTTATGATTGGCCCGCGGTTCTCTCAGCAGACCGCAAACGACTGCATGATTAGCGCCAACAGGTGGAGGTCTCACAGACAAGCGTTCAGTTTCTCATGCGGCTAATGATCATTTCATGATGTCTCTATTCTGAAGAACGACTGCACAAAAAGACATCCTAAGACATCACCTTATTTGCTAGACCCTTCCTCATCTTTTGTTCTCGATCAGTTCTTCTATTCGCTCCTGTTCTGTTTCTTTCATTTTTCCACCATGTCTTCGAGAATGTGTTTCCTGATCAAAATAATGATCTCTTATACGTTAGGCAGTGAAACATGAGCCTCAGGGTTTGTGCTGTTTACTGTGACTGCATGGCATTTCAACTGTTAATACTTTCATTATATTGTACTGTCTGAAACACTTCTCTTTAATGAAATTCTTCTCTATATACCATGGTATGTCTATCAAAACATTTCTGAGTATAATCATTTGATCAAGGTAACTGTCAGAGGGTTCAAGGCAATCATAGAGGGTTCAGTCCTGGTCATGCAGAATGAAAAATGTGCCTGTCTTTAGTAGACATGGCAAATCTGAAAAACAGTGCCTAAAGAAGCATTTTCGTAAATGAGACATGTGAGTGTGAAGAACCATTTTCATCTACAGAACTCTTAAATCAGCAAAGAACCTTTACATTTTCTGAAGATTCTTTATACCTTAACAAAGGTTCTCACACATCTATAAAAAGTAGTTCTTTAGGGAATACAATGTTTCTCTATGGCATCAGATAAAAAAAAAATTTTCTAGAGGTTTGTAATATGTGGGGAGCTTAATGGGACAGTTCCCCACTCGGAAGATTAAGAAAGAACGCAGGAGTGGACTGAATATGAGTCAAGAGTGATTAGAAACACCGACAGCAAACTCTGCTCATGTTCTCTCTTAGAGTGAGAGCACTGGAAAAGGCTCTGCCACTGACGGGCGTCAAACTCATGCCACTGTGTTAGAGAAGCAAGCATGTTCCCGCTGAGCCATGGCCTGAACAGCTGTGGGGGATGGGTGACTGTACCTATATTTGGGTGAATTTCCCAAAAAGGGGACTAAAAAGAGCAAAGCAGAAAACTGACCAGGACCCGGCCAGAAGCTGCCGGTAGTCTCTCAATTCTTGCATGAAATGCATTCCACAAGTCTCTGGAACTGTCCTGGAAGTACCGGTATGGAACACCATTCTTCCAAAAGAAAATACCTCAGTATGTGCTTCGATGATGGGGCTTGACATCACTGTCTAGCGCATTAAAATATCCCACAGATGTTCATCTGAGATCCTGCGATGTTGAAGGCTGTGGCATATTGCATAAGACAAAGCAAATAGCAAATGATGAACATAATTGTGTACATAATCAAACCATTCAGTGAGCTCTTATCCCCTGTGGATTCTTCCAAGATGGCGAAGCATGGCCTCTCTGGGTCCAACACTTCAGAGCAAAAGTGTGGCTTCAGATGATTTTCACACCAAATCTTTGCTTGCATGCATATCAGAACAACTGGTAAACATGTCTATCACCCTGCTACTATTAAGATATCAACAAGAAAATAACCTTGAGGATAGCTGGACAAGTTACATGGCTTGGGCAGCGGGAGGCCTAGTGGTTCGGGCGTTCGCCCTGCAATCAGGAAGTTGTGGGTTTGATTCCCAGGACTGCTAAACACCTCTGAGGTACCTGAGCAAGGTATCGTCCCCACACACTGCTGCCCGCTGCTTCACGTGGTGAATGGGTTAAATGCAGAGGAAGAATTTAGTGCTGTTCACGTATTAAGGGGACCAGGCCCTCATACTGTAGTGTTGCCTGATGCCTTTGGTTGGGGGAGGGTGTGGCATTGCAAGTGGAAGCGTGGCAAGCAAGCAGGGATCCATGCTTGGCTAAAAGCTAACATTAGCCAGACAGCTGTCCTGTCCAGCATACTTGTCATTGTTTGCTCCCTGGACAATAAACTGGACTACATCTGACTCCCGCAGTGAATTTGTGACATTCATCACAGTGCTTATGGTCGCAATATACGTTCCACCCAAATAATGCACTTGTCATTAGTAAGCACCAAAACACCCATGAGAATTTAACCCTGTTACTCTCACATTAGTTCTTCCTAAATTCCAACAGTATTTGGACTTTGCGACAAGGGCGGTGCTTGTGCTGGACTGGGTTTACACAGACTGGAGGAGTCATGGATAACTGCAGAGGTAAACACGCTGCTGACAACCTGAGACGCTGTCATGAGGTCAGGGGATAAGGCTGCCCTGACAACAGCAAGCCTAACCTGTCCTGGCCATCAAAGTAGCGTGCAGCTGTTCAGAAAATCTACATTCACTTCAAGGACATTGGGGACACACATTGTATGTGCCAAGGCATCCAGGCATTCCTCACAAGATGTGCAGACCAGCTGGAAGATGTTCCCACAGACACCTTCAGTATCTCTTTGAGTATCACTGTTGTTCCTGTGTGCTTCTAAGCCATCACCATCATCGCTGTGCCAAAGAAGATGTCAGTATCCTGCCCCAATGACTAAAATCCCATTGCACTCACACAAATCATCATGAAGTATTTTGAGAGGCTTTTCATGACGTACATCACAGCTGCCCCCCTCACTGGAAATCATCATGAAGGACTTTGAGAGGCTTGTCATAAAATACATCACAGCTGCCCCCTCACTGGACCAATGTAGTTTGCATATCATCCCAAGCCATCACCACCACCCTTTACCTGGCCCTCATCCACCTGGACCCCTATGTGAGAATGCTCTTCAGTTCACCATTCAAAAGTATCATTCCCCAGCATTCAATAGGTATGCTGAGACTACTGGGCCTAGACACCTCCCTCTTTAACTGAATCCTGAAGCTCCTGACTAGGAGACCTCAGTCATTCAGGATTGATAGCAACATCTCCAGTAGCACCACACAGACCACAGTTTATTTCCTGTGGAAACAGTGCACCTCCCCTCACTCCTCACATCACAGAGGCTATAGAGACAATAGAGAGCATTCTCTGCAGCTGCATCAGAGCATGTTACAAGAATTGCACCACTTCAGACCACAAGACACTAAAGAGGATTCAGCTGAAAAGACTATCGGGGTCTCCTTCCCCTCAGTCGCAGACATTTACAGTACATGCTAGATCTGCAATTCCACCAGCATTGTGGATGACCCCACACACCCCTAGATCTGGCAAAAGGTTCCACAGCGTACAGGCCTTTACTGCCAGGAAGGGGAACGGGCTCCTAAATCAGAACTGAATTATTAAAACTGCACTTCACACACACACAAACACTGAACTGAACTTATTCCTTCTCCCAAACACATGGCGTAAAGACACCAAACTATTTCGCCATTAACAAAATTATTGCCACTGTAAATACCCTTTATTTATTATATACTACACATTCTCTGTCATGTTGCTGCCTTCGATGCAATTTTTGCACAATAATTCATTGTATTCATCGATCTCTCCATTTTTTGCACACTTACCTACGCTGCTGCTATGGTACAGTATGTCAAAATACTGCATTCATTCGAACTAGTACTGTAACTGCTCCTGTGGGCTGCATTGTATGTTATCACTGCCATATCATCACTGTCTGTGTGGTTGTTCTTGCTGTCTTATTCCACCACTGAACACTCATATGGTTATTTGTCTTTGTAATGAGTGGTTTATTAACTGTAGCCCTGCTATAATATCACTCTCTGTGTAGGGTTGGACTATCCTTACTGTCTGATCATGTCCTGCATTAACATTCTTAGTCACCTGAGGAACAGCTTCTCTTCTGTTTCTCCTGATATCACGCCAATGCACAAGCATCATGCTCAATGAACAAACATCTCTTAAATCTTGTACTACTCACTGTATAACACATGTAAGGCTCTTTCTCTAGCTCACTCCAAGGAGGGAGGGGGCTCACTATGTGGTAGAACCCCCGATGCTACTTTCTTTAAACAGATTTCTTTATGGTCATTGTAGAGCATACAACGAAATTCAGTTCCTTGGTGAAGATCACAACAGCAAAGACAGTTATATGGCACTGATACTACCTACTCATAGATGATCTGAAAAGGCTGACCTTTGGTTAGTGACATGGGGATTTTATCTGAATCATATTAAAGAAAATAAAAACATAATTAAGTGCCTACTGAAACCAGAAAGATGTTTATTCCTGTGACGAATGTTGGAACATTAACTTTACATTAGCATTAGAACCTTAATACTGAACACATGAGTACACCACGCCAATAAAAAAAAGTGTTCCAAAGAGTCACGCACTTCAACTGATCTGTTTAAACCGTTTCAGCTGAATTGATCATCAATAGGCTTGCATTCTCTGCATAAAAGCAAAAAGAAAAAATTGGCTGAATGAAGCAAACTTGGGGAGCTAATTAAAGTTATAGCTCTAACACAGGAAAACAAGCTCCTGGAAGTAATCCATAATAACCACATCACTAAAGAGAGAGGGTCTTTGACACACCCACTGCAGTAACAGTACAACTAGGCTATACGTCCAGAAATGCAATTTCCTTCCATCAAGCAAAACAAAAAAAATGTGTTTGAACCAATAATCTTTAGGTTCTCTGTTCTGAACCTCTTCAAAACCATGCATGTATTCATCTCTATTGTCATTTACACAATGATCTTAGCACTAGGATCAAAGAAAGCAAGACCTCAGCAATCTAGCCCATCCTTACTTATCTAGACTGCAGGATCCAAATAGATGGAGTGGAGAGGGTCTGAGAAAGTCATGATTCCAGGCATATTCGAGACCTTTTGCCTGTGATGACAGTAATTCTGGCTCACGGTGGAAACTGTTCCAACTCCTAAACTGTTCGTGAAGACCAGCCTTGTCCTTGCAGTTGCATTCTGTTGTTGTCCAGTGGAGACACTGGTAAAATTTCTTCCCCTCTCCTTTTTTCCTCCCGAGGCATTAGGTCACTCTGAAAAGCCTTAACCGTTTCAATATTATGTGATACACTTTTAAACCCGCTTCACAGACGTCAGGTGATCAATACTGTGGTATGTGGTAAAATCTTACAAGGTCAGTGCTTTAAAACTAACAAAGGTCTTTCATTAAAAGTGACAAAGATAACAGTAATGGTGTTACAAAGGTTCTATGAGTGATGCCACATAAGAACTGCATTTCGTTCTATAAAGATATTAATAATCTTGTTTGGAAAAAAAGTTTCATGAGTTTGAAGAATCTTTTTAAGGGTTTAAAGAATCTTTACACAACGTTAAAAAACGTTGATGGCTTCTTCCTCCAACCTTTCCATCAGTGGTCACCCATCCTCTTCCTGGAGATCTACTTTCGTGCAAAGTTTTGTTCCATCTAACATACATCCCCCAGATTGTGGCTGGCACCAGACTCCACAACCTTAGAAAACCTTAGAAAAATGTCTACAGACCCTTAAAAATTTAAATTAGAAACAAATGGTGAAGAACCATGCACTGACAGTTTCCTTCAGGAACCAAAAGTAGCTCTTCAACGTCATTCTACAAAGAATCCTGTTAAGTGTAATAATGGCACATGGAAGTTACGCTGCTGAAACAATGGACCACCCAGTGTTGGAGAAGCTTCTAATTCTAATTCTAAAATACACACTTGCATAGATAAAGATGAAGGGGTTTGAGTGCTGCCAGAAAAGGACCCCTTTTGGCTATGAGTGATATCCCTTTAGTTCCTAACAAACCATCAATTAAAATATTCTTTCAGGAACCTAACCTAAATCTGAAAGGTAGATCAGCACGCCATTTCATGAGAACTTGATGTATGTGAATAGTCAATGGATGACACTAGTCTGCCCAGAAATAAATGTTTTAAATTCAAGAACATGAGGTTTACCAGACCCAGTTTAAGCTTCAGCCTGGACAAAGAAAAGAATTAATTGTGGCAATATCAAACTGCAACTATGCTCCAGACCTGCATGTAGTCTTCATTAATCTGAATTATTCCTCAACGCAAGGTTCAAACAAGATATCAAGCTTTTCACACACACACCTCACTCCAGTGGTATAACTAGGGCCTTCAATGAAAAAAAGGGCCAATTTGATCTTCTTGTTTAGTAATTATTGCTACATGGGAGTTCTATTGTTGAAGCTCTATTTAAATTTTGTATTGAGTGGTTGAACTACATAACTTGCAGCTAAAATTGCAAAGGTGTGATATAAGGGGTCCAAAAAGATGGACCTCTGAGCATGAAGATTTTAAACAAAACACATAAAAAGGTATTTCCTGCCTGTGAATACAGTGGACCTCAGTGATCTCAGAATTCTAACTATAAAATATTACTTATATAAACTTAGATGTTCAAGTTACCTCATTTCAAATATTCATTAAGTAGCTTTGACAGTTTGTTAGCAAGGTGCCCACTGATATTTACCTGCTAGTCACAATGATTCATAGGCAGGCGAAACATTTGATTCATTTAGCACTACGCTTACTGCCAAAATGCATAAACACTAGAAATGAATCGATGAAAACAGTTTATTACGCTGTCTCTCACTTCTCCATTAGGTATCGCTCTTATGTAAATTAACAGTCTGAATGTGTTGGGCAGACACAGGTAACAGTTACAGTACCTCAAACGACACAGTATAATAATAGTTTCACTCAGATTAGGTTATTTCTGCTCTCTAAGTCTCTCAGCTAATTTTGCACTGAAGTTCATGCAATATTTAAGAAGAAATTTGTTACAAAATTTGGAAAAAATAAGAGATCACCGCAATTTATTTTTAAATCATACTCTGTGAGTCTGACAACCATTCCATGCCAGTGTCTGTTAAATTCCTACACAAGCACCTCATTCTGGTTTATGAGGTACTGATTGCTGATCACATGAATCAAATCTTATTTAATGAGGAAAAGTATAAAAACACTGCTGTAATCAACACTGTCCTCTTGCAATGTGACCAGTTGGATGGTAAAACACTACTAGAAGTATGTCAAAGTAATTATTGCCATTTAGTTTAAGAGTGAACAAGAGATTTGTTTTCTTTGAATTCATTAATTAGGTTCTATAAACACTGTATCATTTCTTTTATTTTGATGTGTTGTCATTTCCTTTAAAATGATGCTTTAAAGAACAATATTTTTATTTGGAAATTAGA
The DNA here is from genome assembly GCA_037974365.1 of Hydrocynus forskahlii. Lineage (NCBI taxonomy): Eukaryota > Metazoa > Chordata > Actinopteri > Characiformes > Alestidae > Hydrocynus > Hydrocynus forskahlii. Next base: position 5,757,587 of record JBBPCX010000147.1, on the reverse strand, counting down.
AATATAGTCTGCAGTTCTTAAAAACTAAGGCAAAGCTTTTCAGTTCAATAGTTGCAACTATGAAAGAAAGCTGAACATTTTTGCTCTTATTTTTTTCAGAGCTGTAATTTACTTCAGGATTTGCAGTATCTCTTAACTAAACATTTATTCCTATATTGCATTAAAGATGTCAAACAATGCCTCTTGCTGGGTTATTGGAAAATTGTCAAAAAATGTCATCCTTTGGTACACGGACTGCCCATTTAAGGGGATATTTTAGCGAGTATGGAGGCTTTCAAATCAATGCCACCTGGCACGTTGTGCACAAGCACTTTATTTTCTTCCTGCAAGCTTCATCCTGACATCCGTTTGCATTTCGGACATCTGTCAGCTTTGGCCAGTGATTCTCACACCCAACCCGACATCTCCAGGTGTGTTTCCCTGCACCCTTTTTCTTTTGTGCAAGAGGTGATGTGTGATTCAGCCCTCCTTGGCAGTGCTTCTGAGATGCAGTGTTGATCAGAGCTCACGCAATAGATGCCCTGAAATAGAACAGTCCTTGGCCATTTTTTTCTGATGCAGGTGCCATGCGTTCATTCGGGTGACATCAAGGAAATAAAGGAAGATCCGCATGTACCTACTGCTGTTCTTGAATCTGTATGCATACATTACATACTGATCCATGAGATTTTGTATTGTAGAACCTGATGTCTCATGGATGCAGGACTTGGATCAGTTCACAATTATTCCTATTCCATCTTCTGGCTACATGATTGCATGGTCGAGCCATCTGGTTATGGTGATTTTCTCATCTGTGGAAAGCACTAATGAAGCCCCTCTTGCTTCTTCACTGAGAATTTTCAAGTTTCATTAACTGTTTCTTAAATACCTGATTCTGAAGCTTTTCAAGTAAGGGGAGGGTGCAGAAAACATTAGTTGTGAACGTCATCACACAGGTGGAGAACCTCAGGTGCCATACCAAGTTCTTCTACTTCATTCCTGCCTCCACTTGCTCCCTGGCATATGTAAACTATATGTAAACTGATGTACCTGCTCTTACCCAGACCTTGAAGCGTCAAGGCTTGTTTTTGAGGGGGGATGTACTGTTTAGTGAAGTGTTGACATCTGACTTGAAAAATTTACTCATCAATGGACTAGAACTCCTCAGGCTCCATGACTGTTGACAAACAAGTCTGAAGTACAGAGTAGATTTTATATAATTGGTCATGTTTTCATCCAAAAAGTTGGAAGTACCTCATTATCCATTCAGATCTGTTCATTGTCATTGACTGCAACCGTGGCTGATTTCTGACAACTGGATGACCGATACGAGCAGGTATTGGTGAAGGAGACAGTGAGATGAAGGACGTAGTGAGATTAATACCCAGAATGGAATGCATACGTGAGGCTAAGATTATTCTTTTAGTTTCTGGAATGCTTATAGATTTGTTTGAAGACAATTTTATCAATAATCATGTCAGGAAAAAGGTTTGAGAAAAATGTACCCCCTCAGTAGAATCTCCCCATAATGCAGCTGTGAAGGACACTCTAAAGTGTTACTTAGCATCACGATAGCATAGCGTGATAGCAATAGTGATAATATGACATAACACTTCTTTCTCTCACATATGCAGGCACAACACACACACACACACACACACCACCTTTTTTTAAACATTACCATCACATACCACATACCCTGTTGAAATGATAGGTAGGTATGAAGATATGAAGACATAGATACCGCCCAAACCTAGTCTTCAGACAATGTTCTGGGATCCAGTAACACAGCAGATCAAATGTGATCTTTCATTGTGTTTGCAGTTTGTGCTACTGAATATCACATGGAAATAGCAGGACATCACTGGAGTGTCCTTTAGTTTCTTAATAAACTCATAGATACTGGACAGCAGGGTAAGCAGATCAGAACCACAATGTGAAATACTGATGATGGGTGGGGCTAGGTGGTCATGCAACTGGACAGCTTTCAGAGAATAAGTTTGTGAGTTTTCTGGACAGAATTAAGAAAATCAGGCCTAGTGCCTCCAAACTGGCAGATGACATGCCCAGATTCAGAATGCTTGGTGACTGTAAGTATAAATGGAGGCAAGAAAATGCCACCACTGGCACAAAATCAAATTATGTAAACATGAAAGCAAAAATGAATTAAACATCAAAGCAGATGAGCACAGATGTTCAACGCAACTTCAGAAATTGGCAATACGTGTTTCACGCTCTGAGCATATAAATGGTTTTTCAAGATAATTTTCAATATAACTACAAGAACAAAAGAGTACAAAATAAAATTTGTAAATGGTTGTAAATGCTGGTAAAAGCCTAGGCTTTGTTTTGATGGGGATGTAAAGGGATACAGCAGTTGCACAAAGCTACTGAAGAAAAACTCTCATCTCCCTTTTCCGACCCTTTCTTCTTAACATTCATTACTCGTAACATTACTCATCCTATCTGTGCTGATTCCACCCATGTCTGAAGGTTACGCACCAGGTTGTCTATGTGAAAATAACTCAGTTGTTGTATCGTTTATCACAAGAGGTTTATACTCAAAGACCTCTGCAGCTGACAGGTGTAATTTGGTTTTAATATCAGGGTATTCAAAAGAGTCTGATTAGAGCCACCCAGGCAATGTAATCACTATATTAGAAGTATCTTTAAAAATATGTTAAAAAGGTGTGTATTGCTACAGGATCCACTGTCTCTCTCTTTTTTGTTTTACAATTTAATCTTTTTGTGAACTGTATTCGTGAAGCAAACGAAAGCTGTTAGGCTTTGGTTGGCTAGAAATTAGGACTATTACTAAACAAATACTGTATGTATGAACAGAATAGTAAAAGAAAGAGGCTGCAAAAAAATTTAATGTACACAATTTCCCTTTTGCCCCAGATAGTTAATCAGCCAAGGTATGTTTGATGTCCAAAGTTTGCCTCTTGAGTATTGGAAGTAGCAACACAAGTAACACAAGTAAAATAAATCTTATAGAAAATTGGTTTGAGTGAAAAAGGAGAATGGTTTTCAAGCCTGTTTCTAGAGATCTGTCTTCCTGTGGAGTTTTATTCTAACCACAGTCTGCCATACCTGCTATAGCTCATCACTGGGTTCCTTGATTGAGACAGCTTTTAGACGCAAGCTGTAATTAAACCCTGCATGAAAATAGCATGAGGGTTAGTGATACAGACTTGCTTTACTTTTTCTCTACATTAGCCTTCTAGTGCCACTACAGATATGCCTTGGCTGATTGACCGTGTGTAGGGTATTGAGGAATGTTTGTAAACTGTATTTTTGCCATACTAATCCTTAGGTTGGTGCAAAAAGTGAAGAAGTGTAAAAAGACAAGCCCCTAACTTGATTTGTGAACTGCCAGAGCTATCCTCATTGTCTCAAATAGTCACTGCTCTACTGTGGCAATATTGGCTCTGTTTTGTACTTTAAACAAAACACAGAAAGCTGTAAGGAAATAAAAATGATCAGTGCTGTGTACGTAGGCTTGTGTATTGTATTTACTGCCCATATCTTTATTGTCAATAAGTAAAATAAACTTTTTCTCAGGCAATAATACTAGAAAACTGAACATCTCCATTTATGAGAAATTTGCATGATATTAATGCATCTTATAAATCAAGGGTGCCCAATCTTCTCCTCTCTACACAAGTAGGAGCACACCCAATCGCCATGGGCTCTCTCTTACAGTAAGAAACAGAGCCTGATAGACGAACACACTTCGTTTTGCCACATAGTCTTTTTACATGACCAAAAGTATGTGAACACCTCTTGTGATGAATGGGCTTGTGCATTTCAGCCACACACAAAAAGATGCAGAAACATTGGCAGTAAAATACTAGCTGTAAACACTGGCAGTAAACACTGGCAGTAAAATACTGTCTGTGGAAAAATGGGAGCGGAACATTGGCCGGAAAGCACTGGCAGCAGAACACTGGCAGGAGAACAGTGCTGCGGAATACTGGTAGTGGAAGACTGGTGGTAAATACACGTAGTAAACACTAGGAGTAGAATACTGGCCGTAGAATGCTGGTAGTAAACACTGGCAGTAGAACACTGGGAATAGAATACTGGTAGTAAATACTGTCAGTAGAACGGTGTCAGTAGAACACTGGGAGTAGAACACTGGGAGTAGAACACTGAGAGTAGAACGCTGGTAGTAAAAACTGTCAGTAAAACACTGGCAGTGGAACATTGACGTGAAACACTGGGAGTAGAACACTAGTAGTAAACACTGTCAGGAGAACACTGTCTGTAAAACACTGTCAGGAGAACACTGTCAGTAGAACCCTGGTTGGGGAACAGTGGTTGGAGAACCCTGGTTGGAGAACATTGGTTGGAGATCCCTGGTTGGGGAACAGTGGTTGGAGAACCCTGGTTGGGGAACAGTGGTTGGAGAACCCTGGTTGGGGAACA
>JBBPCX010000147.1:5733952-5746436 GCA_037974365.1 Hydrocynus forskahlii | reverse complement strand
GGGTTAGGGTCAGGGTGAGGGTCAGGGTCAGGGTTAGGGTGAGGGTGAGGGTTAGGGTTAGGGTTAGGGTCAGGGTCGGGTCAGAGTGAGGGTGAGGGTCAGGGTCGGGTCAGGGTCAGGGTCAGGGTCAGGGTGAGGGTTAGGTTTAGGGTTAGGTTTAGGGTTAGGTTCAGGGTTAGGGTTAGGGTGAGGGTGAGGGTTAGGGTTAGGGCCAGGGTTAGGTTTAGGGTTAGGTTTAGTGTTAGGGTTAGGGTGAGGGTTAGGGTTAGGTTTAGGGTTAGGGTCAGGGTTAGGTTTAGGGTTAGGTTTAGGGTTAGGTTCAGGGTTAGGGTTAAGGTTAGGGTGAGGGTTAGGGTCAGGGTTAGGGTTAGGGTGAGGGTGAGGGTTAGGTTTAGGTTTAGTGTTAGGGTTAGGGACTTTTTCACGGCCTTTCAATCGCTTTCAACTGCTTTGCAAACAAAAACGATAAGGAATCATCTCATTATTATTACACTTTTAGTGGGAAGGGTGTAGTATATTTTCACAATATTGCATACAAGCGTTCATTCATAAGTTACAACAGAAGACTACTTCGCATGATCTGGAGGCACAGACGGTGGAAAACTCTTGTAGCGAAGCGTTGTCCTAGCACCAAAAAAAGGCCTAAAGTGTGATCGCAGCACGCTTTTGAATAGATTGTATATCGTGATGGCTTCACAAAAACTTGTGAGACCGGGCTCCAACAGCTTTACTGAACCTCACATTTTATGTCCATATCATACAGCCCTTCTAGCAGAGAGATCCAAAATAATCCAAAAAGTACTCAAACCTCAATCACATCTTTGCATGCCAAATAGTGGACAAAGACAAGTTTGTCTTTTACAGCAGACCTGTGCCAGGCCGCTAATTCCTGCCATCCAGTCCTGCACCTGCCCAGACTGTAATCTTGGCATTCTGCTCAGGAACATGGTCATCTTCTCCCATCCCACGAGGAAATGAATCAGCAGACTAAAGCTTGCCTTTGCTTTTAGTATGAAAAACAAAAGTGGGAACAATCAAGCAGAAAAGTTTTTTCTTCACAACAACACAAACTGTGGCTTGATTCTCACACTGTGCACAACAGTGGCGCATTGTTTCCTTTTGTATAGCCTTGATTTCCTGATGGCATCGCCTCGACGTGTAGCACCGTTGCCTTGGAATCAAAGCTCGCAATTTTCTGCTAGCAAATCAAATAAGCCCGGGGGCCCCACAGGGCTGGCCTTCACTGCTGTGGGTCGCATCCTCCTCTTCTTCCTGATTGGCTGTGCTTGGTGCATGAATCCAATCACTCGCTTCATTTAATTCCACAATGAACTTGTAACTAGTCCATCTGTTGTTGTGGAATTAATGATGGCTGAAATGGAGACTACTCTTTGTACACCGAGCAGACAGTTGTCTCCAGCATACACATACATAGGAACAAAATGAATAAACTGCAATAGTCCTATGCAGCATGAAAGGATATTATCAGAGGCTCTGACTGGCAGGGGCTCTTGAAGCAATCACTACACCAGAATAGTGGTCCGGCACCAACGTCCTTCACAGCCTGTGAGCATGAACTCTCAATGTCTCCTTATTTAACACTTTCTCGCAAGCCTTGAGCTTCATCTTCCCAGCCAATTGAGTCCAGACAAAAACCCCTTTAGCCCTCTCAAACCCAACAGAGGATGCAGAAAAGCTGTGACAGGGAGATTGCTGGTAATACTCAAGGGAGGGAGTTCGATCCACCCGAAAGCAGCCGTTCTGCAGTGCAGCCTAGCAGGAAAACTCTATTCAGGTTTGACAGCGCTCTCCCACACCTCTACAGGATCTAACCAATTACACACACAAACCAGGACACCAGGTGCTGTGCCGTCGCTGTGATATTGTCCTGAGGCCTCCCTGCCACCTCCACTAAATGCAACTGTGTAGCTATTTTTGCAGCTACAAGTGTCTCAGACAGCCATTCAAGGTATCCCAGGACCAGTCCAGCCAAGCAAAGCTGACAGGGGCGGCTCCCATTTTGCCAGGCACAGTCTTCACAGTCAACTTTAGCCTTCTTCACACTTGCAGACAAGAAAGAACCGTGAGGTCAAATTTTCATAAGAGACGCTACATTTCAAAGGATGCTACATTTTTTCAAATGGTAAAAACCCTTCCATGGCTTAAGAGCCTTTACATTCAACAGAGGTTACTTAGGCTTTGCTCTGTGTTTGTTCTTAGTGTTTGGTTTCTTCGCCTTTTTGTCCATCCCTGTATCCTTACGTGTGACGTCAGAGACTTCCTCTCTTACACACACTTCGACAGGGGGCTAAACCATCCTTCCTCTCTCCCAGTATGTTGCAGAAGTCTCTCTACCAGTATTTAAACGATCAGTGGAGTTTGTGTTATTTGTACTGTTAATGTATGTTTTTTCCACATATCAGTTGCCTTTCTGCTTAATTACTAAATATTGATATTGGCAACAGCCCTGAAAAAACATATGTAAACCACTTGTATAACTGTTCCGTCCCTGAAACTAGGGTCTGCAGCAGTTTAATCAGTGTTGGCAGAACCTCCCAGCACGGATTTGCTATTGGACAACTCACTGTCCGTTTTTTTTTTTTTTTTTAAATATGACAACGTAGTGATTCAGCATCAGCTGATCATAATGTCCTTCATGTGCTAGTCCAGGGAATACAGCACATCATTTCTTGCAGGACTCCAAGGTCAAGACAGGAAAACATTGCCCCAGACCAATCACACTACAAATTGTTCTTGTGGTTTTTTCCCTCTGAAGCCCACTCATAATATTTGTGTGGGTTTCTCTCATTCATTTTGCCATGAATTATTTTCTACCTTGCAATAAAATGTCTCTGTCGCTGTTTCCTCTCATTCAAAAATTAAAAGCATTGGTGGAACTGAGTCTCAGACTTCCTCCTGAAGTTGAGCGATCAGATTTAAGTCTCAATATGGGTTTTAATATGTAATGGATGTGTCTACACCTGCATTTTTATGGATGATACCAACTGAGATGCAATTCTGATTCTCAACTCACATGAAACAGAGTGGGCCTTGTTTACACTGGGCATGAACATCTGATTGCTGTGGACTGGTGATCTGAATGTGAACTGTTTAGTTTAAGCATTTCGGCACCTTCCCTGTTCAAATGTAGCGTCAGCATACAGATATCGATCAAATCTATTTTGCCAAGTAAATATTTCAATGTTAAAACTAAGCTTGGTCTTGTGCAGAGTAGGTAGAACTTACACAGACTGAGCTTTTTGAATGCTTTTATAAAACATTCTGTAATTCAAGGTACAGAGTGTTACAGTCACTTTATGTTACCTAGAAAGAAAGTCAGTGATGTACATGTATGTCTTGCTCACCAGCCACAACGAGAGCACAGCGGACGTGGATTAAATGCAGGCAAGAGAGGCGGGGAGATCATGTACAGTCTAATGCAGGGCTCTAAAGCTGTCTTGTTTGTAAACTTAAACATGTGCAAATGGCTAAAAATAACGAGAGAGGTGGGAGCGGTATCAAAAGTTGTGGATGGCACACGTGTAAGATTAGACCATGAATGTTCCCATGCTGGTCGCATTACTTTTACACACAGAAATCCAACCGCAAAGCGACCTTCAGCCAGACATGGTTACACTTGCCCTTGAAATGTGTATACGGCCAGCATTCAGAAACAGGATGCATTTTTATACGAGTGTAAACAGAACCATGAGGTGTAAACACGGCAGGTTTAACTGACACTGTTGCTTCCTGACTGTCAGGAACACCTCAGTGTTCTTCAACAACTCCCCCGCGTTCTCCGTTCTAATAACTCTCCTACAGACTGTCTGCAGTGACTTATCACTTGAAGGTGAGTGGGCAGGCTAAACCACTGCAGGCTAAATGAGTGGAGTACATGTGTGGATCTATGTTTGTGTATTGTGTATGTGGGGCAGCTGGTGGCCTGGTGCCCCTGCAATCAGAAGCTTGTGGGTTTGAATCCCAGCACAGCTAGTGTCATCACTAAGGTACTCTTGAGCAAGATACCGGTCCCACACACTGGTTCCTGGACTTTCACATTGCTTACACCTTGTGCTGTGGTGTGTTCACGCATGACTACAAGGGGTCGCTTTACTTTAACCCATTCACCAAGTAAAGCAGTGGGCTGCCACCAAGGAGGGGACCTTGTTATTAGCAGTCCAGGGATTTGAATCCATGACCTTCTGATCTGAGAACAACTGTGTAACCACAAGGCCACCACCTGCCCCAACGCAGAGAAAGAATTTCACACCATGCTGGGGAGTCAGTGATGCATTCAGAATAATTTAACAAGGTTTACATATTATATGATATGGTCATGAACCCAAGGAATACACCAAAACCTGGTCCCTTCTTCTGCTTCCGAGGCAATGGAAGGTGTTCTGAGTGGGGAAAAAAGCTACAAACTGCCTCCGTTCTTCCAAAAAGACCTGTCAGTGCCATTGCCTTCTACTAGGTGATGCCACACGGTCAGCGCTGCCAGGTTTTTAATGATGTGGGGCCCCAGAAGACATGAGAGACAGAAAGTTAGAGAGAGAAGCAGACAGGGACTGAGGTGAGAAAGGAGTTTCTAAAGCATAAGAAATGATGGAGAAAGACTGACAGAGGCATGGATGGAGAGAGAAAGATGGGCAGAAAGGGACAAGGGGAGTGGACAGTGGATCTATTCTTGTAAGTGGGAGTGTGTGTAGAGTCTAATGGAACCAGTTAAGGCAGTGATGCATGCGCAGACACCCTGTGGATAAGGTCATGTGTCTTGTGTTCTCTCTACGTATTTGTGTGTATATACAAAGGGCTCATTAGACCACAGATGAAAATGCTTCTATTATGCATTCCTTTCTAATTAAATAGACGTTTTCATTACAAATGACATTAGCAGCATAACAATTTGAACGAATGAATATTTCTGAAATACATTTCTAGGTTTTTAGAATGTCCTCCTTTTGCTTTATTGACAGTGTGAGCTCAAGCTGATATGGACACCCAGGTTTGTGTAGTCCAGATCAAATCCACCTGAAGGTCAATGACGGTCAATTGCATCAATGGAAGAAATAAAACTGAAAAAAAAATCAGATCTACAAATGACCTTAACATGATCAGTGTCAAATATTTGCCAAAATTTTATCTGGACTTCTATATTTCTGTACTTATTATGTTGCTTTGTATCATTTTTTTGCTTTGTATTATGTTCTATTTTTTTTTTCAGATTTACAAAAAACAAATCTCAGATTTGCAATGTGCTCTCAGACGTTTGGACCCGACTGTATGTATCACAAAGAGTGTCTGGTGTGAAGCCACTGAAGAAACATGTTTGGCTACCTGTCTTTGCATTGATTGTTCTTTGAAGAATGGTCAAACATCTTTTTAAAAGAATGTAGGTAGATGAATGAGAGGGGATAATCCTAAAATCTGTGCTTTATGGTAAAAAGGTGTATTTTAGGGCTGGAATGTACATTTGGTAAAAAATCAGATAATATAAGAAGATATAATTTCATTTGTGTTAAATAGATTCATTATGATAGAAACAGTTCCTAATGACATTAAACAGTGAAGATGAATACACTGATATGTGTTTCCACCAATCAGTGGGACCTGATAAATCAGTCCTATCTTTGAGGGCATTGAGTGAAGTCCATACCGCATAACACAGTATACATTATTGAATGGAACAATGTGGAATATAAACTAGACACCAGTCTAGTGCAGGTATGGGTATTAGCAATTCTTCTGCAATTTTTCTGATGCAACGCATGCAATTTTTTGGGTGGAACTATTACTACTGGGCAAAATGTGCATTTTAAAATGTGCAATTTTTCTGGCAACTGTTATTGTCAATGCCTGTGTATATGTGTGTGTATCTACAATGTTCTCATATTTACTTATATATCCACTCTGTATCCACTCTTAGTCCACATTATTTTACATATAGTTTACATACACATATATGTATATATTTTACAATACAGATTATATTGTATATCTAGATTGTAGTTTACATTTTATACTGTACTGTTGGTATAGTATTTTATTCTATTCTATTTGTTTTTTCCACTTTCTGGCATGACAAAGCCAATTTCCCACTTGTGGGTCTAATAAAGCTTTATCTTATCTTATCGTATCTCATCATATCTTAGCTGATACCAACAAATAAAGCTGGTCTATATATGGGTAGGCGTGGGTCCGGTGGCATTTGATCCAGTCCTAAAAAAAGCACACACTCACGTGGTGTTACATCATGTTGTTGACTGCGTTAGTTTGAGATGATTGAGTATGATGTGCCTGTAATTAGTAGATGGACAATGATAAAGTGGATAGTTTATTGTTTTCAACTACGAGAGCGAGAGAAAATCGGTATTTGCTGGTAATGATGAATCAGAATTTGGTGGCGGAATTGGGTGAGGGTTTCATTATTGGTGCTGAAAAAACAAGATTGTTATTGCGCATAAGTGCATAAGTGCATGTTACTGCTCTTTGCTGCCAGTGCAAGAGCATGGCAAATTGCCATTCAAGCCTTAATGTAACAGAATACACCTGTAATGGAAGCGTGCATGTAGCTTAGTGCCTTTAATCAGCTCCCAATTGCTTTTCTTGCAGTACTTTACAGCTGAAACTGAAAAGTATTCATTAGGATATTTCATAGTAACTCATTCATTTACGTAAAATGGGCCTGAATTGATTGTTATAAAGGTATTTAATTTGGTTTCACTGTAAACTGAAGAGTAGTGTATGACTGCCTTCAAATGGAGTGTAATCTAATAAATGTTTCGCACACACACACATACACACACACACACACACACACACACACACACACACACACACACACTCACACAAACAGAGGTCTTCCCCTCTGCTATTGCTTGCCCTGTACTTGACAGCTGTCAATGCAGTTTCCAGAGGGAAAGAGAAAGAGAGAGAGAGTGATGGAATGAAGGAAATATAGAGAGGTGTCAGTGAGTCTGAGAAAGGAAAGAGCAGATGGATGGATGGAGATAAGCGAGGGAGGCTAAGTGAAAGAGATGAGGCTAGAGGGATCCTTGCTCTTTGGCAATATTCCGTCCATTCCTCTTGTTCTCCGCCCCTTACTTTCCCCATCCCTCCATCCTGGTAACCTTCACTGGGAGGCCATGCACAAGGGATGATGAATGGCATCAGAGACAGGAGAGGGGGCAAAGATTAGAGAGAGAGAGAGAGAGAGATGAAAAATTACAAACTCTGGAGAGAGACTGAGAGAGAGAGACAGAGACAGTAAAGTCAGACGAGGGGGGGGGGGTGCGGAGTACAACAGAGATGGAAGATGGTGCTAGAAGGTGAGAGGGAGACAGAGTCACTTTGTGAGAGCACAGAGGGTGTTTCTCTTGGAGGACATGCTTGTCACCACCATAATATGTGTGATGATAATACAGTTCATGGGAGAGGTCACTGCAGTGCGTTTTTCACACAAGCTAATACAGCGCTGGAAAAATGCTCTGATGTATTTTACTGTAATAAACTGTGGTACATCTACAGATTTCTCAACATTTTACCTTAACTAATAAAGGCCTTGCCACGTTCAAGGGGGTGAGAGAGCAGTGCAGCAGGACAAGCTAACTTTGATGAATGCATTCTGGCAAAAAGCAGTTATCATTTGCATGATTTCTACTGTAATATCACGGTCCGCACTGCACAACTATTCAGTTTTACTTGCAAGAAGGTAGTCGCCTAGTCAGCGTTACCATGAGCGTTCTGTATGTCTTTTAAAAGTATTTTAGTAGTAGCTTGTATTGGGCCTGTGGGTAGATGCAATCTGATGAGTATCAGCCTCAGTTACTTAAAAACCACCACAGCTTTCAGAATTTCACCTCTCACAAAGTGCTCTTTTATAATGTCTCTGCCACTGACTGCCCATGCTTTTTTTTTTTTTTGCCCATGCTTCCGTCTAGTGGACAACAGAAGATGTTTATTAAGCTAGATGCTAGTATCAAGCCATTGCATCTCTACACCAATAAACCTTTAATAACGAGTAGATTTGCTTAGGCACTCAAAAACAAAAAAAATCACTTTATCCCATTAAAGTGTTATAAGTGTAAAGTGTCCATTTGTCACAGGTGAACACAACACAGCACACTGTGTGAACAGCATGAAAATGTTCTCTACATTTAACCCATTCATCAAGTGAAGCAGCAGGCAGCCAGGAACACAGCACCCGGGGAGCAGCGTGTGGGGATGGTATCTTGCTCAAGGTTACCTCAATGGTGCCACTAGCAGTTTTGGGATTTAAATCCACAACCATCTGATTGCAGGGGTAACTCCCTAACCACCAGGCCACCAGGTGTAAGTAAATATTCTGTGTTTACCCAGCACTAGTCTACTTTATTTACATTTGACAGACACAGTAAGTCATAAGACACTGTAAGTGACTTCATGTTACAAACCTATGGCTCATGTAATGTCAGGTATGTTTATCGGTGTAGTGTAGTGGGAATTGAACCCTGGTCTGCTACATGCAGGGCAGTAGCGCTGGCCACTGCTTTTTTCCCCTCTTTTGATTTGCTGCGTGGAAGTCAGCACAACGTCCGTTGAAACATTAACATTTTACCCAACACTACACTTAAAAAAGTGAATGAATAACTAGGGCCCAATTGAATAACTAGGACCCAATTCACATTATCTCAGATTGGCTTCCATTCATTTTTGGCACGGCTGGGCTAGAATATTCTTTTAATCTTTGTTTACTACAGAGTTGCTACACTGTTAGTCACTGGACGTTTAGCAACTTACACTTGTTTGACCAGTTTCTACTGGTTTCTATTTCTAAAATTAGACGCAAAGCTTGATTTTAGGGAAATGACTGAAAACAGAGCATCGTTACTGAGGTCATCCGGTTCCTCTGGCCTGGCTTCATGTCAGGGCTGGTTTCTCTAATTCTGCCATCAAAACATGGTGCCTCTTACTGCCTCCTGCGCCCTTTTGCTCGGATGCAGATGAGTGGAATGACGGACAGAGAGAGGCAGCAGGCCTTTCCCCTGGAGAGAGGGAACGCACTCATCCGTACTGATCTTAAAACAACAGCCCCCTCCTCTTCTGTCTCTCCTTTTCACCCCTCGCTCTCTCCCTTTTTCCCCTGACAACACCTCCCATCCGATTTCTCTCATTCTCTCTCTCTCTCTCTCTCTCTCTCTCTCTCTCTCTTTCTCTCTCTCTCTCTCTCTCTTTCTCTCTCTCTCTCTATCCCTCTCTTTCACTTGTCCTCTCTTACATGACTGCTTCACCCTTCATGCCTTCCTTCCTTCTTGCTCTGCCAGTTCAAAGCATCACATTCTGATTTTATTTTTATAGGTAGAACTGAAGAGTATAACTCCCTGACTTTACAATGATTCTGTTCTTTAGGAAGCGATTTAGTAGATCGTGAAATGTCAAATTTCCACGATCCAGAATTATTTATAAACTTCAGCGCCTTCCCAAATGTGCTCGGATAAATGATTTATAATTTATATAATTTATAAGCATTTGTCTGGATTATAGAATAGAGTGTAATTCAAAATCCATTTATCATGGATATTGTATAATTAAAAGCCGAAAAGTCAAGATAAATTAGTACAAAAAACACTTTTTACATTGAAAGTAGTCTGAGAATTCTTTTTTTTTTTTAATGAACTCATTCTTTGTTGTAAATTGATTTTAATGAAGTTGATGATTTAAACATTCATTAATCAATTTAAACATTGTAGTGCTGTAGCTTCGCCATCGATGCACCACAATTTATCAATGCTTTTTCACAGCCCTAGTAGCAACTGTTCTTTAACATAGTGAAATAAATCAGCATATCTGAATATATTCCTGGAAGTTGGTTTCTGAATAAATTCCTTAAAGTTGGTTTCTGAATGTATTCATATGAGTTGCTTTCTGAATGAATTCCTAAAGGTTAGTTAAGCCTAATAAAAATATCTAAGAACATTTACTTAATGTAATAAAAAGACTCGTTATAAAGAGCTGCTTTTTAATCAGGTCTCCCAGAGTAGTTAAAGTGCTCACCTTACAAAGACCTTAAAACTGTGTGAAATGGGACAAAACATGTGAATATCTCTCACTTTCACCTTAAACAACCAACACCTCAAAGGTTATTTTTAACCTAGAGCACCTTCAAAAGAAATGAAATCCCTTATAAGAAGGCCTAGTAATTTCTGGAAAACTAAAACATACATGTCGGTGTGTTTTAAAGTTTAGACTCAAGAATTGTACCCAACTAGAATGCCCAACAAGAAACTGTCCACTCATTTTTTTCTGTGCTATCTAATTAGATCTCTCAACATCAACACAAGGCCTAACATACCAGATTAATCACGTCTCATCAATTGTATTGTCATTTATAATGGGCGCTATTCCTATTCGGGGGAAAATATCACTCTAGGTCTTCTTGAAAATCCCGATACGTTAGTGAGTGTAAATATGAGCCACATCCTAATCAGTGGCTTTCTGCCAGGTGGTGAACAGCAGGTGGTAAATCTATGCCAGGACTCTTTACTAAAGAGCAAATCACTCTAAATCACTTTTGATGCTCCATACAATGTAAAATATATGTTAATGTCAGTGATGCCCATGCATGCATTTATTTGTGGTTGCCCACCACAACATCAACTCTTACCGATCACCATGTCAGCATTGAGGTTTGTGGCAGGAAATCCAATTTTAATTAAATGTTGTGAGTCTCATAAACGTCTCATGTGCCTCGCTGCACTCTGAGAAACGGCTGGGGAGACATCACTGTATTTTCACTATAACTAAGGTACAACAGTCTGTAATAAATGTAGTGAAAATTTGACTGGAATTGTTCTCAGTTTAGTTTGAGACTCTGACACTAGAGAGAAACATTTTCAGTCCTGTTTAAACTTCTTAGCTAGATAGACAAAGTGAATAACATTACGCAAAGGGGGGGTAGGGGGGGCATGCACTGGACGGCCGTTCTGGACTTTTCCAGAAAGCACATATTGCCAGTCCACCCCTGGGTGTTGGAGAGAAAAGGAAAAGGAAGCCATGCACCATTACATTAAAGTATTTTTGTCAAATACTTTATTCACTTATCATTTATCATATACATACTTTAAACAGAAATAGAAATAGAGCAAGCATGAGTGTGTCTGTCACAACCTTCAGATAAAACATGGAATGTCTTTTACAAGCTTAAGATGGGGAAGCTTGGTGGTAAAAGACAACGAGAGCTCCGTAGAGGAGCTAGCTGAAATTAAAGTCATCTTAGAGCTGTGTTTTTGACAATTTATGATCCAAACTGACAGCCTAGTTTTAATCATTTGTCATAGGATTTTTTTTTTTCACCAAAACTAGGTAACATTTTACCAAGCTAACATTATGATAGAGTATCTCCTGTTCTACCTACAAACATGAATGTTGTGCTGAATGAAGGAATAGGGTCTGTACCTCTCTACGTAGTAAGCTACAGGTGAGAAGTAATTAATATTGAATTACTCCACGCTTTTGTTAAAACAAGAAATAACTGTGACTTCTAAGAATTAAGACCAAGTACTTCAAGCTGTAACTGAGAAATGTAATAAAGAAAGTCAGCTTGCACTGTCCGGAAATAAAACACACTCCCAGCAGATTTAAAGCATTTAAACCCTATTGTTAATACAGCAGAAATAAATGGAATAGTGAAAAGGCTGACCTTGCAGTAACGATTCCCAGTTCAGAGTGCTGAACTCTCTGAAGCACTCTCTGTAGGCTTCATCTGTATTGATATATTCATCTGCTACAATGTCTTTTTCTCAACCCAGCATTGCTTGTGACGTCTTTTTACAAATTCGAAACTGGACTTTAAGCGAATAATTCTTTGTGCATTTTCTTCAGTGCTCGCCTTGGCTTCCCAACTCTCCTTCTTTCTCTCCCTCTCTCATCTCCTGCTTGTTTCTCTGTCCACTCCTTGACCCCTTCCCTTTTATTCTCTCTTGTTACAGATTCTGCTCCAGTTCAAACTCAATCAGTGGCCTGTGCTCTTCTGGCCTGCGCACCGATATTGTTCCGGCAGGTGAGATGGAAGCCGTGCTTCGGTCAGTCTGTCCTGCTCTCCCTTAGTCCTCCTTGCACCACTGAATAAAGACATGCTTCTCTTTCTACATCACTCTCTCACTTTCCCTCATTGAGCACCTGGCACCTGCCTACATACTGCTGAATCACACTGTATCATTTCTGCCCTGTCACCACCGTCTTGTTTCCCGTCCCCATTTGTGATGCATTCCCTGCCATTTAGCTTTGCTTTGTTTAGTTTGCCTTCACTGTACTTGTAGGGTGGTAGGAGCCTAGTCGATAAAACACTTGCCTGTGAAACCAATGACCACGAAGTCGTAGGTGTGAACCCTCACTTTCTACCATCGTGTCCTTGAGCAAGACACTGAACCCTCAGTTGCTCCAGGGGGACTGTCCCTGTAACTAATGACTGTAAGACTGTCCCTGTAACTAATGACTGTAAGACTGT
>JBBPCX010000147.1:5682134-5693209 GCA_037974365.1 Hydrocynus forskahlii | reverse complement strand
GTAGATGATGAAAGTCCATAATGTACTGTAAATACACACAGGAAAAAGGCACTGACCTTTTTCAGAGCACAGTATACAAGACTGCACCTCTTACCGCGCGATAAAATAGCACGCATGCGAAGCGTCTGAGAAATAGGGCATAAATGCAACATAGTGTAAAGACATACATATTTCATGCAATCTGCATCTATGTTAATGAGTTAGTGATGAGCCAGCCAGTCCCTCAATGACCGTAACCGTCTTGCTTCTTCTTAACGACCTGTCCATCAAAACTCCTCCAAGGTCCTTGGCTGTCTGTGCTCGAGAATATTGGGGAATATCAATCACAGCAGACTGCTGCATATTCCTCTCTTGATAATTCACTGAAGACTGCGGCGCACCACAGCTGATCAATCTGCCAGCCAGCAGACCAGTTGAAATTTCAAAAAAGGCGAACAGATGGCAAACTGAAATGCCCCAAACTGACGCGTCTGTTTCGGGTATAAAGACCACACCTCCACCCCCCATCAACATCATCATCATACCTTCCCCTGATCAACTATGGTCTTCCTCCCCCTGTCCTGGCAGAGATAGGGGCTAGCATCGGTGCCTGAGCGTAATTCGGAATTAATGGGACGGTAAAAACTTTTAATTCAAAAGCGCTGCCTTGGGGGACAAAGGCATTTGCATACAAATGAACACAATTTCCTGTTTGTTCCATATGCAAATGCGAAAAACGAGAAACTTAACTGACGGTGGGGTTGGAGGGAGGCAGGGGTTCTGAGTGTGTGTGTGTGTGTGTGTGTGTGTGGTAGGATGGTGTGGGTGGGGGCTGCTTGGCAGCTCAAGCTGAACGTGCAGTGTGTGGCGCACCGGGGCACCCAACCGAGCACTTCAAACATGGCCTTGTCTGAGCTATCAGGCTGGGGCAGGAGGTGAGCTGAGCCCTTCCTGGAGGAAAAGCCAATCCTGAGGGGATGGGGGGCTTTTTTTTTTTCTACTGGCGACCTTTCCTTCTGCCACTCACACATGCACCTGAGCACAACAGGAGGGAATGCTGCTTGTGCATTCTTCGCCCAGGCCCAGATTTCAATTACAGACGACGGCTCCACGGAAAGGGGGAAAAGTCGATGCTGCCATCCCAAGGGCAGAGCGCACACAGCCATGCCGTACTGTAAAAAGTCCAATTATTTAACTGCAATATTAGTATTCTTGCATCATTACAGCAGTATGTTTAAATGTGACCTTCATGGAGCCTTTGTGGGTGGCTTCCTCTTTGTCTCAAAAGTGAAAGGCACAACTAAAAGTGCTGCATGAAATGATAATGCATCATTTTGTCCAGGCTTAGTGGAAAAGTGCAGCAGACACAAAAGCTGTCATCCTACAATATGATAGGGTGTAGAGAATGGATCACTGTTAACACAAAATAATATTATACTGAATGAAAAAAAAACAAAAACTAAAAGTTAATTGGGTTGAACATATCCATACACAGAAAGGTGCCAAAAGGGTTCTTTGGAACAATATCAGAACCACTTTTGATTTCCTGAAGAAACTGTAAACAAGACATTTCTACAAGAAGAATCTACTGAAGGATGTTTTTGTCATGTGATCTTTTTCATGTTGTCTCAACTGAAGAACTTTGGCGGAGAATGAAAAGTAATCTGCAGTTACAAAAACAGAAACATGTTCAAAAAACAAAAACGAAATGGTTTTTAAACACATATAATTCAGGGTAGCTACCAATTTAACATTACCAGTCTTTAACCTCTTGAAATGCTTCTCGGTGGTCTTCCCCTTCCACAGGGTTACACCGTCAGGACAGGCAAACCAGGCAGATGTTTGGGGCCCCCTCTTTGGGACTGGGGTCCCCAGCAGCCACTCATATTTGCCCCTACCTCACAAAGTTTCACCCCCCCCCAAACCCCCTACCGCACATATTTTTTGCCTGGAACCCTCAGAGTCTAGGATCACCACAGAAAACCTCAATGGTGACATCCCCATCCCTGTCAACAAAATGAACTGCTCCTCCCCTTCATTATTTTATTCAGGTTCAAGATTCAAGGTTACTTTATTGTCATCAGCAGCCGTGTACACGTACATAGTGAGATGAGACGTTTCTCCATGGACCACGGTGCAACATGTAGCAACATACAACCTTCAACAGAGGGCTGGTTACAACAGACAGTAGACAATCGACAAACAATATGTTCTATATATATATTATTCTATTTGTATAATTAGAAAAATGGACCTCGACTACTCCCAGCCCAAATCTCTCTATGAAATTGAACTATGGTGATTAATTCAAGTTGGACTATGTCTGTGTCCGATAAAAGTAAACCACCACTGAACAGACACACTAAAGTTACATTCTTTCTGTGGTTTATCCCTCGGTTTAAACATGCCCATGTCAACTTGTCACAGCTATATAAGTATTTAAAGCTACAGTCTGACCATACAACTTTGGTTTGGTCACTTCTAACTAATCTGAACACTCAAGTATCAAAGTCAGATTGAAGAAACAAATCCAGTTTGTCCTGCAGTGCAAACAAAGCCTTTGTGCTTCTGCAGTTTAGCCCAAAATGTGCTTCATTTGTTTCTGACACTAACTGCCAATGCTAAATTAGGAGCTTTGTAATTACTATATTAGCTCCCCTTAACTTAGATGACTCTGGAGAAACAAAGGATGGGTCTTTAAAGGGTGAGGGTCATCATAAATGTAGTTTTCATCAGGGGAACTGGCCAGAAAGCATTGCGATTGTGTTCTAAAGCCGCCCAAAATCAGACAAAGCTGTCTAAAAGCCACAGGAATAAAATACATTTTTTACATACTTGAAAACTACAACATCAGTATTATTTTAAATGAAGACCTTAATGTCAATGTTACATTGTTCTAGCCTATTATAAATCTGAAGTTACTTATGATGAGAAACCTGTGCTGGGTCTGCTGAGCTGGTCAGCTGAGGCAGAAAACCATTCTTACACTGTGTGTGTCTAGTCGGTTTCAGAAATTTTACTACATATTCACACACTTTGTGACTACAAACATAAATTACATGTATTTCCGGTCTGACCAAAACTATTGCTATTGATCCTGATTAAATCATAAATTAGATAGCCAGTAATAGTTTAATTATTCATAAAACTTACATGGATCCTGACATATAGAATGTTTTTATTCCATTTAATGAAAATGCTGCAGGAAAATACAGTACGCCAGCATTTCCATTTTTCTCCATTTTTTGAGAATATGCGTGCATTTTGCAGATAAACAGTGCAGTTTGACTGAGTTATTCTTAAGTTGTAGGAGTGAGCAATAGAAGCCTAGACCTGCCGGCAGCTCCTGGCCTTTTGAGAGGATAAAACACCAGAGATGGATTTGTTTTCCTGTTTTGGCAGGAACACCACTGCTGGCAATAAAAGTTCTCGAGCTGAACTCCTCACACCACATTTGCTTTCCATTGTAAATAACTACTAAACATGCAAATGTTGTGTTGACAGACATACAGGGCTTATTTAGCACACAATCCATGTGCACCCTACAAGTTGCCTACTAATGCCTACAGCTTCAGAAAATGGGCAGGTGATACCAAAATAGGGATGAAAAAGCTCTATGTGCTGTATGTGCACAGAGGAGGGAGTATTTGTGAATAATATTGGTAATATTAGCTTATTTTTATATTAATATTAATATTAGTTTTATAACATTAGATACATTAGTTATATGTTCTCATATTCATGGCAGATGTGGTCATCTATGTGATTTGTTTTGAAGACTTTAAATGTTAACTTGAGTGATATTACTTGCCAGATGTTAAAGTAAATAAACAATATTGTGCAGTAAATATAGGAAACAGGAATTCAGCGTATTGTTAAGTTTTTTGAAAGGTACTTCTATGACATGTCTCTTTGGCACAGTGACTTTTAAAAATATAATTTGTAATCAAAAGCATGTAATAAATAAAACAGATCAATCATATGCACTATGGAGTAGTGCAGCATGAACTAACTATCTGTAATGATCCCAGATAAGAACCCAAATGCAGAATAGAATCTATATGTGTTTAATAAGAAAACAGTAAAAAAAAAAAAAAAAAAAGACACAAATCAAAGTCCCAAAGCCGTAGCATTAAAGTCCAAACACCAAGATATCTAACACAAGGCAATCAAGACTGGTTTGCAAGGCAAAAAGAGAAGTCAAAAATCCAGAACAGGGTCAAAACCCCTAAAGAAACACACAAACAGTGTGTGCTTGTGGTGTATTCTTGGCTGTTTGTTTATTTGGTAAGCTAGCTAGAGTTTTCTTCTGTTGCTTAACTGTTGCACTGCTGTTTTTGCTGTCCACTTCGATTTCCTTTGTCCTAGATTACTACTTTCTTTGTGGTGTGCTTTTGTTTGTTTGTTGGCTGCCTTTGTCCCTGGTAGGGTTAGCTTCATTAGCTTCACTGCAATCAGCTAGAACATTCTCACCTGGTGTTAGGGAGGCCAGGTGATCTAGGTGATCTCCTGGTTAAAGGTTGGAGTGAAACTCTGGAGTGGGTGTCCGGAGAGGGTTGCCTGGTGGTACCCATGTCTGAGTCCAGTCCAGGGCTAGTCCTTACACTGCTAAACTTCTGCTAATTGTACATGGAATGTGTGAATGCAATTCATTTGAGGTCGGTACCAATAAGACATTGTTAAAAAGAAAAAATGAACAAAAAAACTTGTGAGGGGATGCACATACTCACCTTTCTTTTGCATGACTTTGATCACTGAGATCCGACATTCTTTTACAGATTACTATTTTTGACAGAAACGGGTGACAGACAAGCAAAAAGGAAAACAATCCAACATCTTGGTGAATTACATGGCCTTGCCAGTTGGACTGGTGGGGAAAAAAACATTGTTCTCATAGACTACGTGGGCGTAGTCTGCCAAACTGTCTTTTTGTTATTAAGTATGACTGTTATCTACAAATCAAGAATATTTGAATGCTCTCAGTACAAGATATATCTATAATGAAACACACTACTTTAACTATGGTGCTATCAGGCAAAAGCACACAACATACAGGCAATCAGAGTATAAATATCTTCGTTTGCAGTCAGTTTCTTGAAGGGACCACTCATATTGCTGAAATCAGGAGTTTATTTAAATGTCTCAACTTGAATATGGAGATGATCTTGTTGTCAACTGCTGCTTCACTGGCGTAGCTGCTTAAAACAGTTGCAGTCCTTCAATCTCATGACATTTTCATAATACCTTCTGCAATCACATATGTATTCAGGACAATTTCACAGTGGAACTGAGCGATCTGTTTTCTAGTCCATGCACAAACAATCACGAAAACTCAAAACAGCAAATTCCTATCTCACTTCTTGGGTAATTTTATCCACTCTGCGATGTTAGAAGACATCCGCTCCAAACAGAACTACTGCTGAGTACCGACTGAGCGCTTGACCATATCTTTAGGTAATTTATTGGGCATCTAACTCTTTTTGCAATAGTATACCAAGGACTGCTCTTGTTAAACATGCCCAGAGGATCAAGTGGGCGGGCTTGGTCAAGGCGCAGTCAAAGTCCAGTGCAGACTGTACACCGGCCTAACAGCCTAAGAGACTCAGGAGACTAAGAGCACATGTAACTTTGCTGGTTTTTTTATGAAGAATTTCGACGGCTCCCAGCCCACAGCTCCCTATTGAAAAAGCAACATGATGCAAGTTAGACCCTGTCTGTAATGTTTCTATTAAAAGTAAACTACCAATAGACTAAAGTTACATTCTTTCTGTAGTTTATCCCTCTGTTTTAACATGTAAACTTATACACATATCAGCAAATAAAGCTACAGTCTGACCATCCAATTGTTTATTTGGTCACTACTAACTAATCTGAACACTCAAGTCTAAAAATTAGCCCTTATGGTTCTGCAGTTTAGCCAAAGCTGAATTAGGAGCTTTGTAATGACTATCTTAGCTCACATTTGTTAGATGACTCTGGAGAAACAAAAGAAGTGTTTTTAATGGGTGAGGCTCACCATAAATGTAGTTTTCATCAGAGGAAACTGGCCAGAAATGGTTGCAATCTGAATTTTTCTGTTCAGTCTATAAGGCACAGCAATAAAATACAGAACTTTATACTTTAAAACTACAACATTAGATCATCAGTGTTCAGACTGTGTCACATAGTTTATCTATTATTAATAACTGCTTATGTAACTTTATTTTGCAGGTTTGCCAGTTAGACGGGGTGCACAATATGTCCTCTTTTAATCATTAACCCAGTATTGGTCTCTGGGTTTTGTAATTCTTCTTTCTCCCTTGTGTTTTTTTTTATGTTTGTGTCCCAGATCATCATAGAATTCATAAATCATCATACTTCATTCTTACATGCCAATTTTCCAACCACTGTTTATACTTTAGAAATAACCCTTAGAATTCAGATTATATTAGGAAAATCTGATTTCAACAAATAAAATGGTGCAAAACAGTCGAAAACCAGTCCGCGCTCTTCTACACACTCGCCATTCGCTGCACTTGCACTCTGCCCCACTCCAGACCCCCTCCCTCTGTGAAACTATCCTGAAAGTTTTCCTGGGTTCAAAGACCTTTTTTTCCTGTTTGTTTCTAAGACCTAAAATAAAAGAAATCTGCTTCATAGGCAATTGTGTGTGACACCATTTTAAAAACCCCAGTAGCAGTTCTTAGTACATTTTTTAAAAAATGACAATAACTTTGTTTCAACGTGACATAGGAGCACCAAACAAAGCTCAGCATGAGCTTGGACACCTCAAGCATCAACATAAACCAGGGGAACTAACATATAAGGTGATAATGTTTTGCGTTATGATGACAATTTACCATTTTTTGCTCTGCCAGCTTGGATCCGTGCTCTAAGGGTTAACTAGCCTGTTTTTGTTGTGTCTTTAATGATCTCTTTTCTGATCTTCCGTCCTGTATTGTTGCTCATTCAAAAGGCAGCACAAGGTTGAAAGATTCTTTAGTGTAAATGGGCTGGACCAAACTGCTGTAGACTGAATAAGGAGATATATGTGGAGGTGTTGTTTCTTTAACGTCTTAAAGGCTTTGATTTGAAAGTTGTTTTTGCAGCATATGTGGACTGTATGGAAGGGGATGTGAATGTACATTTTGAAACTTTGAACAATACTTGCATATTTGAAGTCTTTTTTTATGACAGCACAGTGATGATGTTGGCTCTTTTAAATACAGAAAGACAATACCATCATAATATGAAGCTGTATGATCACAGTACTACTCTTTTGTCCATGCTGTGCAGCCGTACTCATTAGTCATTATCGAAAACCTAAGCAGTTATTCACTTATTAAAGTGTATGCAAGTTACATTCAGAATTTGCTCAGCTTGCTTTTCTAGTAACCTCACTGAGGCTAGTCTAGCTGTGAGCAAGTGTCTTTTCTACCTTTTCCCCACACACTGTCTACAAAGTGATGGGAAAATGTAGCCCTCCCGGTGAAAGTGGCTGAAGGCAAACTTGACTATCACTGCGTGGAGTCCAAAGCTGCAGAAATCTCCCCCATTGACCTTTTTTACTGTGCCCAACAGTAACAGTAACAGAGTTTGGCAAAGTTTGGTGAAGTTGACAAAGACATGTTTAAAACAGCACTGAAAAAGAGAGCAAATGTTTTGTTTGTTAAGTGCTGTATACATCAAGTTTACATGGTGCACTCTAAGAGTAGCCGAATACAGAAATGGCCCCAAAGGTAGAACTACAGAAAAATGCTTATGCCCATACACTCACACTCTCACTAATTAAGTCCAATGTGGTTAAATGATCGATGGCCTTACACAGGTCAGGTGCTTCCGGAATATAAGACTGCCAACCTTTGGCCATTAAATTCACTCATGGGTGACCACCATTAGTGAAGCCCCCCCACCAGAAGCCATCAAGGTGACACAGCACTTTTCGACAAGCAAGAGAGATGGGTCACTGGGGAGCCATATTTCATCCAACACTGCAGCATCTCTGCTAGGGAAGCACATAAATACTGACACAACTGTTAGCAATACCTGGCACAGTGTGGCTCCGCTTTCAATTTTTCCCTCCACATCCTCAATTACCGCAGCTCATGTTTGCTGCCTGTTAATGAAAGATGAGCTTCTCCATTGTCTTCTTGCAGCCACGTTGGTGAATCACTCCATCCGCTCATTACTGCATTAATTGAGTGTTTACATCAGCACTGGAATGATGAGCCTTGCTGTCTTCTCTTGAATTACTTGCACCCCGTCTTACGCACGTATCGTTCGCTGTATTTAGATGTGCTAACTGAGACAGCAAGAATGATGACACACTGTCATCCACATGCAACCTGTTTGTGCTACAAAATGGGAGTTTTAAGCCCACTCAGCCCAAATTCATCTTAGCTTTGTTTTGTGTGTGTGTGTGTGTGGGGGGGGGTTGGCATAACTGACATGACAAAAAAAGGATTCTGTTTCACTGCTGCAGTGTCAATTAGGGTAATTTCCACTGCTTGAAATGAAAGGGTATTAGGGGGCCTTCTTAGCTCTCCATTCAGATTACAGTCATGAAAACCAATTTTTCTTCCATTGCTTGTCTCAAACGCAGCAGCTCAGATTTCTCATTAAAGCTGTAACTTGCTACCTTGTTCCTTAAATCACAAAATGGTGCCGTTCACAAATCTATCTCCATGGACAGGGCCCAGCTGGCCAGTCAGCAAAGTCAACCGCTGCTCCAGCCGCCTCTCCCATTTCAGCCAGACACAGTGTCATGGATGGAGCTCTGCTCGAGGGCTACTGCGCGACTCGCATTCCGCATTCACCTCCAGAGTGTGGGGCTCTGATTAAATCTGTACTTAATTGGATCAAATCTAGTCATGATGGAGCGTTCCCCATAGTGTTTAACCCGCAGTCCTCTGTCATGTCAGGGAGGAGGGCGTTGGGTGGGGGGTGTGTAGGTGTGCTGAGTAAAGCTGGGGGATTAAGAGCAGAAAATGAATGCCAGTGATAGCCCAGACTAAAATGTCCCTAACCAGGGATGACAAAAGTAACAGGGCTCGAAAAGGGGAAGGAGACAGATGTATACACACACAATTCTGAGCATATGCAGGCCATAAAACTGGGGGCCTCCGATACGATTCGCCACAGCATGGGCTCTTTCCAACAAAGTGAACGTGACCATTCTGTCAAATGTGAAAACAGCACGACACAGTGTGGACAGCACGAAATTCTTCCTCTGCATTTAACCCACTCACCAAGCGAGGCAGCGGGCAGCCAGGAACACTGCGCCCAGGGAGCAGTGTGTGGGGACGGTACCCTGCTCAGAGGTGCTTAGTAGTCTTCGGAATCAAACCCACAACTTCCTGATTGCAGGGTGAACACCCTAACCATTAAGCCACCAGCTGCCCCAACAGCACCACATCAGAAACATTAAAGTAAATAGTGAGTAAAACTGGTGAAACTGGTGAATATGATGCCAGCATGGCAGACTTAAATGATGCTGCGTCATGAAGTTATCCCTTAGAAATCACAGAAAAATGATGGTGTAATTCCATATTCGTTTTTTCTCACTTGTAAGTCATGCCAGAAAACAAATAGTTACACACATCATTTATGTTCTGATGGTTGGTCTCAAGCTCTCTAGCCAAAATGTACACCAGGTTATTGGTGTAATCTACCTAACAGGATTTGCACTATAAATAAGGGAAGGGTTACTGAATATTAGATTAATTAGTACAATGAGTACATTTTAATATGATAAAAAATATGTATCTTATTTTGCAGGTTGACAAATCATCCTTTACCGTTTCAGCACGTTGCTTTTTCATCATTGCTTGACACAGAAAAAGTGCTGGCCTGTTGTTAGTATAAAATATAAAATGAATGTCAATCTTGGGCAGGATTTTCCCAGGATTTCTGTCCAATATTGTCATCTTCAGTTACACATACTAGCTAGTGTCATGTGATACCAGCTCAAAGTCAGTTGAAGCCAGCCACCGACACCTTTCAAACTGTCACTAGCACATGGTCAGCATTAAATTCTTGGAGGAGACTCTCAATTCTGTTATGTCAGCTAGCAGCTGCCAGAACCAGCTAGTAATACACTGAGTGATGTGGACAGGTAAGACCACCCTACCCACCTATAGAGAGCGAAGCCAGTTTTGCTCTTATGGACATACAGCCACAGATGGCTATGAGATCACTTGTACCACTTGGGATCCCCATGAAATGTATGATTTCCTAACTGCATTCTAATAGTATAGAAAAACAAAATTAATATTTCTGATTTTACACCAGATGTGTTTTTTGGGAACATGTATTTTCCCAGAAATGGAAAAGTTCAAATAAATATCTTTATTCCTTTAGAATGAAGATGTCTTTGTTCCTTTTCCAGGACAGTTTGAAGGTTGATTCCTTATTTGTTCTCATCAGTCCCAGATTCTAGAATGTCCTTGATGTTTATCCTAGTGCAATACTGCTCTTACAGCATAAAGTACAGCTGCTGTTTTGATCATGAACCTAGCAATATAGCAAAATAGCAAGAAATGTACCGGTAGCATACTATCAAGCATCAAAAATAAGCCCAATACATCTTTAATGCATCACATGCTGCATGTAGCCACATCTGGTTTACATTTTACATTTTAGCTTAAAAGTTAAATATGCTGTTATCCCCGATTCTGCAAATGTAAGATCTTTGAGTCAGCTTTGATTTAACAAGGTCATGCGAACCCATGTTACTAGGCCTTCATTTGGGTAGTAAGGAATGTTTCAGGAGACTGGTGAGACTACTGGTTGATGAAATATCGCTGGCTTACAGTGTAATTGGTTTCAGCCTTGTGTTGCATAATTGGATCTGACCACATGAATTTGGAATTAGCTAAAGTTTTACCAGATCTTAGTATATGCAGAAACAACATGCCCTCAGGTTTGTTCTTAGCATCTACATTATAAGGAATGATCAAAGGAAATAAGTAATGATGTTATTACTCGTTGTGATCAATATAATTTAAACTTTACACAAGCACTCAGTCAGGACTGTGGAGGTCAACCGACACAATAAAAATAAAATACAGGACACACACACACACACACACACACACACACACACACACACACACACA
>JBBPCX010000147.1:5659227-5680548 GCA_037974365.1 Hydrocynus forskahlii | reverse complement strand
GGGCGGGGGTTGATAAGCCACAGGGTTTGAATAGTGAATCCAGGCAGGCAATCTGTGCAGCATGAAAGCTTATGGCTCTCACTGGGTCTCATTTCCTTTTTGTCACAGCCACAAATATTGATGTAAACCTGCTGTCGAGGCATTCGACTCACAGTGGATACAGAAGGGGTGTAAGCCCGACTTCATGATCCAATTTTTATTCATTTTAGCACGTGATAGTCTTTTTATCCCATTTTAGTCCTGTCTAGTTCCGCCCATTAGTTTTGTCTCCACCTATCGCACAGTGATACGAAGCTGAAAATGTGAAATCTAGCATGTCATGTGAAGTTCCACTGTATTCTTTCAAACTGCTTCCAACATAACGTCAATGAACACTTTTTGTGTTGTTTTTTTTTTTTTTCGGGATAACCGACATGACCAAAAAAAGGATTGTTTCACTTCTGCAGTGTCAGTTAGGGTAATTTACACTCGGCGTGAATAGAAGGGGTATTAGGGGGCCTTCTTACCTCTTCATTCAGATACATACAGTCAAGGAAACCATTTTTTTCTTCAATTGCTTGTCTCAACCACAGCTGCTCAGATTATTTTTTAGTTACTACCCTCATTAAATCACAAAATGATGCCGTTCACAACACTATCTCTGTGGACAAAGTCACCAAAGTAAACCGCTACCATCCCAGACAAAATATAGCTCCAAATATAGCACTCTATGCTTCAGTCTGGACTACTAATTGCTTATGGTGTTAAAATAATTTGTGGCATAATGTGTTTGTAATACATTAACAATAACAGACCTCATGTACAACACTATTGTTCTTAGGTTTCGTTATTATTATTATTATTATTATTATCACTATTATTATAGGTGCATTTTGGCCCTGCCCTTTAATTTTTCTATGTTTAATTTCTTTGTCTTTTGCAGCATGCATGTTGGAAAACGAACCTATTTTTAGCCTGAAGTCTGAAGTGAGCTTTTGTTCCTGCTCTGTTGCATCACAATGTCAAAACAGCATCTAGCAAAAGCAAGACAAAGACATTTAAAAAGAAATTGTAAAAGTCCTGTGGTAGTCTTTTTTTCAGAACACTTTGGAATATGTTTTAAAAGAACAGTGGAAATAACTAACAGTTTTTGCCTGTATGTCTGATAAGCCAATCTGATGCCAGTGTGTATTGTCTTGAAACACGTTTCAGAATAAAAGAATAATAGCATGCATGTCATAATGTCTCTGGCACATAGGAACATGGCAGGCAAATACCCAAATACATACCATGTGAATGATATCACAGTTATCGATAGAATTATGAACCAAAGCAATATAGCATAATTACAAGCCAATAGAGCCTTGAAAAATACCAACATTGATAAAAAAAAAGAACACAATACAAAATGCTCATAAATGCTTTTCTAATTGCAAATGTCCTGTATTTATTATGCTGTATGGGTACAGCACTCTAACCAGGCATTAGTGTCATGAGGCGGTCCTGTCCAGACCGAGGAAAGGAGACGGAGGCACAAGTGCAGACTTCTATGGGGATGATGAGGATTTATTGAACATAAAACAGAACAGAACAGAAAAGCAACAGGCACAAGGGCCGGACACGAAAACAGACACGAGTAAACTTGGGAGAGAAGAACACAGACCGGGGAGGTAAGTACAGTTAATGCTCCACACCACATCTGGGGACAAAACACCTTAAATACCACACCGGGGGCTAACCAGCCCTCAGGTTAACTATCCCCAGCTGTGGGTGGGGGACAGTTCACGGTCCCACTGCGACCCCCGGCATCATGACAATTAGCAATCAAATGGACAGGTCATTTGAGTGACTGAGACATTTTATTTCCCAGTAAACATCTTTTCAGTGTGCTTGAATACAGTAATAGATTGTCACAACTGGATGAACATAATTGTCAAATGCATTTAAAGTGAATGTACAGGCCACATATGGCTCTGCCTTAATGACTGTAGCATTTCATTTCACAAGTCTAATTACGGAGTATCCAGTTTTTCTTAACTGGCTTTCAAGTAATGCAGAAAAGTTAATGAAAGAATCCACTTTTCTATTATGGCCTAATTGGAATGACTTTAAAAACTTTAAATTGGCTGCCCCTTCAAAAAATGCTTAAATTGTTTTAGTCACCGAATTATATTAAAATCAGCTATACCTGCTGTCTCTGACTCACTGTTGCAAGTGTGAGCTGCTGACACCCTAGACCAGGATTGTCAAACTCCATTTGTTAAGGAAGTATAGGTTTTTGGGTTAAATCGGCCCTTGCTTATCAATAGCAAAGCCAGTGGAGAGGGCCCTTCCTTCAGTTGAAGTCACACCAGCCTTTCTATCTAGTCTAGTCTCTTATCTTTTAGAAGTTGCAATTATCACTGGGAAAAAAGCATCTTCTGATTAATATGTCTCAGCACTAAGAAAGAGAATATTCATGATAGACCTAAATGAAAGTTACTGTTGTGTGTATGGACCTTTTTGGGCCATTTTAGTCACTTCTTGACATTGAAACAAACTGAAAGATTTCAGTCCTGAACCTGCCATTACAAAATGTATCACTGGAACTATGTAACTACTGCATAATTACATTATAATAGCATAGCAAAATGATAGTGGGAACTCTGTACACTCTATACGTTGTACTGGCTGAAGTTATACACCAAATGTACAAAAACGAAATAATAAGTAATTAAAACAATGGAGACAAAGCATTGGAACTATTGTTGGATCTATTCCCAACTATAACTCCTCATTCTTATGGAATGAAAAGCATGGAAATACAAGAGGGTTCTACAACTGATTTGCTGCCTAGGAGGTTTTGCCTGTGTCATCCCAATGTCAAATGAAGATCCTTTTTTTCCTCCCACTCTCCATCGAGCCCATTATGACTTTCCATATTCTCCCTACTCTTCCGTGCTTTGTATTACTCCTCCAGCATTCCGTGTGCTTGGCATTGCGGGCATGCTGTCATGTGTGACACAGCCCAGCGCAGATGATAGGATATTCTTTACCCATCTCACAATAATGAGCATCTGAACAAGCCTCCCTTGCTTTCCCTCTCTGCTGGCTGTCTTCTCCAGTCTGTCTACAGGTTGGATCTGCCCTATGACAGCTCTTGTCAGGGATTTCACAATCCTGACATAGCGTTAACTCACCTACCACCTGTAGGTGCCAGTGTGTGTGTGTGTGTGTGTGTGTGTATGTGTATTAAAAAAGGGGTGTTTATTCAAGTTCAACGTGCAGGAGGGAGCTGTAGCAGGTTATAAATAGTCTGCAAGGCTTGATTAAAAAACATGTAATCACTGAAGGGTCATCTCCACATAATGATAGTGTTTCATGGCGATGAAAAAAAAGTAATTGGATGCAAATTACTGTAGCTTTTGTAGCTCTATATCTTCAAGCACAGTGAAACAAAGTGAAAAAAATGTTCATCAATATTCGACTGATAACAAATTATATTATTATTATATGGTATATTATTATAATTTCAATTGTGTGGAAAGAAAAAACATTCGTGGTCATCAGCCATGGTCCTGGTGATGAACCTAACTGGAGAGTCTAATTAGCTGATGCAGTTGTAGCAGGGACGAAGGAGGGACAGCATCTTAGATACAGGCTGGAACTAAACAAAAGTCGATCCCTAGGATGGTTGATAAGTCTAAAAATGATACAGAACATAATAAAATCTTGGGTCTAACTAACCACAGTGGGGTCCTGTATCTTGCCCTACTGCAGTGAGGTCAGTCCCCCGTGTTTTGTTTTCGTCCTTTGGTTTTGTTATCTCATGCACCTGTGTTCCATTATATAAGTTCTCCAGTCCAATCCAGTGCGTTCGCCACTGTTTGTTTTCCTTTGGTAACTTCACATTTGCCCTTGGACTATCATAACCTTGTGTATATCTCAGGTTCCCTGGACTCTGATTGGCTTTTGTGGTTGGTTTTCATGCCTCAGTTTCTGTTGTGGTCACGTGTTTTGGTTACATTGCTGTGTTGTTTTTAAAACCTTTTTCTGGCACCATCAAGCGCTTGAACCTCCCTTCATCTTCACGGCATGACATCACTGTGAAAATGCTTTTTCTCCATATTGTATTACAAACACTATGAGAAATATTTTTTACATGAATTCCTAGTGTCTGGAATGCCCATTTTGCTTAATTGATTGTGTGAACTCAATGGGCATGGACCCCCAGGTTTGTGTAAAAGCATCTAAAGAACAAATCAGATTCACTGGAGAGTCACCTGAATACATGCTTCAAAAGATGAACAAAAGTGAACAAAAGTGTTAATATTGCCAGTGTCATAATTTTGCTTAAGACTGAACATTGGCCTAAAAATGGTGCAGATATTTTATTCAGTTTACTTTTTACTGCTCATATCTGTCCTAACTTTGAAAATGTTCCTTCAGAATTTTGAACCCCCCCCCCCCCTTACATAATTAGATACATAATAACAGCTACATTTGAATAGTTTAGCAAAACAAAGCAAATTACTGTAAACCATGGGTTATTGTTTGTCAGACTGAGTGCATTTGTTCGAGGTCCGTGTGTGTGTGTGTGTGTGTGTGTGTGTGTGTGTGTGTGTGTGTGTGTGTGTGTGTGTGATGACTGTCTTGGGGAAGAAAAGCTGCAGGTCTACAAAGACCCCTCCACATTCTGAAGCAACATTAATATTCTCACTGCCACCTCGTCTCTCCTTCGACCCGCTTTCCATCAGCACCTCCATGTCTTTATACTGTAGATCTCTTCTCTGCGTTGATCTTTTCTCACTGTAACTCCTTTACCTTCTCTGTGTTCTTGTTCGCAGAAATGTCGTTCTGGTCGGTCTCGAGCTGACACTTTCTTTGTCTTCCACCAACAACTTGTCTCCCTCTCTTTTCACTCAGAATCCCTGCCTTTTCTCACAGAATCTTTGAACTGCTGTAAATGCAAATTTATAAATCACAACCTTATAACTACGCATTCCTTAATAAACTGCAAACGTACACACACAGGCACTCATGCTCATACTGAACGGCTTTCTCTCCACTGGGATTCCCTGCTCTACACAAAGAGCTGACCTGTACCACAGGACTACATTAAAATGCCTCCCACACACACACACACACACACACACACACACACACACACAACCTGCTCATTAAGTAAAAATATGGCCCACATACCACTGGAGTGCATATTCAGAGGAAAGCCATGAAGCCTTTCTATGGGCTGGTGTAGAGAACATGTTTTTTAAACATTCAAATAGTCATTAAATTAAAAAAAACAACATCAAACAAGTGACTCTCATCTTAAAAAATGTACTTTGAACTGATAGTACTGGTGGAGACCAGCAGTAACCTGTTACCTCCAAAAGAAAGTGTCAGTATTGCACCTGAAAGCTGTTTGCCAACCACCACTAAGCATAAAAGAAGGAGAACAAAAAATGATAATATCAGGCACCAATAAAACGTGGCTCTGTAAGATTAGGTGCCACTGTATGAGCAAGAGAAACACGCACAGCCAAAGACTACTACAGCCAACAAAAGGTTACGTGTGGAACTGCCTGAAAAAATAAACACAAATGAGGTATACAGTGTAAGTTCTGTCAGGCAAAGCGTGAATGGCTCTTTCTTTGTGAACCTTTCTTTGTGAGTGAGTGAGCGCGTGGGTGTGTGTGTGTGTGTGTGCAGGAATTTCGGGGGGCGTCTCTAGAGAAATATTTCCCAGCAAATATATCAAAGCATGTGTAGATACTATTTTAGTATGAAATGTCCATCCCTAGACACAAACAAAGCCCAGATTGACTCCCTGACACCAGTGTGTAGACAATCAGCCCCTTACAGCCATAGCAAAAAAACTCCTACACCCCATCCACCCACACACTCCTACTTACACATATCCTCATCCTCTTTCTCTAATCTTTCATGAACCTCTCTCTCTTTGTCCATATGCATTATCTGTATGCCCATATCAGATAATATTCACTGCCCATTACTGTTCAAATAAAATACACGGCCCATTACCTCAAAATGTTATAAACGGATATAAATACTATTCCTATGTACATGAATACATGGACACATGCATGTGCACACACACACACACACACACACATGCACATATATACACAAACAGGCAGACAAGAAGGGAGCACAGCAGGACATTGATATTCAGCACACCCACACACACACACACTGTGGTTAGGATCTAAGATCTGGACTCTGTGTGAGTTAACACGCTGCAGTGCTCTGCACCATCATCATTAGGCAGACACAAACACATGCCAGCACAGACACACTCATACACACATATCACACACACACACACACACACACACAATACCCAAATAACAGTTAAACGGCAAAATGTTGTGAACAATTCATGTCTTGATCAAACACACACGTAAAACCCATCCTCGAACCCAGCTGAGAAATGAGTGTCATATTTCCGTGGTCATGTATGCACATGTGTGAAGAGAACAGTATACGATTATGCATATGCCTTCGCTCATCTATAAACCATAAAGACATTTACACATCAAGGCAGCCAAATGCATTCCGAACAGGTTTTTGATTTGACTCTACACGAGACCAGATTAAATGATGAGGTCCAGGCATCCAAGCTTTCCTGATGCGGCGCAACTTGGTTCACAACTACATTTACATGCACACCAATGCTTCGATGGAGGCTCTGCTTCGGTGCTTTTTTTCACATGGATTTGACTCATCACCAGCAATTGTGTTACAGAAGTGTCTGCTCACAGCAAAAGAGGAATAGGGGACGATGAGTTGCAGATTTTCAGGCAGAAAAAAACGCTTGTCTCTTTGAGGACACACATTTTGTTTAGCTATAAGTCTGGGTTTAGAGCGGTGGTGCAGTGCCTTTGTTTTTTGTTGTCACTAGTTTTATCAACACGTATGAATAAATAGGGTGCAATCTAAAACCCAGTCAAGCATTGTGAATTATTTTATTCCAAAGACTTATAAGTAGCTTTGTCTGCCCCTTCTGGAGGTTTGAAAAGGGAAATGTGTCAGGTTGTATTGATTTCGGAGCATGTTTGTTTCCTAAGTTAACGCTTACCCTCAATTCCTTGTCCTTCCGAGGGCTCGTCAAACAAACAAACTGCACTTGTGCTAAGATGGTAATGAAGCAGACCTTAAGATGGCATGTGGGAAGTCATGGCGAAGATAAATGCTACTGAAATGGGCGGTAAGATAGTCAAGCTAACTAAGACATGATCATGTAAACAGCACAGTTCAGTCATTATTAAAGGCTTAGTTAGCATAAGCTTAGACTGATTAAAAGGTGGTTCAAGATGATACTGGCAGGACTACTTGTAAAAACTTTAGACATGTAGATTGCCCCACTGACCCTCATGAGTTTTTGGACACTTTCAGACAAGGTTTCAGACAAACACGAATTCAAACAAACATGAACAACGAACAAGCAAAAGGGCTCATCCATTTAGGGATAGTTTTTTTTCGTATAGCCAGGAAACATACGGAGCGTGGAAACCTAGGGGCATCATGGAGTGTGCATGTAAATGACACTATAAATAAATTTTAACATGACTAAAACGTCTTGGTGCTGTTTTGCTCCGTTTCTTACCAAGAACTAACAGTCAGGCTGCTGTATGGGTAATAGTGCAGCTGGCGTTTGAAGTTTGCTATTGATTGATGTTAGCAGCGAAATGAGGAGAGTCTGCAGGAAGCTTAGGCATAATCAGTGTGGATGTTAAAAATTTTTACTTTCACACCAGTGACACATTGAGGGTAATTGCAGTCTTGTTTTCCGACAGACAAATGCCCCCTCAATAAGAGAGATGAAGCGAGCTTCATGTTAGACTACTGCATGGGCTACAACAGAGAAGTAGATATCAGTTCTATCCACTTGTCTTTTTCAGTGGCATTGTCACTGGAGTTTTCTTACTCTGCTGCCCCTCGGCAGAAACAGTCCTTCTAATTTCCGCAGTAATGGTGCCCTGTCCACACCACTTATTCCAAACTTCCCCAGACTAACGACATCACTGCTGACGCTGTAATAGAAACGGATTCGCTTGGAAGTTCTCCCCTGATATAAATGTGTCCAGACATTTGAAGTAGCACATTTAACTTCTGGTCGCCCATGAGTGCCGTTGAAGGGAGGTCAAATTACATTTTTGCTTGACCGAATGTGCACAGCGCTGGAGAGAGACTTCAGCTCCCCTCTGATGTTCTCATTACTCCACTGACAGCAGCCAAAGGGTCCAAGGCCTTCAAATAATTACAGCTTCAATGGGCAACTTCTCAATTATAACAGAATGCCTAATTATTACATACACATTCAAAATGGACTTGTTTGATTAATGACTGTAATGCTGATTTTTTTTCCCCCCATGCTAAAGGGAAAGTCTGAAGCAATCAGTTGATTCTGTTTTTGCAGTAATTTCACAAACTGACCAAAAAAAAACAAAAAAAAAAACAGATTAGCCGCTTTGGAAATGATTAGGGGTGCAGAAGCGAAGTCAGGACTGTTTTGTAACAACTGGAT
This sequence comes from Hydrocynus forskahlii, assembly GCA_037974365.1. NCBI lineage: Eukaryota > Metazoa > Chordata > Actinopteri > Characiformes > Alestidae > Hydrocynus > Hydrocynus forskahlii. The sequence goes on along the minus strand of JBBPCX010000147.1, from coordinate 5,672,039 downwards.
ATTATTTTTTAATCTGTAATATTTATTGTAAATAGAAACCCTAACCTGCGCTCAGTTACAGCGAACCATATGCCAGCTCTTTTGAAAATGAATTCTGATCAGGGACTGTAATCATGAAGCTTGTCAGTGCTGATCTAGGAACTGTCCATAAAAACATAAATTACATTGGACTCTGACCTCAGATATGCAGTACTATTGCGAGAAAGTTCATAAATACAAACCCAGGACTCAAAATTCCAGATGCTTCACTTATTGTAAAAGACAATGCAGGTATTTTAGACAATGGGAAGCATTTTAAGGAGCCAGCGTTAGGTTTTTGGGTTACACGTACACTACCAGTCAAAAGTTTGAACACACTTTCTCATTCAATGATTTCCTTTGTTATTATTATTGGCTACATTGTAGATTAATATTGAAAACATCACCTACTGCTCTGATGACAGCTTTGCACACTCCTGGCATTTTTAAAATCAGATTCATGAGGAATCGACCTGGAATGGTATTTCATTAACAGGTGTTATTCGTCAAGAGTTAATTAGTGGAATTCTTAATGTGTTTGGGATCAGTTGTCATGTGGGTTGGTACACAGTTAGTAATTCGACTACGGTTCTTCTCCACATTATGGCAAGAACCACTTAACTAAGTAAAATGAAATTACCTTATTACAAAAAATTACCTTATTACAAAAAAAATTCTGGTTTGTTTAACTCTTTTTTTGTTTCCTGCATAATTCCGTGTGTTCCCTTTATCATTTTGTTTGTTTTAATTATTAATCTACAATGTAGAAATAATAAAAACAAAGAAAAAACACTGAATGAGACGGTGTGTCCAAACTTTTGACTGGTTGTGTACATGCTTGCAACATCACATTTTTTCCTAGGTTGTCTTGTATTTAAAACCGTATTTGCCTATGCATTACCTGTCCCAGAAACTGATTGGCCCTTTTTGTGGATTGTTCAAGATAATTTGTTGTGATGTGCATGCAGTGCACGTTCGATGAAATTTACCCAATATTAAAACTGCGCTGAAGAACGTCATATTATACTGTGCTTGTTTACTATTTCCAAATTTTGAATTTCATTCAGTTATCATTGTGCTTGTTTACTGTTTCCAAATTTTGAATTTCATTCAATTATATGGGTACTCCTCAGCATACACAGTTACTAATGAAAACTACGCTATGGCATCTGTTGTGAAAGCTATTCATTACAATGCACAAAACTATCAATCAAATTCATTTCGGTATTAAGGTAAAAAAAAGGGTTTAATACTTGATACTCATGTACAGTATGTGCATCATGCCTTTTTATGCTAACAAGATGCATGTGATTTGTAAACAAATAGGGAAAAAAATCACATTTAATCATGTTTTACAGATTGAGAGTTCGCCAAATGACAAGCCCCCATGGATCTGTGATTTTCATCAGTTTTCATCTTGTGAAAATTTGCATCTTAACAACAAAAGCAATTTTCCTGGCAGGTGGAAATGACAGGTACCTCTCCAGCATTGTTAGGGTACTGTACCACAGTGTTAGGGGGAGGTGGCTGGATGGGGCGAGGGGCTCTTGACTGTAGCATTTGCATTCAAATCACTGAATTTGGAATTGACTCTACCTGCTTGAACTGAGGGTCTATCTCCACAGGGTTACGAAACCTGGTTAAGGGAGTGCTCCATCGCCTTGGAATGGATGGAATGCTGATAGCCTTTGATGGGCTGATGCGGTGACTGTCCTATTTCTCCTTCTTCCTCTGTGTGTTTTACTGAGGCTTTTTGCTTCTTAACAATCGATGCCACATTTAATATAGAGTGATGTGCTGAATGATTTATAGCGTAATATTCAAACAGATAAAGTTCTCTCATAAACCCACAGTCAGGCTGTGGGTCTAAGGCAGTTTATGATATTTATGATACTGATATAGAAAAATTGTAATGCTGACATGACCTGTGGAAATAGTGCACAAACTCTACAGTTCCGGGCTCAAAGTTTCATTGAAAGATCTAATATGGTACCCATTATTGGTTTTTCATGATTAGGTTAAGAAGAGAATAATGGTAATATGCCTCAAAGAACATATATCCTTGCACTAACCTTCTTTCGCTTGCCTCCATCTGACCTTTTTTTTCTCTTCCACCTGGTTGTGGCCTTCACGGCACATTTCGTTGCTATAGCTCAGGTGTCTGGGGCGCATGACCTGCGGATGGTGTGTTTAAAACAGCCAAGCCAGTGCACTTCTCACAGCCTCTGTTCTCAAACTTGTTTCCATTTCTTGCTTTCTCAGACCATAATTCTTACTGGGACATCATAGATGCACTCGCACCCGATCAAAAATGCATTTGGGCGCCGATTATCGCAAAGCCAACCATATCAACCTTATTTCAACCGCCTTTTATAGCTATTCATTTACTGAATGGCTCGATGCCCACTTTCCCATGCTGCCATGTGGGAATACTGACGATTCACTGAGTCCTCTCTGCAAGTCCTAGCCGCATGAGTCACGGAGCATCAAGGAACTGACTATGGCGGTATCAGACCATAATCGCCAATGCTAAAAATAAAGACGGAGAGGGAGAAGTAAAGAGACACACACACACACCCACATAGTCAGTGTTTAGTGTAAACACTCTCCCAGACACAGAGCCAGACCCACGCTTCATGCACACACCAAGAGGCAGTGAACCAAACGAACCACAGCGCACATGGCGCAGCACCTGCATGAATCATTTAGTGTGGCTGAAAGAAACAAAAGTGAAGATCATGCTTATAATTTGGTAAATATCTGCACATAGGGTTCTGATCTTTAGCTGCTATTCTTTCCTAACAGTCCTATAACAAACAAAAAAGCATTAGGTTCTAGAGGCAAGGCTTAGAGAGAGCGAGGGAGAGAGAGAGAGAGAGAGAGAGAGAGAGAGAGAGAGAGAGAGAGAGAGAGAGAAAGAGAGAGAGATGTTTCAGAACCAGGGCGGTGTTTCTGAACCATTTCCATAGGATGTGCTATAATCTCAAAAGGTCTTGTTAGTAATAATGAGTGGCAGGTATACTGAACGCCTAGCAGAAGAATCCAAACGGATGGCCTTGCATGTAATCGTCTAGCAAATCCACCTGTTTTTTTTCTTCTTTCGTTTTTAAGAGAGGGCGAGCGAGAGATGCTCTGCACCCAGGAACAGATTAGCACAGCGTGTCTCTTTGTCTTACTGCGCCTGTCCGCATGAATAAAACCCTCACCACAATTTCCTCCACAGCCCAACAGGCCTGAGAACAGTAGACAGGCGATTGTTCTAACATCCTCACACTTACAAACTTCCTTCTCGGTAATTCTTATTACCTTTATTCCAGGGTTCTATTATAATGTGCCTTTTCCCTCACCACTCTCGGGATTTATAGTCTACTGCATATACCTGAGCAAACAATAGTCTGCAGAATCTCCAAGTGAACAAGTGCTCAAAATGTTTGTTTCGTTTTTTTTTCTCAAATTTTGCAAGTGAACAATAATCAGACATCAAACCATTACTTTCAAACATAGTTATGTCCCTAATAAAACTCTAAATCATTTGCATCATTCAGCACCGACGTTTTTAAGGTATTCTCAGGCAAGCTTTCCTGTTACCATCCTTATTCGTAATATATAATACGTAATATATAATATAGAATTTACAATCATGATTTTTTCATGTTCTTACTATAACGTGGTACATGTTCAGGTGGCACATGTGCATTATGTCTGTGTGTGTTGTAATAAGACATATAGGTGTGTAACAAGCTGATGTAGGAACTCTTCTGCTCCGCTGCTCATTGATCATTTTGCCCTGTGTCTCAATCTCTCAGGGAAGCCATTTGTCAAGGTGATAATTTGTTTTGTAGCACAGGAAATTGTACAGCAGGAATGAGGTGCTTTTGTGCTTTCTTCTTTCACCCCGCCCCCCAACACACAGTTATTTAATTCAAGGGTTGTCAGAGTTGATTTTCGAGCTTTATGTTGTAGTCTACAGTTGCAGAATTGTAGGGTTATGATTTGTTCTTTATGGCATCTATTATGGTTTAAAGCCGAGAATCTGTTTGATGTCTCCTGGCATTCTCAGTAAAATACTGCCACATTTTGATCAATGACATCTCACTCAATGTTCACCCACGCTTGCATCAGACAGTCTCATGCAAACCTACAGCGCCTCAAGCTTTAGACTTTTCAGCGGAGCACCGAGATCTTAAGGCAGAGTTCATTTGTTTTCATCGTGTTGACACAGACTGACCAATTAACGCCTGTTCTGAGTGTGAGACTGCGGCCTTGCTGCCCACCTGACATGGAGGTTAGGTTGCCGCAGGAAATATGAAGGGTGCTGAGGCAGTAAGCGTCCATTAACATACTCCACATCATGCTGGCCTGAAAACTGCAGTGACGTAACTGTGTATGCTCATCCGGCTGTGTAGGTTCATCTACTAGTTTAATGGTTCCACGTGATGCTACTCTTTTGTGGGAAAGAGGCTACATGTGAGTAGATGTGTTTGTGCCGTCATTTAGCCGTTAGATGCGGCAGCTATAATGAGCTTGGGCAGCTGTAGCAGCGCCAACAGAAGCTGAAGGAACTGCCCTCTAATGGGCCTGTGCAGATGCAATCAAAACCCAAACACAGGTTTCTGACTCTTAGCTGTCTCTGTCCACACACTCCATTTTTCCTGTCCACACACTCCAACCCCATTCTTCACTGCTGATGTTCTTTTAGCCATTCCCCTGAACTTCTGTGTATTTCTGTTACATTGCAGAAACGAAGTCCTGCTCCTTCTCCGACTTTCAGATTTTGAGAGTCTCCAGATTTTCCATTTTCACGTGATTGATTATCTTCTACCCAGTTGACTTTTCAGTGAGGATTTCAAACGGACTCTATGAGCTAGGTCCTTCACTGCATTCCTGAAATGGCTTTTATCTGTCTAAGCTTTCATCTGTCTTTGCATTGTAGTGGAGGAGGCGAGAGACAGAGAGAGCCATGAGCACCGATTTCACAAGCATTAGCCCACATAAAGTTTTCACTCAACTCCTCTGCCACCTCATCTCTCGCAGCTGGGTGCCTCCGTGCTGCCATCTGGACTGAGTACACTGCCCAAGGGTGGGGCAAACGAGGGTCTAACCAAGCGCCGAGCCATACAAGCCCCCTGGAACTCTGCCCTGCCCGTAAGCACTCCATCATGTCCTTGAGGTGGGACCCCAATTGGGAGATTGTTTCTCCACAGCAACCGAGCTAGGCCAGTTTTGGCTGCTCTGAAGCTTTTGGCCTGGAGCCTCAAACCTCACAGGACTGATATGAGATCTGTATTCATGCCGTGAGGCCTCAGTGGGAGCCTCAGCTACCTGCAATCTGGGTCAATTTGCGCATTATTTTATAGCCCTTATCTCAGTGTAGGAGGATCGAGGGAAGAAAGACTTCTCACTCACGAACCCGCTGTTCCACATGCAGTTAATATTACTTAATCAATAAAGACTATAATTCTCTCTTTGTCTCTTGATCTGCACAAATATTTTCACACACATAATCCATTGATATCACTGATTTTGGCCTTTAGCCTGATTCAAGTATGCTTGATAAACAAACCAATGCTGTGGAAGTTTTGCTGAGGCTAACTTTGTTAATGCTGCATAAGTTGTTTTGACCAAAACATTTGCACACAAACACACACACACACACACACACACACACACACACACACACACACACACATGCACACAGTGGATAATTAACGGTGATAGATAATGCTAACAAAAGAGTGTGACACACGCAGGGAGACCTGTGCTCTGCACTTTGAAGATGCTGTGGTTATGATAATGATGAGCTGGGCACTAATGAGTACACACACACACACACACACACACACACACAAACACACACACACACACACACGTTTTCCGACGCAACTAATTGCCACTGCAGCTGCTGTTTTTTGGGCTGGTGATTAGTAATGGAGATTTTTGTGTAGCGTATGGCTCTCAGTGGCACTCAAACTAAATTATGTAAAAGAAGTAAGGAGGTAGAAAGCGAGAGAGAGAGAGAGAGAGAGAGTCAGCAGTGGCGGGGAGTGAAGAAGAGGTGGGAGATAGAGAACAGATAAGTGGATGAGGTGAATACAAATAGACATGAGACAAGAAGGAGGAGGTGTTGCAGAGCACAGGAGAAATATATGCAACTCATTAGAAGATGATAGCGGATGAAGAATACGACGCTGGAGGCATCTACGAGAATTAACCAGATTTAAAATGATGACAGTTAACGTGGACTGTGATCTGGGCATACAAAACCAAGAGAAAAGAGTAAGAAAAAAGTGATATGGCGAAATGGACAAGACAGGATGCATTGCCATTAAAAGAGAGGTTGGGAAATGCAACGGGTGACTCATGATAGAGTGAGAGATGGTGGAGTATCAATTATTTAGACCTCTGCTTTCACCACGTAGTCTCACCATGCAGAGAACAATGGGCTTTTAAGAAAATCCATGTAGGCTGATCTCAGGAAAAGTAAAGAACCAAATGTGACCCAGCCATTGACTTCCACTGAGCCAGGTATGAACAAGTAGCTCAAGGTTCCTAAACTTAGATATATCAATTTCCTTCTAGGCGATGAAAAGGAGCTGGTTTATTTATCCAGCCCTGTGCTATTGTGGCCACTGCTGCTCTAGGATGTCCCGGATGGCTCCGACAGCTACGACGAGCAGACAAACCTGAGGGGAAGAGAAGAAAAAAGTGCAAAGACACTTAGGATTTGGCCCACTTACTGGATGTTTGAGCTGTTCCAGTACACGGCGTGACGGTTATTCCCGTGGCTCGGGTGCAAGTTGGTGGAGAGGAGCGTGAGGAGACAGAGGTAGAGCGAAGAGAGAGCCATAATATCCTCCACGACCTTCTTCTCTCAGTCTTTCCGTCCAGCAGAAACGACCAGGCGTCTTATAACATTCCGGCACCTCGTAAAAATGTTAATGCGCTCAGCGTGGGCTCGCTCCTCTCCGGACCCGTCCCGTCCCGTCCCGTCCTGTCGTCCAAAGTCAAAGCTGTGCGTTTGTTCGTCTTTAACTGTGCCACTCATCCAAGGCATCCTTCTTGCCTCATTTCGAACGCTACAACTCATTCACTGAGGATAAAAGAAAAACAGTATCCCCGTTTACCAACACTTCCCGGTATTAAAAAAAAAGACCGTGGCAAGAAGAAAGGGCTTTCAAGCAGAAACGAGTTAACAAGAGAAGAAGGAGCAGCTTCAGGATCGGCGGTCCTCAGAGTTCAAGACAAGATTCTCTCCTCATACCCGGCATTTTTCACTTGCTTTGCCTTCGGCACAGTACCGTTTTCTTTTACTCGTTCAGGTATTTTTTCTTTGAGAATAATACAACGCAAAAAACGTAGAGTTTCCTCTCATCATGCATCCCCGCGTCGGCTCACGCTCTTTCTCTTAGAAACGGCACTCGCGTCCCACAGCCACGCCCCCTCCACCCACGCGTGGATCCTCCTTAACTCTCTACCAATCGAGGAGAATGCTCCTCCGCGTTCACGTGTGGGCCTGTTGCCCTGCAAGTCTGCATTCCGCTTTTGGCGCATGCATCAGTGTGGATAAAAATCCATGGACAAAAGTACTGGGACGCCTGACCAGTACACCAACAGGGACTTTAATGACATTGCATTCAAATACATAGACTTTAATATGGAGCTGGTACCCCCTTTGCGGTGATAACAACTTCCACTCTTCTTGGAAGGCTTTCCACAAGATTTTGGAGTGTTTCTCTGTGAATTTGTGTCTATTCATTCTGTGGAGCATTTATGAGGCACTGATGTTGGACGAGAAGGCCTGGCTCACAATCTCCGTTCTAGTTCGTCCCAAAGGTGTTGGATGGGGTTGAGGTCAGGGTTCTGTGCGGGCCAGTCAAGTTCTTCGACACTGAACTCATCCAGTCATGTCTTTATGGACCTTGCTTCGGCACTGGGGAACAGTCATGGAATAGAAAAGGTCCTACCACAAACTGTGTCCACAAAGTTGGAAGCATTGTGTTGCCCAAAATGTCTTGGTGTGCTGAAGCATAAGACTGCCCTTCACTGGAAGTAAGGGGCCTAGCCCAAACCGTGAAAAAGAGGTGTGTCCCAATACTTTTCTCTGTGAGTGGTTTATGACCATAACTTAAATAACAACCTGTAGCAAGCAGACCATGTTTATTGGTGTTGTTCAGGCCAGTGTTTCCCACCCCCAGTGCCATCGTCCACCTGTGAAGTTTAGTGTCTTCCCTGCACCTGGGTCACATCAGTGATGAAGGTCTTGAGCTGAATCAGGTGTCAAGGGCAGGTAATAAAACAAGGGCCGGCAGCACATGTGGGCGTTTTACAACTACTGTGTGCAGCCTGGATGTTGTACTGTAGTTATAACAGTTAATTGAGCAGCTGCCATTACCACTCTCTCTGGTAGATTCACACTTTAAAAGTCCAAGCTCTCTCGTTCCTCATGTTTTCCCTCCTTCGCTCCATTTTACTCTCTGTTGTTTTTTGCCAGTGATGCTGTCTCTCTTGTGTCCCCTCCAGGCATATTGCTGTGGTGACAGGGGTAAAGGGGGAATGAAGAGGAGAGTGAGAAGAGAGAAAGGGGGAGAAAACCATCACTTCTTCCAGACGATATGTCTACCGCCCTTGTTCTTGTCAGGATTTACTATGCTGTGTCACTTGCCTGTGCTGCCAATCATAGTCTTTTTCTCTTTTCTGTGTATGGAAATGAAAGCATCTTTTTTTTCTTCTTTTTCTTTCGTTCTCCCCTTGTTTCACACTGAAGGTTTCGCTTAACTTCTGAGTATTTTTCCAAGTTGTCAGGTGCACGTTTCTTTGTCTTTGTCCTTTTTTTCCAGACCGGGTGAGTGCTGTGTGTCTGGGGTGTTTGGGTGTGTGTGCAGCATCACTGGTTTCTTATATGTCACCCATAATCAGATGCATTGGGGTCTGATTCTGAGTGATGGAAAGGTGCTTGCACGTACGTTGTAACGCAGCCCGTTACTAGGCAACGGGAGACATTAGTAAGACGAGGCTGTTTCTGTTTGTTTTCTCGTGTGGGCTGTGATTAATTCAGGAGTATTTCTAGTACGGGCACATTGATTACCCAGATAATCCATTATCATTAATCTAACTCTGGATCCCGGTCTAATTTTTAATTGCTTTTCCTAAGGTTTCCATTCATTAGAAGAAGAGGTGGACAGTATGAACTCTATACCAGCAATATCTTATCTATTTATTTGTCTATCCATTTCTCCATTCATCCCTCTATCCAGCCATCAATCTGTCCATCCATCCATCCATCCACCCATTACTTACTGCAGACAGCAACTGGTGTGAGACATTTTAAACATGTTTAAATGTTTGTCAGACTATTACTGTGACTCACCCACAAACAGACCTTGTTTTGTTGTTTTGTTCTCCTTTCATTCTCACTTTCATAACATGCGAACCCTCTGTTGTTGGCTGACAATTCATTGTTAGTATGCAATTCCATCAGGGCTGTATAAATAATGTTTACAGTAGAAACACTGCCAGAGTTGGTTGGAATATCATTTGTCTTAATATGTAAACCCTTTGCAGGCTGCCAAGTCATTTGTTGAATTCTCAATAGAGCTGGCATAAATAACTTGTCTGGTTCATCACTCAGCAGGGATTGGTCAACGTGCCGTTTCTGCTTACAGTGTTCATGACTGACTTATCCAATGCTTGACTGCATGACTACATGGGTTTAAGAATTGTACTACCTTCACAAAGTCTTCCCTTTTTTATCTAAAGGGCGCGTATAATGAGAAACCAAATTTGATTGCTTTTGTGATTTTTACATTTGACAACATATTCACATGAAGTTACATGGAGCCCTTCAGCCCAGAATGTTTTTCAAGACAGCCAATCAGGACCCAAGTCATTTAAATGGAAATGAAACAGCCTGATTGTTCAAAGGAATAGTAGAGGTTTGAAAATGGTTAGGTAAATGGTTATTTTTTGGTAGTAATATCAACACTAAAAAGTGCACCTTTTGGGAGGGGTCAGTAAAATATAGTCAAAATTTAGATGTAGCCTCTTTAAGCCTGTTATCTGGTGCTGTCCATGGTCCTGAAATGTCCTTGAGGTTCTTAGCACTGTTTCCATTTTATAGAGTTCTCTAGATCCACTAAAGTACTCATCTGTTCATATATTTCTCTGTCCATCTATGTTTAAGGCACAGATAAATGTGATCTAAAATAAAGTACAAACTAAATAACAAAACACTGTCTCTCCATGCATTCCTCCCTTTGCTTGCTCAACGTTGTGCTAGTAAACTGTGGTGACATGACCATCCTGCCTTGTGCTCCTCTCACTCCTCTCCCTCTCCCTCTTATCACCCTCTCCTTCTGTCGCTCCCTCTTTCTCACCCGCACTGTCTAACATGAATTTGCAATCACTCTGTTTTTCTAAGCCCACTGTGCAAAAAATAATCTCAGATGAAGAAAGCATGGGAGAAAAACATAAGAAAAAGCAGGAACACATGGGGGAGCTGGGGAGAAAATGATCATGGAAGAATATCTTTGGGTTTACAGGAAAGTGTTATGTACATACAAAGCATGTGATCTGTTGATTATTTTTGAACATTTTTGGGGGCAAAAATGGACTGAGTATAGAATAACTACAGAAACAACATTGTCAGAGGTGGGACAGATGTGGAACTTCACATCCTGGCATCATACAAAACATGTCTGTGTTTAAATTAGTTGATGAGCATATGCACAGCTTTCCAAATGTGTGTGCATGTCTGTGTGTGTGTGTGTCTGTGTGTGTGTGTGTCTGAGACTTTGCTAGTGCACCAGAGCAGGTCTGAACTCCAGGTGGGCTGTTACTGTTTGTACCCTTGAGCGCCTACTTAACCTGATTCGCTCCAGTGCCTCCCCAGCTGTACTAATGGCTAATGTGATTGTAAAAACGCAGGCCTTGGATAAAGGCATCTGCCAGGCAGTCAGCAGCAATGTTCTGCTGTATCACAACATGGAAGCTGATTTAGAGAGGGGAAGAAAAGGTGAAATGAGCTGAGACAACTACGACAGCATTCAGGTTAAACAAAATTAATTCTGAGAAAAGTGCAACCTTAAATCCACAGGGGTCTCCAACTACTGGCCCACGGCCTAGATGAGACAACTTCATATGACAAAGCACATATTTGCAATTCATGCCTGAATGCAGTTTGCATCATTTCTTTCATTTTCTGCAGTTAAATATTTACATCTGAAGGGTAGGTCTTCTTCACCCACCACACAATGTGGGTAGTCCATACAATCACCTCCTCATGCCTCCTTGATAACACCCACATTTTAAGCATGGGTGGGTATTTGATCTGTAATTGGATAGATGTGAACTTAATGAGTTGGAATCAGACTTGGGTAGTGACTGTTTAACTCTGTTCTGCATTTTTGCACATGTAACAATTCTTGCTCCTAGAATACAGTCCCTGTCAGAATACTGTATTTATCCAGACTGTAGCTATTGGTTGATTTGTCTGTCTTGTATAACTGTATTGCTGTGCTTGTGTTTTTTGCACACTTTTGAGTCCTGTTTGCACTTGTGGTCTTGTGTTGCACCATTTTCCTGGAGGCACATTATCTCATTTCATTGTGTACTGTCTGTGTATGGTCAAAATGACAATAAAACCTACTTGACTTGACTTGACTGATGGTGTTTCATAAGTCCATGAAAACTATGTACAAAGAGTGTATTAAGACACACCCAGAATCAAGAACGGAACACTTCCCTCATGTTCGGTAAAGAATGGCAATGCTATCACAATAAAAGTCTCATAAAATTTGTCTGTTAAAGTTTTACTTGATGTAACTGAACACTACAACTGGTGTTGAACGGTATGCATTTACAACAACAACTAGTAGTACTATTACTACAACTAATACTAATTATAATAACAATAATAATTCATCTTACTACTTGTATCAATAGAAGAAGGTGTTTTGAGGGGCACATTGCTAATAAACATTGTTTAACATGTGTAAATTAGTTATGAAATTAAAATTCATCTTTGATGAAAAATATGCCACACTTAAAAAACTTAAATGTGGTTAAAATTCATACTTAAAATAAAGTTTTTCCTCCTTTTTCAAGACCACCTGTTTATTTTAGTTAGTGTCCTCTGGAGATTTTTCATTTGAGAGTCTATCTAACTAACATAGTGACAACATGTCATTATTTCTCACCAGCATTGCTTTAGCATAGAGTAGCATTTTAAACAGGAAATTTTGAATATATATATATATATATATCAGTCTTAAAGGCACGAAAACAGCCTGTTTAGTTCTATTGGAAAATGGTCAAATAAAAATGATCCATGACTTTTTTTTTGTAGTTTACAAAGCGGTACGAACATTATAAGGACACTTCAGGGACAAGTAGAGAAAAATGTAGGATGGCACTTTAAAATCAATACACATGGTATATGTGTACACGCTCTGGAAAAAAATAGGAGACAACTGAAAAATGTTCAGTTTCTCAGGTTTTATCTTTTATAGGTGCAGGTGTTGACCTGAACAGCTTTGCCTTTTAAGAACTGCTGACAATATTTCCAAATAAAAATATTGTTATTTAAAAGTATCATTTTAAAGTAAATGACAAAACATCAAAATAAGAGAAATGATCTCGTGTTTACAGAACTTGAATCATTCAAAGGAAACAAATCTCTTGTTCACTCTTAAACAAAATGGTAATAATTACTTTGACATACTTCTAGTAGTGTTTTGCCATCCAACTGGTCACATTGCAAGAGGAGAGTGTTGATTACAGCAGTGTTTTTATACTTT
>JBBPCX010000147.1:5646988-5659127 GCA_037974365.1 Hydrocynus forskahlii | reverse complement strand
AATAATAATAATAATAAACGTTCTTTATTTAACACTATTTAAAATATAATTTCAAGTAAAGTACAATTTTAATAAAAAACAAATAAAAGTGACTATTGTAATTTCAAGCTCACTTATCAGTGAGTAAACAAAAGGCATGGCAGAACTTGGTAAACTTGCCAAAATGCTGTGAATGTCTTCAGTAAAATTTACTGTGTATGAGACTTAAGCATTTATTTGCAACCTCTATCCACTCTTAAAAATAAGGGTGCAAGAAAGCGTTCTTTGTGTGATGTCATTCCTTTCAAAGTCTTTCAAAGGTTTTTTTTGTCAAGGTGAAGAATGTTAGAATGTTATAGTGAAGAATCTTTTTATAAAGGTTGAAGAACCTGCATTATGCCAAGCAGCTTTTGCCTTTGAAAGGTTCTTCACACTCATCTCCTTTACAGTAGCGCTTCTTTAGGGAACAGAAATGGTTCTTCTATGGTGTTGCTCAAAGAGCCCTTTGTAGCACCTTTATTTTTTAAGAGTGTAGGGTTTTCCTCTTTTTTCACTCTTACCTATGCGACAGGAGCAGGACGCTGTTGGGCAAGTTGCAGGTTAAACTGCAAGGACAATAAATGGCATCATTCCAGACTCGTCTGTGAATCTCCTGTTTAGAAACAGACGAAGACGGCTTGCATGGCAAACATCTATGTTTACTTGTCATTTGGCGTCTTGGTTGAAATTCAGGCGGGGGGGACAGCTTTGTCTCAGCTGCTGAAGCAGGAGCTGCATAGCAATCAAATATGTCAGAGAGGATGTTCAGCTGCAGACAAAGTGTGCATGAGATTTTAATAGATGGAGATTTGATTTGAGAGAGATCCCCAGAGACAATGGAGGGGGAAAAGGGGGAGCAGAATAGAGAAAAATTGAAAAGACTGAGGAAAGAGGAAAAACTGGATTCAAAGAAAGAAAAGAAAAGAAAAGAAAAGAGAAGAAAAGCACAACAAGAGCAAAGAAATGAAAGAAAAGGAGAGCCAAAGGAGGAGGATAGAATAGGTGGCACTCATGGCGGGAAATGCTGGCAGAGAGAGGCAGGATGGGAGGCGGGGGTGTGGGGGAGCTGGAAAGAGAAAGGGCAGATTGGGAATCATAAAAAAGAGGGAAGCACATTTATAAACACGTCTCTATAGTAACCAACTGGTAATTTGGTGGCTGGGCTAGAGAGAGAGAGAGAGAGAGAGAGAGAGAGAAAGGGCATATGGGAGCAGCATTTTTCCATAGGCCAGTTATTACAGGAAAGGGAGTGAAAAACAGACAAGAGAAGGAGGATGCCATGGTGCGAGAGTGAACAAGATGCCAGTAATTGAGAGCGAAAGGAGACACGAATGGAAACAAATCAGTAAAATAGCACATTTGATAATGATTGGAGAGGAGTGGAATGGAGAAGACAGAAAAGAGAATGGGAGAAATGAAGTGAGCAAAAGCAAAGTGGAGGGCAAAAAGGGGGGAGGGAGAGTATTAAACAAATTTTAATAGTTTTACAAGAATTGGCGGAGTCGTGATGCCAATAGCGCTCATTAGATTTCTAATTGAAATCTGCCTCAGAGGGGTGAAACTGATCCAATATGCCTGTGAAGCAGAAATAAATAAAAAAGAGCAATAAATGACAGTTTGGGGAAATAGTTCTCCTATTGGCATCATTGGGAGAAATAAAACGGGTGGTTATCTTTGCTCAAATCTGCTTGGTTTAGAGGCTTTCGCTGCTATTGCGTTGCTAAGATTGAGCTAAATCGGACATTTCCTGTGGCTTCCAAGGCGCTTCCCTTTCTCGCTGTGAACAATCACTGCCACTTACAGACAACCCTTACAGCACTGATAATGGGCCCAGCTCCACAGAGACTCCGCAGAGGGGTGTGTGTGTGTGTGTGTGTGTGTGTGTGTGCGTGTGGAGTCCCTACGTGATCTCCATGCCAGAGCTTTGCCAGTCGAGCTGCATTCTGTATCCGCATGGATTCAGAGAAGCGTTCCCAGCTGGTGATGGGGCTGGAATTGAAAAGTGCCCCCCATAAATTGGACAGTCTTTGCTGCAATTTCCAAGCCGTTTGCCGCTCCGGATTTTGGGGGAATTGTATTGGAATCGACCCCGTCCATGCCAAAGTGATTTCGTTCAGCACTGACGTGCCACATACACATGCTGCTTGATTCGTCATATATCCCCCTGTGGGTATATGTATCAGCCCTCCACAGCAGCCAGCTGGGTGGAATAGCCGGGTGGTCTTTTTCATTTAATCCGTCTCTTCTCCTGCTTTTGTCATCCCTCTCTATCTGGATCTACAACTGGGCACAGCCCCGTACAATGATAGAATTTCATGAGGCACCATCTTCCCAGCTCGGCTGCATCGCTAGAGACTAGTTCCCCCGGATATAGAACAAGAGCCAGAGAGCCCAGCCCAGAATGCTACATTAATCACAAACTATGTACTCCCACAGGAGTGGCACAGCCACATTGCTCGGGCTGAACCACAATGAGTAAAGTATTAACAGCAGTGTAGCGCTGTCACGATGAGAGATGGTGGAAACCTGCTAAGGGACGCACATCCACACACACACACAAGCAACTAATGGCATGCAGCCCACATCAGCCTCACAGGGGAACACACACCTGCTATGCCCCCAGATGAACCATCAAGATCAACTGAAACATAAGAGTGAATACATGCATATATTTTGCATGTGCACTAAGTAACATGTGGGCATAAGGTAAAGGATTTTGTGTGGTGGGGGAGTAAATTCAAGGTTATGGTTCAGTGACATGAACATAATCTTGTGGTTACAGTAGATATGGACTCTAGACTTGTTCCTCCTATAATGCAGGTTCATACCAAAATAAAAAAGTACATATATGAATTAGTCAGCCATTATGTTCCCTATCAGTTCCATTTTATCGCAGCAAAGCTTCATTACACTCTAGATACCAGTTGGAATTTCTGAAATCAAACAATGACAGGTCTGTTATTATTATACTCCCAGCTAAACTCTGCAAGCGCTAAAGTAGTGCACCTTTTTCACTGTGAAAACAAAGAAACTGTCAAATCAGATTGTTTTTCCATTGTTACTAGGGAGATACAGTCAGACTCTTCCAATTGTTTGGCCTTTGGAACTGAACAGTATAATTAGTGAGTGACAAAGGAATCAACCAGTTATATCTGGATTTGCAGCTGGTAGAAAAAAATACCAAATGTGATACAGGTCTAACAGCTATAGATATGTCAGTGATTGTGAATACAAATGGTAGTAACAAATCCCTCACAGAGTGTGAATACGAGTTGTAGTTTCAACCAAGTTTCAGTCAGTTGCTAGAAATAAGCTGGGGTAGCACAATGTCAAGACCAATGTTGCATCCAAGGTAAAATACTTGGCATGGTGTCTCCTTGTCATTTATGGCCTAACTGAAGGCCTAATCACGGCAGGTGTCAATCAGTAAGCCGCAAAATTCAATATGAAAGACACATATTTACGGCATTTACCAGACTCTTTTATCCGAAGTGATGTCCATTCCTTAACTACAGGGGACAGTCTCCCTGGAGCAACTTGGGGTTAAGGGTCTTGCTGAGGAACCCGGTGGTGGTATGTTGAAGGTAGGATTCAAACCCATGACCTCTTGGTCCAGAGGCTAGTAGCCAACACACTAGGCCATCAGGTGGGATAGTGCCACCTTTGATAAGTTGCTCCCCACACATGCGCAGACAAACAAACACACACAAACAATACACCATGGTAGTTTCTCTTATGTGCAATATTTACTTTAGTGCATTTTTCTGGTGCATTACTTCTGTTTTTGTCAATGCCTGTCACTCCATTATATACCTGTGTGTGTGTGTGTGTTCTTATATTAATTTATATATCCAATCTGTACATATATAAATACATATACTCATTGTGTACATACATACATACTGATCTAAGTTTACATATAGTTTACATATGCATATATATACCTATATATTTTCCAAGACACATGTCCATATTTTATATTTTTATATTAGTGAACATTTTATACTGCACTGTTGGTATGGTTTTTTATTCTATTCTATTGTTTTTTCATTTTGCTGCTCTCACCTATGTACTGTTCACTTTCTGCAGTGACAACGCAAATTTCCCACTTGTGGTTTTTTTTTATCTGATCTTATCTTGTCTTATCTTATCTTATCTTGTCTGTGTTGTCACTAATATGCACATGTCATCCTCATTTCAAGCAGTTTCCAAAACTACTTTCTTGCAAGATGAGAAGCGTTCTGCCACGGCAAATGGCTTATGTTGTCAATACTCATGGAACATCGTACTTCAGTGTCCCTAACTCCCCTTTTGTACATTCTGTATGTCCTACTTTTTAAGGATTTTGACTATCCAGGACCCCATTTGTATTCAGCTTTTGCCAAAAATCTTTTGCAGAAGTCTAGCAGTATTCACGGCACATTTAGTATCATTTGGCATGAACAGCAGGATGCCATTTCACAGATTCCATTTTGCTTCATGTATGTGTGTGTGTGTGTTTGTGTGTGTGTGTGTGTGTGTGTGTGTGTGTGCACTCACGAGCATGCAAATCACACAGCCCTTCAACAGCAGTCGATGTAAAAAAAGAACATAAGACAAGGTAGTACCATGAAGAAAAAGACATCAGTAGCAATGCTCTCAACCATTAATGTATATATTTATACATATGTATAATGTGTGCTATTTATATTATAGACAAGGAGGCAACTGTGGGTTGAAGACAGCAGAGGCCTCATTACTTTGTTTTCAAACCTGACCCCTAAGAAAGCAATGTAGCAACCATGCTGGCTCTGCACTCACCTCTGTCTGTTTAGTCTTTCCCATTATGTGCCTGCAGGTCCTGGAGGAGGCAGTTCCCCTATCACTGGTGCGTTCCCACTTAATCCCACTAATCCGCCAATTCCCTGTGGGGGCCTCACAGCTCCTGGCTGCCCAGCTTTGATCTGGAGCCTGCCAAAAGCCACCCTGACTTGTTCCCTAACACTTGGGCCCAGACTGGGGCTTCCATCTCCTTCCGGCACCCCACCAGGAGAGACAGGACATTGGCTGAGGACTTGTTTTACTCCACAAATATCTCCAACCACTAATCCTTCTTGTGGAGAAGGATTGCAGCACAAGTTTTTTTTTTTTCCTGGAGCTGGGGCATTATGCCACCATGCAGTTGTGGTGGAATTGAGGAGAAAATGAGTAATCAACAAGGAGCAGAGCTGTTTTCCGGTGCAGGAGAAAGGTCACGTCTTTGACAGGAAGCACAATGGACTACATGTCAGTGAAATATTTTGTTTAGTTGAGTCATGCTTTGAGGGAGTAAAATAATTATATTCTATGTTTGTGTTAACTGATCATGTCCCTTTAAAAACCAAAAGACAATAGGAATGAAGCGCATTCTGAGTCAGCACAAGATGCATGGGTCAGCCTGGAGAAAGACAAAGTGGTGTTGGGGAGAAAAGTTCTTTAACCTTTGAAGATATTCCTCCACTCAGTCGATTCCTGGTGCATTGGCCCCATGTACCGGCTTATGTTTTTATTTCGTTGTTCACTTTGCGTTACTGTTTTATGTGATGTTGTGAGATTGTGATTACAGAAGCAGTTATGGCCGAACCCAAAGCAAAGGAGCATTTGGGTTTATATTCTGGAAATTTTCACTAGCGGTTTAATCTGAGTGTAGGGAATTATTTGTACCCTTCAGTGACTATTTTTTATTAACCAGTGAAGTCATTTTTTCTTCTTTTAGATATTTATTTTTTTAATTTTTAACAAAAATAAAAAAATAATCACTCTAAGGGTAATTTGATGAACTTATATATAACATGTGAGTGAAACTGACCATCCAGTCATATATGAACACACCACAGCACGAAATAATACCTTTTAACCCATTCACCAAGTGAAGCAGCGGGCAGCCAGGAACGCAGCACCCAGGCAGCAGTGTGTGGGGACGGTACCTTGCTCAGGGAACCTCGGAGGTGTTTAGCAGTCTTGGGAATCGAACCCACGATTTCTGGATCGCAGCGCCAGCACCCAAACCACTAGGCCACCAGCTGTCCCTGCCTTTAACTATATACATATATATGTATGTGTGTGTGTGTGTGTGTGTGTGTATACGTGTGTGTGTGTGTATATACTATCAATAAATAACTAGAGTAATATCTGCGTCACAGTTTACTTGCCTGCTCTTCATTATTGTGGCTCTAACATGTACATTAACATTTCAGTGTTGTTATTTCAATGTCAATGCTTCAACAGAAATAAAATGTCCATTTGTGACACGTGATCCCATCACAGTACACAGTATGAAATTTGTCCTCTGTTAACCTGTGAGAAACAGTGAGCAGACTGCCACTGCTGTTGGCTGCCCACTGTGTGGGAGGGTGTTATCTTGCTTAAGAGTACCTCAGTGGTACCATTAGCAGCCCTGGGATTCAAACCCACAGCTTTCCAATCTCAACTTCCTAACTAGCAGTCCCCCAGTAATATCTGCAGTTTTTACTGCATCTTGTGCCGCTTGTATTCGTTTCTATTTTCTACATGCTTACATGGATGTTTTACTGCTGTTATTAGACATGTATGTTGTATTGTGAGCATATCTGTCTAATCCATCATGATTTACATACTTCAACCATCAGATGAAGTATGTAAATCATGAAAAAATGCTCCAAGAGGTTCTTCAAACATTTGCAAATCCACCCACTCACAAGTGCACGTACACCCACTCACACACACCCACACGTTTTGCTTCAAGGCAGAAATGTCAGCTCAGTTGTCTTAGCCATCTTTTCATAGATGAAACAATGGAAATCAAACAAGACTGACCGAAAAAGCCATATCAGAGTCTGGGAAAAATAAAACAGTCTGGATGATCAACTTTACCTTTATATTGACATTGACAGGGCACCCCAAGGCTTTCAAATAGGACTCATTTCACCTTTTCAGTTCACGCCACTAAACTAAGCCTGCCGTTCATTTGTTTAACAAGGTGGAGAAATCTGTTTTATTGGTAGCAAAGGTTATTTCATAGCCTGGCGATAATTGCTCAATTTTTGCACAGGAAAGTCATGTAGATAACTTGCTGTGAATATTGAATAATGTTGATGGGAGGTGCAAATGTCTCTTCAGCAATGTGTACAGATGATCTCATTTGTAAAAGATATAATGAAGGGAAAGGATGAAGCCAGTGACAATTAACATTTTTGGTAAAAGAATTTTCATGGGACTGTCCAGAATCTGGCCACAGACACTGCACTTATTCCAAAGATATTACCTGTATACTACTGTTAAAACTGGGTAAGATACAGAAATGTAGCACTTTAAATGCCCTCACCACAGATATGATGTGGACCTGGTGCTCTAGCTTGTCTGTGGCAGGTTTTCAAGAGATGTAGAATGAAGGCCCTCGCTAAAACAACAGCTCTTCTAGATTAGCATAAGCACTGCTTTCAGTTTCTCTTTTGAAGAAGCACTCAATTTACTCGTCTCAGTTCCAAATGAGCTCTCCAAATGTCAAGATCTCTCTAATGTACATCTAGAATTCGTGATTGCTCTATTTCTGAAACACACACATCTTCAACTAAATACAAGCTAAAGTGGAAAGAAACAGCTATGTTCTCCATTATTGATCCAGCCTCCCTGCACTGAATCCTTTTTTTGCTTGTTCAAAATAACATTGTTAAATAATTGATCGGTTGGGAACTGTTCTTGATTTTTCACTGTATCATTTTGTAGAGCACCAGTCGCTAAATAACTGCTTGGGGCAGCTGGTGGCCTAGTGGTTCGGGCATTTGCCCTACGAATAGGAAGTTGTGGGTTCAATTCCCAAGACTAAGTGCCTCTGAGGTACCCTGAGCAAGGTACCATCCCCACACACTGCTCCCTGGGTGCTGTGTTCCTGGCTGCCCGCTGCTTCACTTGGTGAATGGGTTAAATGCAGAGGAAGAATTTCATGCTGTTCACACTGTGTGTTGTGGCGCGTTCACGTATGACAGAATGGTCATTTTCACAACTTGCTAATGGCTTTATGCTGTGGCTAAAGTAACTTTTCCACACAGCTCAGAAAATTAATAGCGCAGCCAACTTCTTAAAGTTTCACATTTCACTGTTTGGTCAGATTCTGAAGAAGGGTGTGATGACTTTACATTCTGAACCTGCTGTTGCCCATAAAATTAATAACACATTTTCAACAGTTCAGTTCCCTTCAGGTTATGACATTTTTGAAAGCTGCTTGCATTTTCATATAAAAAGAACTGTCCATTCTAGAAATACTGACACCTGGAATGAGTGCAATGAGTTTTACATCTGATGCTGAATTAGATATGTTGGTTTCTGTTAATTATTTTATACTAGATTTTGTCCACAAAAGTTTTGAGTTATAACTTCATTAATTTATTTTTCTATCAATTCATATATTTTGTTTATTTTATTTATTGTCAAAGGTTAGGCATGTAATTATTAGGCACGTGTTCATTATATCGGTATAATATAAGCAGTGGGCGGTACCTCGCTCAAGCGTACCTCAGTGGTGCCACTAGCAGTCCTGGGATTTGAACCCAAGACCTGATCACAGGGGCAACTCCCTAACCACTAGACCACCAACTGACGTTCATCATATAGGATGATTCCTGACATGTTTTTGAGACAGTGGTACTTTAATTGCCATGACTTAATCAGGTTTAAGCAGGTTTACAATTCTGCAATAAGGAGGGCAGGAATGCACCGGAAACACTGGGGCAGCAATAGGGCTGCGAGTGCAAAGCTTATCCACTTCTGTCTGGTGATAAATTGGGCCCGGGCAGCAGCAGCAAGTAAAGAATCCAATCTCATTGATCTTAACTCCTCTGTAGGGTCAGCCTGGTGGTGAGCATCCTCTCCATCTGCCATTTTACTTTGAGGGTGCAGGGACATGCTCCTAGTCATTTGAATGGTATTTAATATCTGAAAATATTAGTAAATAGCTGTAAAGTGAAGTTTCTGCTTTGATTGCGCTAGAGCTCCTCAGAGATTCCAAAAAAGAGGATCGTCCCTACTGGCAGGTACTTCATTACTGCAGCAACAAACCCAAATCACCCTCTAAAAAAATCTGTGATAGAAGTTGGCAAATCCCAGAAAACACTGCATTTCTTTAATCAAGTGGGGCTCCAGTCAGTCAGACACTGCAGATATTGACTCCTGCTGGACCGATCTTATGGCCAAAGAAAGAGATATCAGATTGGTGAAATCACACTTTTCAGCATTAACACTCAACCCATGTTTGGGCGTGTGAGAGAGGACCTACCTTACATGGATGATATGATGTGTGAGCTTTCTGGAATAAATCCTAATATCATCAATGTACACAATGACAAAATGATTAAGCAAGTCACAGAACTCATTGTTCATCAAGGCTTGGAAGACTGGGGGTTTTAATCAAGCTGTATGGCATCACATAGTACATGTAATGGCCTGCTTAAATGCGAACAAGGTTGTATGTACTCCTCAAGTCAAGCTTAGTGAAAACCATTGACCCACTGAGCTGTTCAATAGTGAATTGGATCAGAAGAATTGGGTGTAGGAACCTCACTGTGACCAGATGATCAATGCAGGGTCAAACTCTGCCATCCTTCTTCTCACATGTGCATCACTAACTGGGTTACCATCCAGGGCGTTTAACATGCCATAGATTCTAGAGCAACTATGGGCATAGACAGAAATATAACAAAAGATTGTGACACAACATTGCCAGCTGACCCAGAATCTAGAAGTGCAGGCAGCCTGATCACACAGAAATTCCAACAGGTGTCACAAGCTGGTTTAAAGCTGATAGTTCTTTGGGTACACCATTTTTTGGCACATACCTCCTCCTTCTGACTGGCCAATGCTGTTAACAGTGCCCCTCACCCCTGCAGTACATACAGAGCTCTTGATCCTGTCAGTAGCCCCATTCCTAGCTTGACAGCTAGGAAGCTCCTAGCTGAAACAGCTCTGGGAGCAGTTTTCCCACTGGAGGACCCAGTAGTGGGATAGCATTACCAAGCAGCCATGAACAAGGTTGAGAAGGGGACGAGGCAGGCAGACCAGAACTATGTATCTCAGTCCTGAGGTGCTAATCCAAACCCACAGCCAGCCAAATCCAATTGAGTGAGTCTCTAAATGAAGATTTTCTGTGAGTCCAACAGCCCAGATGTGAGGGACGAACTATGGCAACCAGCCACAACCTGGGTCAGTTGGTCGATCCTCAGGGCTTGTTCACATGGCTGGTTCCACAGCTGAGTGATGTAACTGGGGGAAAAGTTACTCCTGCTGTGGTATGAAAGGCCCATTCATCCGTCATACTTTTGGCTGGCACAAAGAGGCTTATGCACCTGCAGGAATAACTCAATACATTTTAATCAGAACATTGGTAGGAAACAGAAGACCAAAAAAAAAACGTACAGCAACTCATACTGACAGTTCAGTATAACAAACTCAGGAATACCACCAGAAATGTCAATAGTGTAATTGTAAGACTATAAGATTGGGAGGGTAAAAATCCGCAAACCTGATGCAGTGCACAGGTCAAGTATGGGCGTTCTTCAGGTACAGAGCAGGCGAACCTGGTGACCTGGTAACCCCATTTCCATGGGCTTAAATATGGAAATAAGACAGGTGAGAAAAATTGAGGACATGGGAGAAACCAAAACAAATGTAATGGGAGGAAACCCAACCTCAGTGTTCTGGAGACCAGGAAGGCCGGGGACATGGCACATGAGGCTCAGCCATGACAGTCACTTTAAACAATGTCAATATGCATGCAAATGATGGCCACTGTTCTCTAGAATGCAGTCATCTGTCACCTTAGTCAGAAAAAGTGAGCACACACGATTGTTTGACCTCTATACATCTCAGCAGACTGGTCAAAGGACCTCTGTATAGCAGGTCTTTGGTAGTTGCAACTCACACATCATCTGCACCTCCTGATGATGTTTCCTGGGATTCTTATATGTGTCCTATCTTCTGTCAAGGTATTTATCACATTCACAGTGATGCGTTCCTCTTCCTCTTCCACTTGATGCGCCTGTTTTGAGTGTTTGCAGTTTTCACCCTTGGCCGCGGTGTGAAAGGCAGCAGTGGTAAAAAAGAGATGCAGGGCATCTATTTGACTCTGCACATTACTCAGCTGCCCATCATCATACAGTGTCAATGCTTGTAGGGAAGTCATCAGTTGCGAATGCTTTGACGCCTCCGATTGCACACACTGGCTGACAAAGCTATGGATCAAAAAACAGAATTTTAAGTTTGTACTTAGCTCCTATTTGCTGTAATAATGTTTGTGGTTTTATTTCAAACTCATTGGGTGAGGCAGCATGCAACATTTCCTGTATGATTTTCAAACAATCATCAAGTCAATTTGCTATATGTCATGAGAGGATAAAACAGTTATCTAGGTAACAATTATAATGCTTCCATCAGTAATGTCACGGAGTAGGACAGGGTCAACCAATTTCTGTGTATAATTAAAGTAAAGATATGCAGTGTATATTAGCGAGAGAGAGAGAGAGAGAGAGAGAGAGAGAGAGAGAGAGAGAGAGGAGAGTGAGAGGAGAGAGGTATTTTGGCCGAAAATAGGCACCTGGGCCTTCCTGCTGCAGGTGCAACACTAATAAATATTGAGCACTATGGCGTGGGCACTAGCTGTCGGTCGTAATTGCGGCCGTCCTCCCTCAGTAATTGTGCGGATAATGAAGACACAGAGGAGCCAGCGAAAACCATCTGTGCAGGTACAAGGGGGAGAATGTCCACCAGGACCTGGAGAGAGATAGAAAGAGAGGTGTGCTCTTTAGGTAAATGTTGCTATTGGTTGATTTTTTAAATTGTAAGTGTCTATTGGCTGCAG
The DNA here is from genome assembly GCA_037974365.1 of Hydrocynus forskahlii. Classification (NCBI taxonomy): domain Eukaryota; kingdom Metazoa; phylum Chordata; class Actinopteri; order Characiformes; family Alestidae; genus Hydrocynus; species Hydrocynus forskahlii. The sequence continues at coordinate 5,647,264 of JBBPCX010000147.1, read as the reverse complement.
ACGGGCTTTTCACCAGAGTTTCCATGAAATACACAAAGAATATGAATAGGTGTATAGTCTGTATGGGTGTCTAACTCCTATTTATTTACTTATTCATTTATTTATGTATTTGTTCGTTTATTATGTATGTGTGTGTCCGTGTGTATGCATGCATGCCCTCTGAAAACATACTCAGTAAATGAATGCCACTGGCCCCCTCCACACACACACACACACACACACACACACACACACACACACACACCTACACACACACACACACACACACACACACAC
>JBBPCX010000147.1:5609418-5644751 GCA_037974365.1 Hydrocynus forskahlii | reverse complement strand
CACACACACACACACACACACACACACACACACACACACACACACACACACACACACATACACACACATACACACATTTTATTGCTATGTCCACAGGATAATTCAATTTAGAGGACAAACACAGGGTATGGGGCAGTGTGAAAAATGGAAAGATAGAAAAAGAAGGAAGGGTAGGGACATATCATTATTCTCTCTGTGTACCTTCACGTACACACATCGGCTCACTTAGTTTATATTCTTCATCCACTTTCCACTGATATTACTCATTGGGTGTCCATTTATACAGATAGGGGCAGAGAGAGAGAGAGAGAGAGAGAGAGAGAGAAAGAAAGAGAGAGCGAGAGATCAACAGTATATGGGGGTATCAACAGGATAAAAACACATTAGGGGAGAAAAGAGATGAGAGAAAGAGAGGGGTATTGGAAAACTCAGCCCATTTACAGTCTTCAACCATTTGGCAGAGCACAATTTTAGTGGGCATATTGTGTTGGAAAATGTTCTGTACTCATCCTGGGAGTCCTAAACAATGAGTTCATGGAAGCCCTTGATCTACAGATGCTCACGCAACAGAAGCAAGTCAAGACTGAGTTTTCTTAGGTATTTTTATTTTTTTTATAGTTTCACACATAAAAGCCACCTCATACTTTTCTTCCACAATGAGACATTTCATTTCGCTATTAATTCCTTTCTTCCTGTTTTTGGCATTTATTTATTTAATTCTTTAACCCCCCCTTATAAATGGTAATAAATATTTATAAAGTATTGTATTTATATTTGATTAATAAGGATTTCACACATTTCACACAAAGCAGCTGTGACTGTCACATGATGCTTAAAAAAAGACAACTGAGATGCAAGGTTGTGTTTCAACAGCGATGAAATGCACTTTAAAACGTTATAGTAATAAAACTAATAAAATCTTAGTCAGTTAATGAAAAAAAAGAATAATTTGTTGAAAAAATCACAAAGACCCCAGAGAGAGGGAGGGTTAGACAGAGAGAAAGAGAAAGAGAAAGAGAGAGCGAGAGAGAGAGAGAGAGAGAGGGAGACCTTGGGGTGGAATATATTACTGTCATTAATGACATGCTTTCTTGGGAGACAAAGAACAGAAAAGAGTGGCAAGTCAATATAGTAAAACAACGTTAACCTGAATGCAACCAGTGCTGCAAAGTTCAAGACTTATAGTCACCACTGATCCGTATAAAACACATTAACGGCACAAAAAAACGAATTACGAAGCACGGCAGTTGATATTCTGCAGCCGCGCTTCTAGGAAATGACAGGATCATTCACATGCGTACTGTCTGATCACCACAGCTATTCTGGGCCACTTTAAACCCAACTGCAAAGAGAGCTCTCAAGACATTGCACTTTTTGATAATTGCCCGCTGTCTAGAAAGGTCTTCCTTTCATTCAACAATTATGTGCCGTTGAGAGCTTAAGTGCCAGATCTTTTCTCTCTTTTTCCTCCTCTTTCCTGAGTGGTAGTTATATTAGGCGTCAGACCTCAAAAAGTTTGGATGAAAGAGAGCGGGGGTCCAGAGACACCTTTGAAGCTCATCAGAGTAGTAGAGCTGCTTTTCAGAAGGGAAAAAAGGGTAGAGAGAAAAACAGAGGGGGGGACGAAAGAAAGGGAGAGAGAGAGAAAGAAAGGGAGAGAGAGAGAGTCCACCCTACAGTCAGGAGTCAAGGTAAGGGAACGAGGGATGAGGAAATCATTTGAAAGAGGTGGTTTGGGAAGGCTCTGGAGTTGTGCATTTAGAGAGAGTGGATGAAAAGATAAAAAGATTGCGGGAGAGCTAAATTACACGAGTGGAGAGGGTGGGAGAGAGTGCTTTTTCTATGAGGTACAGAGAGATGGAAGAAAGAGCAGGGAATGGAGGGGGGGAGGACAGTTGTGTCCTGCGAGAGGGAGCATGGTGCAGTGACCGTGAAAGTGCTTAAATAAACACTGCAAGAGAGGAGAAGAGGGGGGGGGGGTGAAGATGAAGGGAGGGAGGGAGGCAAGATAAAGAGATGAACCAGCAAATTGGGCCAGGGAATAAGGATAAAAGAGAAAGAAGTGCATAAGAGAAAAAGGACAGAGGAAAGAAAACAGCCAAGATATTATACAAATAATATACATTATTACATTTAATAACATGGGCTGAGGGGACAGCATACCAGAGCAGGACAGTGAGAAAATAATAACACCAAACAAATAATATAGACATGAAACTTACATAATACAAGAACACAGAAACTACAGCTCCTGAACAGAGACATTTAAAGTAATGGTTGACTGATTCGGGGGTTTTTTGTGTAGTGATTTGTTCCACGAGGCTATGTTCTGAAGACTGGATGTCCAGAACTTCACTGGTGAGATCTGCAGGGTCACCTAAAATTGCACGACAGTCTAGTAGCAGTGAAACCCGACATCAATGTCTTTTGCTGAGTCAGGGAAAACGGATCAGCTGAGTCATCATTTAAGAGGCACAAAGGAGGCAACAATGGAATGCTGATTTCAAGTAATATCTACTGTAGTGGTCCATAGAGCTGCCACCACAGGACACTCTTCGAACATACGAATAAAGGTGCTGGGTGCCGAATGTATATGTGATTGCTGTATTGTATGCTTGATAAGTTATTGCAACTAATATCTAGATGCTCCTAAAAATCTTACACTATACAAAACTGCCCGGGTTATCAATATGTACCAAGAAAAATATGGAACAAATCAGGAGCTTTAGTGACATCACTATGTACCAATACAGCTTCACTGCCTAAACATACAAATATTAAAACATTGGCCATTTCCAGGAAAGCCATCTGGTTCTTCCAGAGTTCAGCTGTTGAAAGTTCAAGTTTAAAGTAAAATGGGGAAATGTACAGCAAAGGCTCCTAAATAGTTCTTACAGTTTGAAACAAGCTCAGTGTTTTAAACAGGGGGGTTCAGCTAACTATCATTCCAGTGTGGCCAATAATCCGTGAACCTACACTCTCCTGTTCTTTAAAAATTAGACGCATTAGGCAAATACGTAGCTGTTTAAATAACTTGTTTGTGGAGGTTATCTGGTTAAAATACACCGCTTAATATTTAAGTCACATGTAGGAAACATCATGTTTTATTTTAGAGAGATAAACTTAGTCATGACACATTTTTTTTTTTTTTGCTTTTTTGGGCATATCATGCTTATTGTCTGAATTTAAAAATCACTGCCCAACTTCAAATTTCATTATTAACAAAACCAAAAGTTCTCTAGGACATTGCTTTTAACAACTGCTCTTTTAAGAATTAAAATCTGTGCATTTCAGTTGATCATGTACTTTTTCAGTGTAGCTTTTATTGTCAGGAGCCTTTTGGCCCGTTTTTTCTATGTGGAAAACAGGGCATCACTTCCCTTTTACAGGCAGACCTATCCCTTGACTTTTGACTGCTTGGCAAGATAGAAGACCCCATGTATGTTCATTTCCTGGCTACCACTTAGCTCTAATAACATTACAACACATTCCTGCTTGGAAACAGAAGGCATAAAATGAATACAAACCACTGGCAATAAATTGATGCTTACTCAGCAAATCATCCGGCACTGCCCTAATGACTTCTTACGACCAATTTACACAGATGTCCATTATGTCCATTCTTACAGTAACACAAACTACAGTTTAATGAGAAAGCTAGTTGTCCAGATTGGATGCAGCATCGACAGTGCCAACACATTTAACGCAGACTTTATTGTTCAATCTAATATGCTGATGTACAAATAGAAAAAGCAACTAAGATGAATTATATAGGAGCTTTAATGTGTACTTGTTTCAAGTCAGCCAGAGAAGGTGGGAAATAATGAGAGGATGGGGCTGGACGCACTAAGCAAAGCAGCTTAGTGAAAGACAGCCTTGTCGATGTACACATTCTCACAAAGCCTCTCGTATGTACTCTTAAAAACAGTGGTGCAAAAAAGGTTCCTTGTGCAGTGCCAAAGAAGGATTGCTTTTGGATCCCTAAAGAACTTTTTAATGGATGGTTCTTTAGAGAACCCTTGAAACCTTTCAAAAAGAAGGTTGAGGGTTCAAATCCCAGGACTGCTAGTGGAACCTCTGAGGTACACTTGAGCAAGGTACCGTCCCCACACACTGCTCCCCGGGCACTGTGTTCCTGGCTGCCCGCTGCTTCAGTTTGAATGGGTTAAATACAGCGGAAGAATTTCACACTGTGTGCTGTGGTGTGTTCACATATGTGTGTTTTTAAAAGAGTATATATATTTCGTGTTTCCTGGGCCCCAAGTTAAGCTCTAACTCTGGAGGCCAATCAGAGGTGTTTTAATCAAACACCTAAACAAAGGTGTTTGATAAAAAAAGAGTACAGTATTTATCTTGTAGTGCTTTTTATTGTAGTCAGAACTGATCTACTGTAAGGCTTGGTACGGAATATGAGATGGAGTCCCAGTCAGGTGCTACTGGACAGCCCTCTCCAGATCACCACTCCAGGATATCACACAGGCCCATAAGGCAGAGACCCAGATCACCTGAGTACTAGGCTCAGGTAGTATATATATAGATATAGCCCTTCCAGACAATCTACCTGTGCAAAGTATTCTAAGCCCTGCCTAGTGTCTGAGCGTACCCTCTGTGTTTTATATTATTCCCTGTGTTTTCTCTGACCCATTTCTGGACCTTGGATTACCCTTTTTGCCTAGTGGACTTAACTTTGATTGCCTGTTGCTGGAAATGCTGTTTTTTTACTTTTTGCTACAGTTTTGGAGTTTTTGCCTTTTTGTCTTCGTGGACTTTGTATTTCAATAAACCTTCTATTTTGGTACTCTGCAACTGAGTCCATGTTGTTTACATCCATCTTGTTTTGCCTCTTCAAAAGTGCCCATTATGATCCTCTATTTTGGTCGGTCAGTGTTTCTGGCCAAAGCGCTGTGCAGTAAGAAAGAAAGGTAATATTGGTTTTGATTTCCGTTTCATCAGAAGTTCATTGTTGTGACTGTAATATTTTGGGGCAGCTTCAACCACAGGTTCTCTGACGGCCTAGTAACTGTGCCCAGCACCTTCTTCCCATCAGCCCTGTGCTGGTTCCAAGGGTGGCAGATGTCAACCCCACAAATTAATATTATTTTTAAATAGGTGTTGAAAATTCATGATATTTCCTCGTAGATGGTGCAACCTTATTTAGAATTCACTCTGCCCTTAAAAAAGACCAAAAAAGCTCATGCCCAATCAGTGTCAACACTATAGACGGTATTTCATCTTATGTCAAGCCTTGTGTGCCTATTGACTCTCCACAATCCACTGATGCTATTGAAGTTGGTGTGCAGAGACAGATGACATGTTTGAAATATTTGTACAAGAATGTGATGTGAAATATGTGTAATAAGGCTCACTTGAATGTGTCTCCTGATCAGTGTGTGAGAGTTTGCAGCATTGTGTGTTAAATCACAAAATCTGCAACAGCTAGTTGATTGTTCATGTCAAGCTCACAGCACAGCTACAGCTCACAGCCTGCGAGCTTCTTATGAACCAAGGAATTCTTCAGATGATGGATGATTAGAATAGCCCAAAAAACATTTTTAATGGTACATATTCGGAGCTCAAATACATACTACCAGCTGGACCTCATAGTATGTTAGTTCACTGTTATATGAATAAGTATATTTACATGTTCTCAGATATTGGCTAGTATATGTTTCTGGTTCAAAATGTTGCGCATGAATAGCATTTCCCATCTCTAGCAGACCACCTGGTGGAAACTACACAGACATGCGGAGAACATGCAAACCCCTCACAGAAAGGACCCTGGCTGTCCGGGCCAGAAATTGAAACCAGGACCCTCTAGCTGTACTCGTAGTGGGTTTAAAGTACATGTTAAGAGATGGATTACATGCAATAATTTCATGGCTTGAACACAAAAAGAATGGCCCAAAACAACACATCTGTTCTGGGAATGCTGGGAGATGAAATTAATGAAAAAGAAAAGTAACTGAAAATCTAAAACCGTGGCTGAGATTTTAGAATCTTTGGCAGGCGTGCTGCCGGAGGAAACTATTAATGAAGTGTAGCCAGTGAACACTTCGCAGGTATAGCAAATGAGATTAGTACTTGTCATACAGTACTAATATGGTATGGTATGGGAGTGCAGGATAACAGAACACTTAGATGCAGGTAGTTTATCCAATAAAATAATATCCTGCTTGGAGAAGCATCAGCTGGAATACAAAGAGAATCAGGTGGGTCAGGAAAAGATGGAGCTGTGGTGATGAGTGGCAAGGTTCTGGAGTCCAAGATAGACTAACAAAGCTAGCGATATCCACTGCACACTTTTTAAATCTTGTTGTCTTGGTGTTGTGGATGCTGGATGCTTTTTCTCTTTGCTGGAATGTTGTATGTGTTTATGTCATGCTCATGTGTCCACCAAAAGTGGCTTAAAATACATAAAGAAATGTCCAGTGGTCCACTATAGGAACCATAAAGATTTACTGACACTAGATGGGTCTGCTGCTACATTGTATGTCTAAACCTTATGCACAGGTTGTCTGCGACCAGAGAGTCCTACTCTGTCAAACTGAACTGAATTTCATTAAGCAACTTGCTATGTTGGTTGCAAGTAGGTTTATAGTCATTCCAGCCCCATGCACTGTACACACTGAAATGAAATTATGTTTATTCGGGACCTGGTGCAACACAAGAGCAAAAATAGGACATCACAAGACTACATTTCTGCAACAGGACAAATTACACATAGTGCAAAGAGAGGAAGTCAGAGCGTGCAAGAAAAACACAAGATCAACACAACAGAACAATGCAATATTTAGTGTAGCCGAGGTTTGAATGAATACAATATATCAGTAGGTCAGTAGTAGGAGTCAGTAGGTGTGTAAAAATGCAGAATAGAGGTAGACAGCAATAAATAATAATGTGCAAATAATGGCAGCAGCAGGCCAGAGAAATGTGCAGTATATAATAAATAGAGGTGACACAAAGTTCACCTGTCTGACAATCTCCAGTCACCAAGTATCAATCTTTCCAAATGAGCGGCAAAACTTCAGCAGACCTTTTGAGAAATATCACAATGAGGAAGACAACTTCTTTGAGCTGTGGACTACAATCACTCAAAGCAATAATTAAAACATTTCCGCTATCATCAAACTGAAAAGAACCACACAGACAGCAGGCACACTATATGATAGTCTCATCACACTTGGGCAGAGAACACGAGTTGACAGCAAAGATGCTTTTGGGGAAAAAGTACTCCCTCCTATCATACACTCGATGACTGGTGAGATTTAGAAATGTTTTCAGTGCCCAATTGTATATAGAGGCTATAGGCTCTAAACCCATCAAACAAACTTCTTGAAGGGGGAAGTGCTTTTCTGTTACTGACAGGCATACAGCTCAGATTTGCAAGACCTGAAGAATGAAGTAAATCAGACAAAAAAGACTTTTTGAAAGAAATAGGACAAATGGAAAAGAGATCGACTTCTTAGATCGACTTGGTCAAGTTTCTCTATCAGTTTTAAGAAGCTCCTGTTTGAGCTTTTTCATTTGTGCAGTGCAAAATGGCAAGTGAGGGGCTGACAAATTTTGCTGTGCTCAGCACTGAGCGAACACGCAAAAGCATTTTTGTTAAACACTTTGCCGGACAGCATAACAAATGCCGGCTTATCCTGGCTTGAAGATGCTGGAAGTCAGTGGGTCTTTGGAAATCTGGTGAAAATGTTAATATGATGTTAGAAATATATGCAATTCAATACTTTATTAATGGGGGGGGGCGCAGGCAGAGGTGGGATGCAGAGGAGGTGAGAGAGGGGATGGGAGGATGATGGTTATTGCTGTGTTATTGTTTTATATATTTGCATGCAACAATGCATAAAAAAAAATCACAATCATAAAAATGTGATAAAGTGCATCGTGGACATGAGACAATTCATTGCAGAGAATAAGCATTCTACAAACTGACAATATCATTATTTCAACATCAATGTTTGTAAACCAACAACACCAATCAACAACCCAGTACAGCACATTCACATCATATGCCACACTCATCCTACCTTCCAGCCCTAGAGTTGTTCACTATATTGAATTGTTAAGCCAGTGTCCTGAATTAAGACAAGATAAACCTTTACTGGCGGGAAATTTTGCATTGTTTTGGCAGAATGTGGACAGAACAAAGGCAAGAGCAACAAAACCAATAGAATAAAAGCACAAGAGTATAGTATAAAAACATACAAATAATAAAAAATGGACATTTGTGTGTGTGCAAATACGTATGTACACATCAGATCTATGTATGTATATATGTACCTAGTATATACTGTAGATATGAACACTGTATCTAATTACAGGGTGAAAGTGCTATCAGCCCTATGGTTTACAGTACACTTCCTTTTCTTGTGTGTGTATTGGACTGCATAGTAATTTTGTACATCTCTGATTTGCATGGTGTAGTTTACTATGATTCTGCTGCAGACTACAATTTGCCCTGGGGCACAATGAAAAACTATAAATCTATCTGTAAAAAAAACACTAAAAATGTTTTGATTTGGCAAAAAAAAAAAGAATATTCCTTGCATGTGTGAAAAACATATTGTTTATGTTAGTTGCTTAAACTTCTTTCAAAAAATAAAACAGGACTGGCTTAAGTGTTCAGTATCACTGTTGATTCATGTTGTCTCATTATTATGTGATTCACATAAAGACTGAAAATCAGATTTGTCTTTGGAAGATAATCTCTGATAACCCCCTCAACCCCCCCTCCCACGCCCCAAGGTGGAACCTCATGTCACCTTTTTTAAAAACCACCACTGCATCTGACTCTCTCTCCACTACAATACAGTTATTTCAGGGTTGATAAGAGCATTTTTCTGGTATTTTAGTGCTTTCCAATTGTAATCCGATTGTACATTTTTCATATATTTCACTTAGATTTCTGGTTTCCAGCCTCTCTTTACACCTTTGAATGGAACAGGCTATTTTGTGACAGTTTGTGAAAAAATAGCCTTGTTCTGATTGGTTGCCCTGAACAGTATATCTTTCAAAAGGCATTTTGAGCTGAAAAACCCCTTGTAACTTCAGCATGAGAGGACAGAGCTAAACTGCTGTCGGCTGATTAAGCAGATAGATGTAAATGTGTTTGATTTCAAAACATTACATTTTATGTATGAACTTTACAGGGTAGGTGTTATGTTTCAAAAATTTTAGAATGTTTGTTAATCAAACGTTCTGTAATGTTTTTCAAAAGCAAGAAGAGCTAACTCTTTAAAGAAAGAGTAAAGCAGTGCCACTGGCAGTACTGGGATTCAAACTCACAACCTTCTGATCACAGGGGCAACTCCCTGACCACCAGGCCACCAGCTGGCCCTTTTTAGCTTATTGATTTGTTCACTAGTGGCCCCCATAAAGGTCACCACTGATGGCGCATGGTAAAGTGTGAGGTGATGGTTATTACTGCACACAAATTTAGGTTTAAGGTCACATTGCATCTGTAAGAAACACACAGGACTGGAGAATAATAATGATGGAGTGCGCAGGGGAGTGTGAAGCACAAGAGGTCGCGGAGAAGAGCGCCCCTAGCAGGACAGCAACATGGATGGAAGAGGCAGAATGACATAAAGAGGTGAGTGACCCCTTTCATCCTGGGCCCAAGTCACATGTGATCTCTCTCTCTCTCTCTAAATCTCTTTCATAGTCTCTCTGCCTACTTCTCCACCCCCCCCCCTCGCTTGCTCCCCCACCTACATCACTCCCTCCCTTCCCTCTCCATTTCTCTGCCTCCATTTCGCTCCATCGCTCTGCTAGCTTGAGGCGCTGCTGTCCGTTCTCCTCTTTCAGCCTGTGATGGGGGAATAGCCTGTGGAGTAAGGGAGCAATGAAGCGAATTTCTTCTCTTTCTTTCTTTCTTTCTTTCATTCTCTCTCTAGCCCTCCTTCTCTCTCGCTCTGCAATTCGTGCAGTGGGAGTCATTATAATGCTGTGGAAGTTTCTGGAGCAGGCCACTCTGCGAACACAGTAATGGACTGAACTGTCAGTAAATCACTGTCACTGATGGCTCAGTCCAGTGAACTCTCGTGTCCAGTTCTGGCTCCTAAAAACGAACAACAGATGCTCCCAAAACCCATGATTACTCAAACATGATGTACAAAACCACTGAGGGTATTTATATGTCCTGAAAAAGAGTGGCCACAAATCACAGGTTTTCAAGAGGTCTCAGAATACCAGTCCAGCCCAGCTACTGAAACTTTGATGTTGATCGTTTTATTAAATGAATAAATGATCGTGAGCAGACGTTAAAATGTGAAGCATTTTAAAAATGGTGGGGAAAAAAATACCAAAGAGCTATACAGCCTCCATGAATTTTGCTGGATCGTGTGTACATAAAGGTTTTGTTTGGAACTGAGGCTCAGACCCGTGGCCTTTTCTAAATTTTTAAAAGATATTTCTTGGCTTAGACGTATTATGCAGTATTATGCAGTATTATGCAAAAGTCAGAGACGCCTCACCCCTTCATGGTTTTAGCATTAGGGGAAAAGCCTCACAAAACATATATTTAACAGAAAATGGTACACTACAAATTACACAGATCTTCAACAACTAATCATAACATTTTACATTGCGTAAGATTTTCTAGCACCGAGTGTTCTCACAGGTGAAGGATGGAAGATGGAAGTTTTAAGTGCTATTTAGGGAAGTTTGTTGTTCCGACGGTGACAGTTTTGGTGGTCTTGCATGGTTATTAGGAGTAATATTCTCTCTTTGAATCATTGTTTTGGACTTCAGTTTTGGAAACTCCATTCATAAGGTACCTACCGGCCTTTTTAGGAGCTATACCAACCATATAGGTGCACTTTGTAGGTTTACAAATTTATACAGTTGCATGATTTACCAGTCCCATGCACACAGTTCATCAATGGCCCACCACAGGACCACCACTGACCAGTAATTATACAAGTGGAGGGTTCTTAGCTTCTGATAAGACAAAGTGGAACAAGAGCACTGGCATCTGCATAAAGTTAGTCAGTAACTGAAAACATATGTGGTAGGTATTTTTTATCAAATGGCCATTGGTTGGAGCTACAGGGAATGTTTACTGAATAAATGGACAAGTCAGTATATATCTTCCAGGATATTTAAACGTTTACATGCAAGTAAGCAGTTATACACACTGAAAAATATACTACCATAATTTACTTCATGTTACACATTTTACTCAAGTCAGATAAAAGCTTTGTATGAAATATTCATCCATTTTTTAGGCTGAAGTTCAGCCTAAAAGTTCAGCCGCTGTACTAATATCTGACAGTGTGCTTGTATAAAAATGTCCCATTTGATGCACAATCACTCACACTATGCTGGATAGTATAATTACTATAATTTCTCCAGTAGAATTAACAAAAAGGTACTGTTAGTCACATTTTTGTGGAAAAACCTTTGCTTCCAACCTGTCTCATTATCATATTTTTAGCACATAAACAAAAGCATCCTTCAGATTTGTTTGAGACTGTTACCAGGCAGGGTTAGAAATGCCACCTTGGCATCATGTGTCCCCTGTGTGTAAACCTGTTAATGTTTTAAAATAGCATCTGGTGGCTTAGACTCAGCGGTCTAATGGAGCATTTCTGAGCCCCTGCTCCCTCGGCTACTGTGTCTTGGGCCATAACAGCTAAATTGTCCCTGGATTTTTTACAAGGCCAAGTGGTACCGTAACAAACGTTGCTCATATCTGTGCTACAGTTTTAGTTTAATTAGATCTAGGCTGCCAACAAAGCACAAATGTCAACACTTAGAAAAATGAAAGCAGATGCTAGCACTCATCTTTATTGCCATTTTGCTCTGTACAGCTTTTTACAGGCCCCGAATCAGGGGATAGAACACTTACCTTTGATAACATTTCATCTTTTATTAGTCCCAGGTCAGTGCAACCGCCACTCAGCATCAATGAAGCCAACTGACAATCCAAGGTCAGGTGGCAACTCCTCTCTCTGGCAAAAAGCAGATGTTCGCATCAAGGCCCTTTGTTTATACGAACATCTTCCAGACCACATTTTCACTCCCTATCACCATATTGCCTTTGCAGTGTGAACAGGATTTGTAAAGTTCAAGCCTGGTGCTGCAAATTCATGGGTCAGGTTAGTTTCTTCCAGAAGGAGAATTAGTATTTGTTTCACTTTTGATGAAACAAATGTCATGTGCAATCTTGCAATCGGCACAGTCATCAGCTGTGTTTGAAAAGAGCACTCGTTCACTTGCTCACTCATTTAATACATAGTGTTTGCTATATAGGGGGGTTAACTAGTGAACAAGGGGAAGCAACGTTTAGTTAATTCCGGACACTCGGGATGTTACGTTTTTACTAACTGTTGCTTAAATAGTGCCCTGTATATTGGCAATTTATCTCTGTCACATAAACACACATCTTGTCTCTCCATGTGGACCTATGACACGGCTATGTTGCATTCTACTTCTGTGGACTGTAATAAACAGCAACGTTTAAAATCTGCGCATATCTATTTTTTCTGCAGCACTGGAGTAGCCTACTAACATGATGGGGATTGCAGCATTTATTATGCTAACAGTGTACATTTTAAGTACACATAAATTGTGGCTATTCAAGTTACGTCTGTCTATGTACAAAAAATATATATAAAACAATGTAACCAAAGGTTTTTAAACTTTGGCTATCTCGCGTGCAAGTTTTTTTCCCTAAACCTTTTTCAGTAGCTATCCTAGCTTGCTAACTTTCCGGAGATATGGATCCAATTCAAGCATTAATTTCGATAATACTTGTCAAGATGCTGCTGCTGAGACAGAGGAGAGGACGTAATGCCATTACGGCGAGCATCCGAGACGTATTTTGCTCATCAGACGTACTCAAATGCCAATGGTAAATATTGTGATAGCAACTAGCAGCTCATGTTAGCATCCTACCTTCATGTAGTGTACAATGTCTTGACACTAAATATTGGCATGTCGGACGGCGATTTTGTAGTGCACTAACTGGTGGGTGAAATTGACAGTTGGGATTACAAACACTACAAAATGGCTGATTCACTACATAGTGCCCTACATAGTGAACTGCACTTTTCGAACACAGCTATAGTTTGTTTGATTAAAGGCAGGGCTACTCCTCATGCCTTTCCTGCTTTGTCTAGTAGTGCCATACAGTTCTTAGGTCTTGAAGGTAATAACACTTCAATTTAATAACAAGCAGGCTTTTTATAGAGTATGCACTGAGAAAATTAGTACTAATGCGCTAATGTCCGCTGTTGTATTTCGGTGCCCCATCCATCAGAGTGTTACATTCTTTTCTTCATACCTTGGGAATGTACCGTATGGACCCAGAGAACGTAGAAGATACAATACCTTCAGTAGAAACTGTCATGCATTCTTTTCTGTAGATGCACTAGAGGAACTTTATTTAACAAAACAAGCATGATGAATCTGAAGAAAAACCAAAACACAGACTGCTAAACTAGATAAAAAAAAAAAAAACAATCACCAGGGTTATGTGAAATGGAGCAGAATGGAGAACAACCCCTAAGGTGTCAGGCCACAAACAGGCTGAAGTCAGGGTGGACTGACAAAACACTTGTTCAAAGACAGGGGTGTTTATAACAAGGGGCAAACAGGGAGCAGCTGGTATGAAGTGGAATTACAGATAGACAGGTGAACACACTAACAAGGCAGAACCAGGGCGGAGCTAGTGATGTGGACAGGAATCACAAGCAGGGTAGCAAAATAAAGGCAGGGTGTGACAGAAAAGAGCATACATGCCATTACACAAATAAACTTGTATCTTATGCTCAATAATGCTAATGCTGTTAGCCTATTCTCAGGCTCATCAGGTCAGCATAAGCAACATGTTCAACAATTGCTGGATCAGTTAAACTGGCACTTAGCTTCCATTCCTCCTGATGGTATTGGCAGAGCCTATTTCAGGGGATATGGCACTATTAGCTTTGATGCTTCAACTAAAGAAACAGCCATTCGGTGGTCCCTGGGTCAGGGAATAGAGCACTTAGCTTTGATGTTGCTGCCGAGTTGTTTACACTGTCAGTGCTGCTGTCGGGCTTGGTGCCGTGGCCTGGGCAGCGTTGGCAGGAGCTAAAGGAGGAAGGGGTGAGCCGGGTTAGCTGTGATGTGAGGTCCAGTGCTTGTTAGTGTGCATCAGCACATAGACCGCACCATTAGGCAGCTTCAGCGACATCGACCTCTGGAGCCTCATTTACATCAAATGCATTAGCACATCAGTGCCTGTATGTGTGTCTGTCTGTCTGTGTGTGTGTGAATGGTGGGATGATCAGTATTTTAGTGATGAATTTAGGGTCTAATTTCTTTTATATTTAAAGCAAAGAAAAGAATGCTGCTGAAATTTAGGCTGTAATTAGGGAGGATAATGACAGGGACATGTCATGGCTATTTCATCACAAGTACAGGATAGTGCTGAAACGAGCAGCCTCTTTCATCACAAGTACAGGATAGTGCTGAAACGAGCAACGTCTTTCATCAGTGCTCGGCATCGGCACTGAGTTGGACAGCTCTGTGAATGGTGTAGAGCCGTTTTGAGTCAATATTTTTCAGCAGGCCTTGGATCAAAACCAGAGGCTATATAATTAGTGAGTGCTGTTCTAACATCTGAGAATTCAAAATGGGTTGTAAACAGATGGATGGGAAAGGTGAGGAGATGAAAAAAGAGAGAGAAGTGAAAAGAGGATTCAGCAGGAACGCTAACAGATAAATACAACAAGCAAAGCATTGCTGTCATATCTCAGTGCCTGTTCCTTTTTTTCTTACGCTTTTTACACCGTTTCGTAATATCAGCTTTTACACTGTGTGCGAATCACAAATGGACCACAAGAAACGTTCCAAAATGTCAAAAAAACAAATCACGCTTGGTAGTGTAATAAACTGGTTAAATCAACATAATTGCAAAAGTAGCTAGTTTTTCACTTTACAGTTCGTTACTTAAATGTAGCAGGTTATGTACACTTTATGTTAGATCTGTTCATTACTACAAGTGTAAGTAAATAAATGAACAACAAATAAGTAAAAGCAGGTAAATGGTCATTGTAATATGTACTGTGTTGATGTGTACTGTATAAGAATATCCTTAACCTCTTAAGCACATTGGTAATCTTTATTTATTCAGTAACAGTCACAGTAAGTGGATAAATCAGTGTAATTACAAAATAATTTTTTTTACACTGTGAACAGCAGTTGCTTAATCAGAGCTAGTTATTTACACTTTATATCAACTGTTCATTGTGAAAAACAAGAGGGCCCAGAACTAGGTGATACTGCTATACTGTGTATACTGATTAAAATGTCCATACTCTTCATACGTATCGCACAATTATTAGGATGCACAAAAAGAAAGCTGCTATTTATGCTTGGTCATACTGTTATACTGCTATCCTGTGTATACTTATGTTGTCTATTTACTGATCGTATTGTCTATACTGTTTGCACAACTCTTTAAGAACAAACAAACCCTTAAGAATGTACAACAAAGGATAATGACAGGGACATGTCATGGCTATTTCATCACAAGTACAGGATAGTGCTGAAACGAGCAGCCTCTTTCATCACAAGTACAGGATAGTGCTGAAACGAGCAATGTCTTTCATCAGTGCTCGGCATCTTTATACTGTTACATGGTTTATACCAGCTATGCTGTTCGTACTATTTACACATTCCTTCGACCATTGCTCATTTTTGTCTTACCTATATGCACAGTGCGCCGTCCACACACTCAGGACAGGTTAAATCTCACCCTTACCTTTTTAATATTTCTTATTTGCACTGTTTTGTTTTGTTTCACAATGTCTTATGTGTGTTTCACTTTATGTACACTGTGGATCGTGAGCTTCGCCATTTTGTCTCTCTGTATACTTGCATATGGTTGAGATGGCAATAAAGTTCACTTTGACTTTCACTAATGCTGACAGATAATTGCAACAACCAATTAGTGTCAAAATGTTGCCTCTTTTTTCTCATTAATACTGCTTTAAAACACTTTTATAAAATACCGAAGAAGACACTACCCCCATCCCCAACAAAGCTACAAACATTACAAATGTAAGGGCTGCATGACCCTAGCTAATTACTACACACTGATATAATTAACTATGTGTCTAGAACCTCATTGATATTATTTACAAGTGTGAAAAAGTACACCTAGTTATTAATATTTGACATCATGCATCAGTACCACATCCTTTGGAAACATATCAAATTTCAAAATTTCATCTATTTCTCCCTCAACTAAATGGCCACCAACAGCAAATAAAATTTCAGCAGCCATTACATGTCTGTGCCAGTGATGAAAAGGTTCAAATGGCACAAAATGTCAAACTCTGCATCACTACCATATTTTTATCTGGCCAAACTTTTTTAAATTTCATACATAGCGGTGCTGCAACTGAGAGATTTCAATATCTCAAGTTTAGTTAAAATTTTGATGTTTTTGATCACATTTTCTACATTTTCTTACACCTCCTATACTTCCATTTGCCTCACTCAATACAATGGCAAACTACAGCCAATCAGCAGCCTGTATGAATGCCCAGTTTTAATGAAATGTTGCAGGCTTGTTCATAATGGCATATAGATGCTTGTTTTTTGGTATCAGATTAGTTGTTAGAGTGAGGGGCTGAAGTGTGGGCCCATATCTTTGAGGATTTCAAACAGACTGCAAACAGATGGAAGGGAAAGGTGAAGAGAGTGTGAAAAAACAAAAAACAGAGGTAAAAGAGAAACAAGAAGATTGAGACCTAGCACTGATGGATAAAGCAACAAACAAATCATCAATGTCAAATCAAAATCTTACGACTTAATTTTTTTGTTTTGTTTTAATTAATGGTTTCCAATGAAAACATCAGCCGTCCCTTACATTGTGCAAACATTTCATCACAAAAGGACAAATAGCAATAGTTAAAACGGCCCAGAAAACCACATTTTTTGCATTATGTTGTAGTAATTTTGAGTACAATCTGTTTCTGAGGTTTTGTCATCACAGCACTGAGATCGCTTTTTGAGAGACTAGTCTCTGTCACTGTAGTCATTTACTATTAGCATATTCATTTACTCTTCCTCATTGCTGTTATCTGTCTCTCGCTCACTCTCGCTCCTGCAATAAACAACAAAAAGATGATTGATCTGGCAGCCTCCCTGATGGCCGCCAGCCTGCTAGCTGTATCACACGCTTGGTGGACGATGGAGGCGAGCTCCTTTGTCTTACAGTTCCGCCGGTAAATGAGGCTCTTTATCAAAGCTCGCGCTGCAGTGCCCCTCATTCGCTTAATTGAGACGCGCTTGTGTTTGTCTGTCGAAACGCTCCAGTGGTCCCATTGATGGCCAGCGTCTTGTTTATGTCATATCTGACTGAACCTGATCAATTCTGTCCAAGCGTCATGAATGATCACCAATAGCCAGTCACCTTTATTGACTGCAATTTTTCAAGATCAGGCCTTTAGTTGGTCTCGAAGCCTCATTTTCTTCAGATTCTTCTCTCTCTCTCTCCCCTTCTCTTCCTCCCTCTAAGCTTGCCTCATTCCATCCATCTCTGTCTCCCACTGCCTTCCCTAGTCTCCCCCATCAAACACTCTCCCAGTTCTCTTAACACCTTATTCTTCTTTTATCGCTGTACCCTGAAAAATAAAGATGCCATAAAGGTTCAGCGAGAGAAGAGCCATAGAAGAGCTCCTTTCCCCTCCTTATTAGCTTTTCAATTGACCTATCCATGTCAAGAACATTTTTATAGTAATTGTTGTTGGGGTGAACAAGCTTGACAGAGCATTGGCAAAATCCTTTCCAGCTTAAAGAGAAATTGTTGGACAGTCTCTACATAATGTTGTCTTTCCGAGCCGGACTATGTTGTTTCAGACAACCAAAACAAAGCAAGTTCAAAAAGACTTTTTGGTAGCATCCGATTTGCGACCATATCAGCCCAAATATGCAACTAAAGTAAGACCTTTATAATTCATCCAACTGAACTGAAATTGAAGCACATAAGCCTCAAGCCAAAAATGATAAGATTCTAAACTGCTGACCAAAAAACATGCCTTGAACATATTTATATTCAGGCTTACAAAAATACTTTCAATTTAAACTGCAGTCAAAATAATAGCGTGAAAAACCACAGTTAGATAGTTTCCCCAAATCATTCGGCTCTGCTTTAGGGAACCACAAGTGGTCCTTTAGGCACTTGCATTTTTAAGAGTATCCTTTTACATCCCTTTTCTCTCTCCTCCCCTTTACCTTACATTCCCTCTCCACACCTCTTCTGTAGTTAGGACTGGACCCAGGGCTTCTTTATGCCCCGCATGTCTCCTTTCTGTCCACATCCACTCGCTCTCCCTGTCTCCTCTCGTGTCCATCTGCTCTCCCCCTTCGCCATGCGAGGCCAATTAAAGTAGATCCTGGCTTCTTCTCTGACTCTGCAGAGATGCTCTCAAGGGCCACTAATTAAACACAAGCCATCCTTGCCTTTCTTTCTCTCTCCCTCTCCTGCAAGCTCTGTCAACATCTCTCTCCATCTGGCTCATTCCTTTGCCACGTGCTTCTCATTTTCCTTCTTTCTGTCATCCTCACCATTTCTTTCTCTATCAGCAGTGCACATGTATTACATTGTCTCATAACCTAGACTTGTAACTTAAATTCTTTTTTTTAAAAAAGCACTTAAAGAAATTTTGGATCACATCTAAATGATTTGATCAAATAGAGTTAAAAACCCATGAGAAATGGGTCACAAAATTTTGATATACTTGAACATATAATTATGTAAGAATGTATTGGCAGGCCAGTGATATATTGGTTGGCCTGGCTGTAAACGATTGGGTCGTTAAGTCCAATTTTTGTTTAACATGGTTGTACGCCATTAAGCAGCCATTTCTGCTTCTCCTACCAGTGCTCCCAGTGACTCCTCTCCAGGATTTGAGATGGTAGCACTAATGAGGTTGCCATGGAAATGCACAACAAACTCATTTCTGAGAGAAACAGACTAACCTGAGCAACCAAGAAAAAAAAATAACCCAGTGGTTTGAAGAAGCCATAGCATCTTCTGGAGTGTGAGGGGGTTGTGTGTGTGTGTGTGTGTGTGTGTGTGTGTTGGTGGGGTGTTCTTGATTTCAATGGCGTACTTTTTTGTACATGAAAAAATGTAAACACAAATATTTAAAATATTTCATACTTTCATTTTTTTTAAGTTTCTGTGACATACTACCTCAAGTATTTGAGGGTGTAAGAATATGCCAGGCACATTTGAGAGGAAACTGTATTGCGCAATTGCCCAAGAGGTGTTGTTTGTTTGTTGTGAGGCTTATGGGCACCACGTTCATTTACAGCTTACCTTTTCCAGATCCCCCAGTCTTAGGGAGGTACAAATTCATTTGCTCCCTCCTTTCATGATGCAAACCAAGACCAGTAAATACTCTCACTTTCCCTCTCAAACCTTCATTCCTCAAGCAAGACTAATCCTGACTAAACTCGCGGGATTTTTCTCATATGTGGTCACACTCCTCTCTCCCTCCATCTCTCCGTTTCTGTCTCTCTCTTGCCTCGCTGCTCCTGAAGTGGCACTAATCCTCCCCCTCTCTTGGTTTCGTCTCACTTCTCCTTCCTTTTCTGTTTTTACTTTCTGTCATTACCAGAGCAAAGCTAATCCCGCCTCCACCCATTCCTGCTCTTGATCCCATACATCCTTCTTACCTCTCTTTCCATCTCTTGTTCTCTATACATTTTTGGTTAAATTGTTCTGTTCCTCTTTTTATATCTTGCTTGATAAAAGTATTACGTTTACGGCATTGTCCAGAGTGATGTTCATCTGTGGTCATGTGGTCCATAGCTGTTCTTAATACCTGTAAAGTTATATTTAAACCAACATCTGCTTTTAACCAAGCTGCTGACAGCTAAGTTACACACCTTAACAAACCCTGTCAAACAGAAAAAAGTCAGAGGTTAACCCACAAGTAAGGAAAACAGTTAAGGGGCCGAGGCTATTTTTGTTTTTAAATATAAAGAAAATGATGTACAAGAGATGAAGAGGTGGGTCTTCAGACGACGCTTGAAAACAGAGAGGGACTCAGCAGATCTGATTGCAAGAGGGAGTTTGTTCCACCACTCGGGGCCCAAGACTGAAAAGAGTCTTGATGCATGTCTTCCACTTCTTTTGAGCAATGGAGGTTCAAGACATGCAGTGCTATTAAAACAACTAATGACATAAAAATTGTTGGAACCATTGACTGAATATTCTTTATATAATATATTCACTACTGGTCAAAAGTTTTCGAACACCCCAATTTTTCTGTTTTTTTGTATTGAAATTCAGTGTCTCATTGTTCATTATGCAGAAAGTTCTTCCCAACCATGTTGCAGAAGTTCCCATAAGTGTTGCTTTGCTTTCACTCTTCTGTCCAGTTCATCCTAAAGTAACTAGATGGAGTTTAAGTTTGGAGACTTCTGGCCACTACATGTTTTCCAGCTCACCATCTTGTTCTTTGTTCCAAGCTTGTTCTGGCAGAGCTTGGACTTATGTTTTGGGTCACTATCTTGCCATAGGACAAACTCAACCAACTATACACATACCAGAGGTCCTGCATGGAGCTACAGAATTATTTCCCACTTCTGGGTAACCTTACCATTTTTAATCCTCTCGCAGTTCAGCACTGTCCTTTGTACCATTTCGCGCAATTCATTGGACTTGAACTGTTTGAATTTCAATAAAAAAAAGGTTTGAAACACGTAGGTGTTTTAAAACTTTTGACCGGTAGTGTAGTGAAGTTGGTTTATTGTCATTTCACAGTACACATTGAAACGAAACATACTCATACACTGATTGGAACATGCGTCCACTATTGTTCTCAGTGGACATCGACATGTCATTTTCATGTTCATGTTGACATAAACCCTGCATTCACATGATGAAAATATTATTGATTTAATTAAAGTAATAAATACACACTGATGACGATTATTTTATCTACTCATATAGTAAAACAAAACATACTGCTTTTTTAAACCCACCCCCAAAATCAAGCAAATAAAGTATTTACATAACATTAACTAATGCTCTTGTTCAGAATGACAATATAATCATGGTTAACATGTGGGTCAGTGTAGCATTAGGTGTCTTGCCCGAGAACTCCTTGATGTAGTGCAGGGTGGTAGTAACCTAGTGGGTAAAACACTTGCCTGTGAACCTGATGACCACAAAGTTGCAGGTTCAAACCCCCCCACTTTCTACCACTGTTTCCTTGAGCAAGACACTCAACCTTCAGTTGCTCCAGCGGGACTGTCCCTGTAATTAACTGTAATTGACTGTATGTCGCTCTGGGTAAGAGTGTCAGCCAAATGACCCCCTTAACCTTTAGTGAGATGTGGCATTCATTCACTCTGTGTAACTGCTTATCCCTGACAAAGGTCCCGGGTTCCCGGAGTCTATCCTCATCCTGGGCGGGACGCCAGCTCACCACAGGGTGTACACACACACACATAATTCGCTCACACACTCACACCTACGGCCAATATAAAATCCCCAATTCTCCTGACACGCATGTCTTTGGACTGTAGGAGAAACCGGAGATCCTGGAGGAAACCCACACCACCACAAGAACATGCAAACTCCACACACACAAGACCAGGGCCCTAATTCGAACCCCCAACCTTGGAGGTGTAAGGCAACAGTGCTACCCTCTGCGCCACCACTGAGCCCCCATGGTGTGGCTATTCCTTGTAAATAAATGTTTATTATTTATTGAATCTCTAAATTATATACAGTCATATGCAAAAGTTTTAATACCCATGTGAACCCTCTGAATTACATGCTTTGTTCAAGTGAAACTGTAAACAGTAAACCTCGCTTTTCGCGGGGGTTACGTTCCAAGACCACCCGCTTTCAGTGAAAAACCGTGTTGTTGTGATGTGGTAAAAAAATATGCCTATTTTTATAGTGTAAACCCTAAATATGCCCCCAAATATGCTCCCAAAACAATTAAATTTCATTTTAAACTCAGTTTAACACATTACCCTGAAAGAAAATGTAAAGGTAAACCTGTTCTTGTACTGTATAGTTTATAATGAACTCCCGCAGTGCTAGAGTGTAAAATACTGACATTACCCCTGTATGGACTGCACTGTAATTCATGCATGTGCATTTTCTTTGGTATGTGTTGTCATTTTCTTTGCTATAAGCAGGTAAATACAGTAATAAATTAATTGAATTTACAGTAATAAAAATACAGAGCTTTAAGAAGAACAAAACGAAAAACACTCGAGATGCTCCGTGGGGGAAATTCTGGACTGCAGCGTCACAGGGCAGAACCAATCAGCAGCAAGGAGAAATAAATTTCTCGGCTTGGCTACTTTCAAACCTCCCGCCTCTGCGTACAGCGGCATTTTACCATCCCAAGACGCACTTTATTTGTGTTTCTCTCCACAGTACCAAAAAATGTGTGGTTATTTTTTTATATGGAAATGTGGCTGAATTTACATTAATATTTATGTTACAAAACTAGTCATTTATAAATTTCTTAATAATTTAGCTCTTAAATGTATGAAAATTTATCCGGGCCTCGTCCGCCACGCCCCCTCATCCACAGGGTTTATATTTGGGCACGGTGCTTAGCATGAGGACGAGGGGGCGTGGCAGACCAGGCCCGGACGTCACAAAAGTAAAAAAAAATGCCGAGGATATCTGCAGTTTCCGCGTTAGTGCGGGGGCTTCAGCGAACAATTATTAATTCAGTTCTCAGAAAAATCTGCGTTGGACTGAAACCTGACCTCAGGAATAATATTGATCTGATTCTATGGTGGAAAAGACCAGCACCACAGTGACAGGTCAGTGGGCTTCCGGCTGGTTAAAGTGTATCATGTTTTTTGGGGTTTTGTTTTTGCATCACTGCTAGATCAATGAGGCTGTATATTGGATTGCACCTCCAAGTCAGGACTTTGGGAGCATGTCCGACTGCATGGGGGTCGACGTGGCCACAATGTTATTTACAGCCCCACGGCATGGTCAAGGTTAATCCTAGACTCAGGCTCCACCCACATATAAACAGTCTGATATCTGTGCTGGGCATTGTGAGAAAAAATGAGCCTTATGTGCGATTGAAAGAAGTTGACAGTTACATTAAAAGTAATTCAAGCATTTAATTAAAGCTATTAGTATTAAGTAAGTGAGGCACTGTAGTGTGTTTACCAATGGGCCACTGTGTTTCCTGAGAGACTGTTTATGTGGTTGCACCAAGGCTTTTAAAATGACCTCCCTCTTTATGGTATGCCAGAACACCGGGCTGTGGTTGGTCAGTTCCTGGCCACATGAAGCAGCAAAACACAGAATCTCTAACAGAGAGTTAACCTTGACCCTGGCAGGAGAAGGCTTTGAAATCAGATTACAGAGTTTTCTTCAACTAGGAGTTGCCAGTGTTGCCCCAGTACATGGAAATCCAGAACTAACAGCAAAAGTGGCTCAAGGAAGCCTAAAGAGATCAAACACAAGGTCAAAAATACAGCTCTCAAATTGCCAAAAGAAACAGCCATCATATCATCTCAACAAATGCAAAAAATAAACACAGCAATTATGAGTAGTTTGCTCAGCTTCATGCTCCAGAGAATTGATTTTGCTTGCAGCACCAAATGTAACAAGCTTAACACATAGGGTTTGGCAAGCTCACAATAGCATGAAACAAAGTCAAAATGGCTTATTATTTAACTGATTTATTTTTCAGAAGATTTATTTATTTAGTTATTTTTACTTACATGTTTGGAAATGTTACATTAAACCCAAACCTAAACACTAAAAATTACAATTTGGGCTCCAGATAGTGACAATGTCAAAGGTTGCACAAAATGGTAAATATTACAGAAAGACCTTTCACCACAATTCATCACGAAGGATAATGTAAATGTCAGTTTTTGCTGTTCATTTGCATCTATCTTGCTGCCGCAGTCCTCACATGGGGCACAAGCCACCACAATGAATGCATATCTGCAACACTTTGTCATTTAGAGTGTGAACCTTGTCCATAAACTGCCAACATTTAGACTCTTTGTATATCAATTACATTTATATACAAAGTATTGCATGCCACACATTTACAAACAAGTTTTTCCTGTTATCTGATAACATTTGGCTTTGTAGTTTTTGGAGGATAAAACTGCATGTTTTTCAATGTTTTAGCAGTCTGTCATAGACGTCATATGGTTAACTAATAGAAACAAATATAATCAAGCTCAGGGACTAATTCAGGATTGTTATGAAGGTATTCCACCTTGTTGGAACATATACATGGTTATCACAAAAGGTAAATAATGTAAATGTTAAATAATTTTCTTGGTTAATATATGTCCCTGATGCCATCATAGTATTTTTGTTCTTAAAACAATAACAAAACAATTAAACCAGTATTATTTTAGGATACATTATACATTAGGGACAAATAATACCAAATTTTTGCGTCTTACCTCCTAAAGTAGCACACAAATACGGCAAACATTTAACACAGTTGTCTATCATTTAAAAATCATCGGTCTAACATGATCATAACAGGGTGGAACGGAGTATAATGGAGCGCCGGTGTTAACAGGTTCTAACCGTGGAGGAGTTTTCCCTCATTGTCCTGTCTGCTTTGCCATGTGTAATGTGTGGATCTCCATAATACTGTCTCAAAATAATCAATGTTTTCCTCCTTGCAACGTGCAAACTGAGGGAGGGACACAATAAATAGCTCTGTGTGTGTAGTTCTTTAGCACAATCAATCATGATGACAAGTGGCAAAACAACTCTTTGTTCAGGTGGCTAGAAAGAATTCCAAATTAGAGAAGCAGACAGGCAAAATTATGTTTTATTTATATTTGATTTACAAGACTCAGTAAAGATACTCTTTGAGTACCTTTAAAAGCGCTCTATAAATAAAATGTATTATTATTATTCTAATTCAGTATAGCCAATAACAAAATTAAAATATTTAGAGGTATAATTTTTGAGGACATTATGAATTTGAATACATCTAATATATATATATATATATATATATATATATATAAAAATAGGTATTATATGTGTATTTGAGCATGTATATGTGTGTATATATGTGTATTTGAGCATGTATATGTGTGTATATATGTGTATGTGTGTGTATATGTGTGCATGTATGTATGTACATATGTATGTATATACATATCTTTATCCTGTAAATTCTTATACATTATTTTTATGCACTTTCTGTGGAGCTCACTGAAATATCATTGTATAGCCGTGTATACAATGGCAGTAAAGATATCTATCTATCTGTCCGTCCGTCCGTCCGTCCATCCATCTATCTGTCTATCTATCTAACCATCTATCTATCTATCTAATGCTGATCACTCAAAGAATCCACTAATCATACCATCTTTTTTCATTCATATATTGCAAATGTTACATATAGTGGCACCACTTAGTGCAGTTAAGACCTGTTATTAGGTTTTTAGAAACAATAGGGTTTTAGCAGGTCCTATCTATATGACTTAACAAGCAGCAATCATATCATATCACATACCAGAATGTTTTCTTTAAAAAAATTTTCTTTAATAAATGCATTATAGTCACATTCTGAATTATTGTATATATTGTATATATATTGTACAATATTGTATATTACATAATATTTTAGTTGTTATATATATGTTATATTTAGTTTGAATACTATACACTGTAAACACATGCACACGAATTGCATGTTTATGATTGCACATAAGAGATTTGCATGTAAAATCCTAGGAATTAATGTTTAGTGTTCCAATTGGCCACGGAAAGAAGCTGTTTTTCAGTCTGTTGGTTCTGCTTTTGATGCTTCTAGACAACCTTCTACAAATCAACAGAAATTTTAACTGTAAGCCAGCAGAAATATTCTCCATAACAAAACCTAACAGGGTGAACTTTGAGAGTAAGAGAAGCAGGATAAAATTTCAGAAACTAGGAGGTAGGATTGACCTACCTCCTAGTTTCTGACCTCAATTTGCACCGCTGAATTCCTGTTATAAAAAAAAAGAAGAAAAAAAAGATATTATTGGTCTCAATGGAATTGTATTCTTTTTTGCAAAGTGAGAAAGTACATTCTAACAGGGTGGAAGATGACCTCAGGGAAACAGTAAATGAAGAAAATAAAACATAACTATAGTTTCATCTGATTTATTTGTGATTAGAAGGAGTTTAGCCTAGCCAATAACAAAATTAAAATATTTTGAGGTATATTTTAAGATTACTTTGCACTGGGGACATTATGAAGTTCAATAAATCAACTAAAATATTATGTAATATACAATATTGTATTTTTAAAGCCTCTGTTTAGGTGAGAAATAAAGCCTAAATGTATAATTTAAGCCATTTGTTATTAATAAGTGACTCATTGTAGAGTAAGTAACTCACAAGAACAGAAATGTTATGGTATAACAGGAACATGTACACATATTGCCATGACAACCAGGGGATGGGATTCACCACATCATGGATTTTCCACTGGGCACTGGTCCAGTTACCAAAGGGTGCAGTTTTATGGGTTTTGGTCGCTTTCTGTGTACACGTAGACATTTGCATGAATGTGTGAGAACAGTATTTCAGCAGTATTTCTTTTCATATCAGCCAATGAGCTAAATTGCTAGATAAATATCTAATTAGCCAAATTAGACACTTTGAATGGTTACATTTCCAGTCGTCTCAAGCTTTGAAAACAAGCTAGAACCTTGTTCCTTTCTTTCTCGTTTAGGACAGTTCTCATTTTGTTTGGAAAATATGGAAATATGCCCTTAAAAACCAATGCATGTGATTACGGTTATGACCCGATAACAAGTAATAAAATCAGATCGGCAATATTAGCCAAATCTTGCATTTTTCTCACTTTTTTTTTTTTTGTATCAGTGAAATTATTGTTGATGATGTGCTTTAAAATTATTGTTGACACTACTGTTCATTGCTGATAATACTATTTTGTAGGTAACGTAGGTAACTATGCAGTTATCATAGCATAGGAACTAACGAATAAGTGGTGCTGTATTAACACCTAGATCACTATTGCTAACTAAAGAGTCCTTGTTGGGAACAAGCAATTAGAGTAGTTCATTATTAACTAAACAGGGACTTCTAA
Organism: Hydrocynus forskahlii; assembly: GCA_037974365.1. Lineage (NCBI taxonomy): Eukaryota > Metazoa > Chordata > Actinopteri > Characiformes > Alestidae > Hydrocynus > Hydrocynus forskahlii. The sequence goes on along the minus strand of JBBPCX010000147.1, from coordinate 5,617,653 downwards.
CTCTTAAAACATCTCACAGAGACCTATTTATTGACCATAGAGCTTTTATAGCAACTAAATGAACATTAACTGCTCGTTTGATGATTCTTACAATTTGGAAGATGATAACCTAAATTCAACAGTGAGTACGAAAGTGTTCATTTGTCGTGCATGAACACACCACAGCAGAGCAATGTGAAACTGTTCTCTGTATTTAACCATTCACCAAGTGAAGCAGCAGGCAGTTAGGAACACAGTGCCCAGGGAGCAGTGTGTGGGGGCGGTTCCTTGCTCCAGGGAACCTCAGTGGTCCCACTGGCAGTCCTGGGATTTGAACCCATGGCCTTCTGATTGCAGGGACAACTCTCTAACCTTTTAAATTTACATTTATGGCATTTATCTTACCTTATCTTTAGCAGATGGTCTTATCCAGAGCTCAAATAGTCCACATCTGTTCTTCATACCTGAGAAGCTATACTTAAATCAACATCCACTATTCAACCAAGTTACTGCCACCATAACAGATCCTGTCAAAGAAAAGTCAGAGGTTAAAGCATAAATAAGGAAAACATGGAGTTAAGAGGGTAAGTGCCCGAAGGTTTTGGGGTTTATTTGCAGGCCACCAGTTGTTCTGCATTATCTAAAATCATGTATTCTTAATTCATGTTGGCACCACAAAGGCATGAACAGAGCCTGTACAGGCACCACACCACATTTTATTTAATGATGTTCATACTCATTGTACTCCATCCTTCCTTGGCTAGCAACCTTTATTCATATTTATGTAAGGGCTAAAAATCAGCCGAACAGGACACTAACTGAAATATTTATAATATTGTTTTGGCGTACCTCTCTCTGGTTGCAGGATGTGCAGGATATGGTGCATTTTACAAGCAATCTTGGAGTTAATTTTCATAAAAACTAACCAATGAATGTTTTTACCCAGAAAACCAAAAAGTCTTGGGACCTAAGATAAGATAAGATAAGATAAGATAAGATAAGATAAGATAAGACAAACCTGTATTAGTCTCACAAGCGGGAAGTTTGCATTGTGGCGGCAGAAAGTGGACAGAACAAAGTTAAGAGCAGCAAAAATGAAAAATAATAGAGTAAAAACTATACCAACTGTACTGTATAAAAAGTACACTATACTAACAGTCTAGAAATATACATTTCTAGCAGTCTGAAAGCATATCTTGCAAAGACTCTAGGCCAGTCTGAGAAAAAGCATTCTTGTTTATAAAAATACTGTATGGTTCACAAAATCATAGCACAAAGGGGGGGAAGCAGTTGGACATAATTGTTAAAACAGGTGGAAAAATAACTGACAGAAATCAGACTGCTGACCTGCAGACCCTCCACTGCAGTGGGGGGGGGCTGAATTCCAGAGACTTGAAAATGACAGCTTTGTTCATTGTGCTCGAGCTAAGAGATTGTTTTCATCATTACCAGCATTTGAAATAGATAAATATGAACAGTCTTTTCAGTTCAGTTTATGTCCTTGGACTACATTTGGCCATCAAAACAATGGCAGAAAAGACACACAGCTGACATTTTTGAAGTATGCAGCATGATGATGCAATATACAAAAGAACATGCTGCAGTCTGTGGATCTTTACTTACTAAAAAGCAGAGAATTGTGTGTAGAAACACAAATTACAATATTTGGTTATAGAAGATTTAAAGGGGACATATTATGCAAAACTCACTTTTTTAAAAAACAAGTTATAATAGGTCTATGGGCTATACAAAACATGTCCATGAAGTTCTTTGCACAAAATCACTCTCACATAGATCTCACCAGCTTTATTCTTCACAGTTTCTGTCCCTTTCAATTTTATGCAAATAAGCTGTTGCTGGTCACGCCCCACCCATCCCATGCTTACGAAACGAAACGAAACGAACAAGCGAGTTCATACTTAACTGCGACAGAAACACAAAAGTCATTATTTGAAAGTACTTACTGTCAGATCCCCAGTCAGCGTCCGCTAGGGGCCGCTATTGTGATGGTGAGCTAGAAGGGTTCTCAGCTGCCAAGGATGAGACTATATTATGATCAGGTGTTTTGTGTTGGTATTTTGTATAAAAGCCTGTGTTATGTTATAGTTCTTTGTCTGTTCTCCCTCACCCAACCCTCAGGTTTGTGTTCGCCAGGTTTTCCTGGGTGTTTGTGTTTTCGGCCATCGTGCCCCTTTCTTTTGGTATGTTTGAAAATAAAACAAAGAAAAGCACTATGGAAGTCTGCGTCTGTGCCTCCAGGCTGAGCGGGCACAGTCCGAGCGTGACACTTACATGTCCCTCATCTGCTGACTTGTCACGGACAGTAGGTACAGATCCCCCCACGACGCTGAAGTTAGCTCCTTATTCACAGCTCCTTATTCCAATTTTCTGTTCCACCTTAAATACTTAGGGTGGAACTTTTTAAGGTGGAATGAAACCGATTGTTGCTGGGACACGGCCATCGGAAACGGAGCTGCGCAGTTCTTTGGTTTTCTTTGTCTGGGAGAAAGTGTAGGGATTTGTGCTGTGCTTTGCAGCAACAACACAACACTTCATGTGTGACTTGCCTTTGCCTGTAGACATAGTGCTCGGCTTATCCATGCTCGTTGTCAGTACCCAATCCATGCTGGCTGCCCGATCGGTTCCGAAAGCCGCCATGTTGCTGCCCGATCCGTCCCAGGTCGTAAAATACTTTCATACACGACTTTATGGCACAGTCGGATCCGCCTGTTCTGCTACTGAGTTTGAAGCCAGCGAGAAAGTCTGTGTTTTGTTCTGCCCTCCGAGAGTTTATTGAGGGCCAAAAACTTTCTCCCAACTTGGACACAGGTTTGCGATAAAAAAAAGTCACTCGGGTGCCAGCAAACTATGTCCTGAAAGGTGAGCAATATTAAGCAGCTCTTGCTGGTAGAGTTAACGTTAGCTAATGCTAGACCAAACAGAGCTGGAACTTAACCTTCTAGTCAATCATATCTGTTTTATCAGAAACAGGTTTGGAGCGTTTTGCATTAACACTACATACGATTGCATATAATAATTGTGATTGAAATTAGATTTAATAGGTGCATTTGTGTAAAAATGCCCTACACTGTTGTTTTATGTGGTTTGTGATTTCCAGCACACATTCATCAGTAGTGGCTTTAGTGAAGAGTTGATGTCTTTTAATAACATTTTTGGCATCATATTTTCAAGTGGTTTGTGTTTAGTATACCAATTAGATGTAAAGCTAAAGTAACATATATCCACTGTGTACGTTTTGAAATGCTATGGGGATTCAGTGAAACAACCCTTTCTTCTCTCTCAAACCAACAGACGATCAGTTATTTTATAGTGGCCGTAGCAGGCAGTACATGAGGCTGGCTGTCCTGTCAGAAGAGCAAAAGTGGGCAGTGCTGGAGGAATGCCACAACACTCCAGGCACAGGCAACCACAATGGTGTGAGGGGCACCAGAGACAGGGTGGTTGCTGGACATTACTGGCCCAATGTCACAGATTGGGGAAAGATTATTTCATTGGATGAAATTGAACATCAACATTTATGAAGATCTAAATAATTGTACAGTTTACTTTTTATACAGCTTTAGATTTTACATTTTGTGGGCTTTGCCTTTTTAATATGCCAAACATTTCGTTTTAACCAATGACTCCCTGCATCAGGTCAAATGTTGTCATCACTGTCAACTGAACGACCCAATTAAGACAGTGGCACCTGCTCTGCATCCAATCAAGGTATAGTCTACTGTCTGATGCACAATTTCTATGTACTGTAAAGACTTTTTCTATTTAATATGGTAATAGAACATATTTTTACAGGTTAATGAGGCATGGGAAGTGGTTGGAATGGACCTTATTGGCCCTCTAAAGGAGACCACTAGAAAAAAAACAGTACATTCTGACTATGACCGATCTTTACACTAAATGGGTCGTTGCAGAGCCTTTGCAAACCAAGTCTGCAAGTGAAGTGTCCGCTGCATTAATTTCAAAAATGTATTTATTTGGAAGGGTCCGTAAAGTAATTGCAGACCAGGGAAAAGAATTTGTGGAAAAGGTATGTGCAGTAATGCTTATATCATTACTGAGTGATATGTGATGGATGGTGCGATGTCATGTCTTTCTATGTTTCTGGCAGCTTAATAGCAGGATCTTTGAGGCACTGAACATTAAGCATTCTGTGTCCAGTGCATACCATCCCCAGATCAATGGTCAAGTAAGTGTCACACACACATTAGTTTCACTTTGCATATTCACTTGAAAGAAATGGAAATCAAGAGACCAAAACATTAGTGAAAAATATTAGTGGGAATCTCATTTGTACTTTTAGTCATTGTATTTTGTATTTATTTGGTAAAGGATGAACGGACCAACCAAAACATTAAGCGTGCACTTAGAAAATATGTCAACAAGGAACACGACAACTGGGATTTGCATCTGCAGGCCATTGTATATGGCATCAAAACCGCAAAGCAGATTTTTTAAAAACATGTTTTAGTTGGATAGCTTTTGTTACGTGGTGTGTATCATTTTATTTTTGTAATGCTTTTTTGTATTGCTGTTAATGCATTTAAAAATGTTTTTAGAGATCTACACACCACAGTCCATATTACCTGCTTTTCCATCGACATCCCCGTCTCCCTGAGGTGATGAATGCCTGTCCTGTTGGAGAAGATTTTAAAATACAGGACCCAGAGGATGAACTTGAACTTGACTAACATTAAAGCCCTCAATGAAAAGGTGGGTGCTGCTGTATCTGTAACTGCATGTGCTGTACTGTAATATACTAAATGCTTTTCACTGATCATTTAGGTTCTTAACAACATTGAGCAGGCACAAAGTCAGCAGAAAAAAAGTTTTTCTGAAAGAAAAGGGAAGCGACTTAGACAGTGTTCCCTGGAGGCCGGTGATGAGGTGCTGATACGTGAGAATCCCAAAAAACGCAAAGTGGGTGACACACTTCAGAACATGCACCAAGGACCATTTACACTTACAGCAGTGTCAGCTAAAGGTGTGGCGACCATAAGAAAGGGAAATGACAACTTCCAGGTGTTGAACGTGTCCAGACTGAGACCATATTACAGGGTTAAAGGTGAGATTAAATGCATTTGTCATTGTTTTTGTTGGTTTATTCTTTTACAGTCTTTAGCCTTACACAAGTGACATGAAGAATAATACCTATTGTATCATGCAAGGTCATGGCAAAACTCGCATAGAGAACCCTGGAGACCAAGCAAGTGCACAGCTGACAGACCACCAGTATGCCAGCCATGGTCCTCTGTGGTTCAGTGATTTGGGGCCACTCCAAAATGGACTTGTGAGTGACAAATCGATAACTTTTCATGTACAGTATGTTAGTCTGCCTCTCGGGCACAATGCATGGCCTAAGTGTTCTCAGAAGCTTAAGGTTTATTGCCACGGTATGATTGCATATTTAAGGAATTTGTTTTGATGGATGGTGCCTAAACATTAAGACAAAGTACCGCTATAGAGCAAAAATTTTAATGTCAATCACTAGTATTGTTTTCATTCTTAGTTGAAATATGTTCTTGATAAAACACGTCCGGCACAAGAGCTTATTGTGCGTGATGGCCCCATCTGCCTAACACGTGAAGACTTTTGGAGTTTAGGATTGAAGCAGAACATGGAAAGCAATGTAAGCAGATATTTGCTACAGTTTGAAGATTATTTGTGGGAGGGCGTTGGGTGGGAGATTTTGTAATCATTTCTGCACTTTCTGTGTCAGTAGATTGGGAATGCTTGTTTCAAAATCATCATGGAATCGGCCTACAGATATGTACATCAGTCATACTTGCCTCAATTTCATTTTTTTTAATTTTAGGTAATTCTGAATTTATAATAACTAGGGAATGGATGTCCACATTGTGGGTTTGTATGCGGTTCCCACTTGGAAGATGGGTGAGATCCGATTACCGGTGAGTTCAGGTACCTCAATATGTGACATAAATGCAGCACACTTGATAAGGCAAAGATATTGGAAATGCAGAGTTGCTTGGATTTATGTGTGTGTCCAAACTTATGTTTACAGGAGCACATAGGCTCCAAAGATGCCCTTATAATACCCCCATGGAGTAGGCAGCCTGGTGAAGGAGACCATTACATGCTTTGTGTACAGTTTCAGTTATTAGCATTCGTTTCCATAGGCACGGCCCATATGTGTGTTTCTGTAATCGTTATGATATGCAGTATGTTTTTTACAGGTGTTTTTGATAGCACAGAGAGAGGTTCTTTTCTTGGACTTTCTGCGTCAGGATGGTTTTGGTGATGAGACCTACAGGAGCATATTTAGGTACATTCAGTCTAAAGACTTTGTTGGCCTTCTTATGGCTTAAGTCTGACACATGTAGACATAACAAAAACTGTCAATGTGAAGTGGGAAAAAGGTGATATTTGCACCTGACATCAGCTACATATGTCATTGGACAATTACTGGAAGCTGGCTTACATAAACACGTTATTCTACTTGGTATGACTTTGTAACAGCCTTAAGAAAATTGGTTCAGTTTTCCTCAACATTCTTGTTCTACTGCCTCATTTTTTCAGCGGAAGCCTTGTTCTATGGCTTTAGGTTCTCAGCAGAAGCCTTGTTCCCCAGCTGCTGGTGATGCAATTTATCATCTGCAACACAAATGTATTATATTGTTTTACAGACAACTTGCAGATGTCACTTTTCCTGGTGGTTGGACCGAGAAGACCGCTCGAGACATTAATGTAAATGTATTTTAAGTGTTCTGTTTTTCATAGGAACATTACATACACCCTCATAGAATATTGAATGTATCATCATTTTGATGATCATTTGTCAGCACTATATTTGAATAACGGACTTTCTCTCCAGTCATTTCCCCATTTCCCCCCATGCTTTTTTTCTTTTTTGTCTTAAGTTGTTCTAATCATTATGTTTCTCACTATTACACAGTATGCCCTCTGCATCTGCACTGGTTCTCCATTTAACTTTGCTGAAGTAAGTTGTAATTAACATAACTTTGGTAAACACAATTTGCATCGCATTTCACTAACATTCAATATGTGTTACAGAGTGATATTCCATCTATTCGCGAGTGGTGGTGCATTCAGCTCATGGAGTGGCTCTCCACTGAAGGGAAGATGAATTTTTAAAAGTAAAAATATTGCTCTGCTTTATGATGACATAAAATGTTAAGGGGGTACTTTGCTTATTCAAAAGGCACAGACAGCGCTTTGCCTTTTGGACAGGCGAGGCAAAGGCACTGATGGCTGGAGCAGTAGAGCCACTTTTTAGGCTGCCCCGCAGACATACACCAGGCAACCCAACAAAGGTATGGCCAGTTGTCCGTCCAGCATTTTGTCACTTCATGTATCGACTAGCTTGTCTTCTGTTGTTGTTACTCATGTATGGTAGTGTCATACCAACGGTTGATCTTATGGTCATGTCAACATCAGCTGTTTTACTTTGTTGAAGGAGGAGACCATCATTGTAAAGGATCTACTTCTGGCTGTAGCGTGGGTTCACAGCAACAAGGGAATGTTCACCAGTCTTGTTAAAGAGCCATCTTTTCTTCAGCTGAGCAAAGTGGACCAGTACCCTGAGGGTGCTGCTAGAGGAAGGGGATCTTCAAGCCAAGGACCCCTTCATGTTTGAATATAAGAACATGGAGGACATAGAGGTTTTCCTCCAAGCTTGTACTGATCAGTGGGGCCCTAAAGTCAATGTTATATGTGCAGTGTAGACTGGACACCGGTTAAGAGCTCCACACACAAACATACACTTGATCCAGGTTGGACAATGGTTCATTTATCATCCACCCTTTTTTTCTTTTCTGTGCTTTTATCCCAATTTGCCTGTGTTAATTATTGCACAATAAAGAAGAGTCTAATTTGGTTATGTAGTGATATATGGTCTGTTGGTTGTGTCAATTAATGTTGTTTAAGCACTGTAAGCTTATACTTTCTTATTTCTCTTATGTAAAAAGAATAATTATAAATGCTTAAACATCAAAATTTTCTGCAATCATCTGTAATCCATAAAGATAGATGTTAATAAAAAAGGACCTGCAAATTAAGCCATCTACAAAAGGTAAGTAGTTTAAAAACAAATTATTACATAAAGAACTTAAACTAAATAAACAAATCACTATAATTACAAAAATAACAGGATGAACTGAAATTACATTTATGGCATATTTGGCCTCCACACTATTTGTATTTTATTTTTGAGGCAGTGTTATTTATATATATGTGTATATACATATGTATATATATATA
>JBBPCX010000147.1:5565436-5605717 GCA_037974365.1 Hydrocynus forskahlii | reverse complement strand
GGTGATCACTAATCAGTACCTCATAAAGCAGAATGAGGTGCTTGTGTAGGAATTTAACAGACACTGGGGTGGAATGGTTGTCATACTTATAGAGATGCTGATTTAAAAATAAATTGCAGTCGTCTCTTTTTTTTATTCAGAGCTTTATATGTGTATATATATTAAAGTTAAATATAAAAACACCAACATTTTACATATGTGTTCATTGATGTGAAGGCTTATGATGACTGCTGCAATCTGAGAACTAACAGGCAAGGAACAGCCCACCCATGATGGAAACTGAACTGAAATCCACTACATATAAAAGAGAACAATGAAGAAAGCTCACTCTCTTCTGTTTTACTAAAATAATGTATTTTAATTAAACGAATATTTTGTGCCAGAGTGCCTGATTTAGAGTGGCTAACTAAAAATAAAAATAACCTCTAGTTTATTTTCCCTGTTGCTTGGTTTTTGTATGTTCCTTGTGTCCTTTTCCCGTTTTCTTGTCTAAATTGTTGTTGTTTAACCATGTGTCTGCGTATCCATGTAAGTCTGTTGTTGTTTTGATCTTATCCGTGTCTTAGCCCAGGACCCTTATTATGCTGTTTATCTGTGTACCAGTTCACCCCTGCCCAGATGTGCTCGTTTCCCTTGTAAGTATACATATGTTTCATTCTGTGTTGCTTGGTTCATTGTGATAATCTCCTGTTGTTACTTAGTTTGTTTTTGTGCTGTGTTGGTTCTATGTGTTAATCTCCTGTTGTTACTTGGTTTGTTTTTTCGCTTGGTATTCGTTTAGGATTCTGTGCTTTGCCCCAGTGCTTTGCGACTAGTTTTTGTTTTGGGTTTTTGGACTCGTATTTTGTCCCCGTGTCCTTTCCATGTGTTTTGCCCTGCATCTTTTCTTTTCTTGTTAATTAACTGTGTGTTCGCATGTACATCCATCTCCTTGTCATCACAGGGGCCACATCATTTAAAACATATTTGCAACTTAAATAGATGGTCTCATTTAACTAAATTCCACATTCTTGAAGGGAATCATTTTTTCAAAGTACCCACCCACTGTATTTCCTGTCATTTTTCTGTGTTGTATTCACAGCACCCAGTGCATGTGACCGCACTGTTGTAAAAAAAAAAAAAACAATGCAGCTGTAGAACAATCTTTTAGGCCACACAAAAAAAAAAAAAAACATTCTAAAGTGTTTGTAGTTCTTTTTAACCTGAACCATGGTGTGTTGGAGATCCAAAAAAGAAAAAAATAATAATCAGATGTCTTACTTACATTTACCAGATGCTCTTCCCTAAAATGTGACCATTCCATCGTACGTGAATACGCCGCAGCACACAGTGCTCCACTAGCAGTCCTGGGATTTGAACCCACAACTTTCTGATCACAGGGCAAGCACCCACTAAGCGACCAGTTATCCCTGAGTGAAACTGCTTTGTTGTCAACATACCCTTGAACTAACACACTGCCAGCGACAGAAGACAGTGCTGAAGATATACAATACAATATACAATAGATTACAAGATCTCTTAATACATGCAAAATTAGTGATAGAGTAAGTGCATTTCACTACCTGTACTGAGGCTCAAAGGGCTCATGGTAAGTTCAGCTTTTAACCTTTGCCATCATGTCGGGCAGGGCCGGTCCGCTTTGAAGGCCAACATCAAGGTCCGACATGTAAGGCTATATATAACTCAAATGAGAGCACAGGGGTAACTTGCATGTGTATTATAGTCATTATAGACACAGACTCATTGTCATAGACTCAGTTTTATGAGCTTATACTGCCAACTGCCAACAGAAATATGATTTAGTGAAACTTCACTCTCAGTACTGACACTGTAAAACTAGTCATGAGTCACATGTTAAACCTTGTTAAGTGAACTTTCTGTAGGGTGTAGGGTGGTAGGGGCCTAGTGAGTAAAACACCTGCCTGTGAACCTGATGACCACAAAGTTGCAGGTCCAAACCCCCCCACCCCCCCACCCCCCAGCTAGAGCTCTTAATTGACGTAAAGAAGAGGAAGAATTTCACACTGTGTGCTGTGGTGTGTGCACGCCTGAGTATAAGGGGCCACTTCAATACCTACAACATACATCAGTGCTGGTTCTCAACAAGATGATGAGTTGAGAACCATCCTGATGGTGTCTTCTGGTGTTCCTATGAATTTTAATTAAACATTTGGAGCATTCTTTAAACTATTTTTGAGATTGCCCTCCCTTTTCCTTTCCACAGCATTTCACTTCCTGTTGTTTATCTCCTGTGTTAATCTCTGTCTTAATGTAATAACAGGTTGTGCCACATTCAGCAACAGCTGCAACTAAACATCTCCTACAATGGGCCAAAATTCCTCTATGGTGTAGAAGACTGATTTCCACTCTTGTCTGCATAAGTAATTGACTTCAGTTACATTGGAATACTTTTGAATACAAACTGCCCATACAGGGTCTCCATCTCAAGAATGCTTATGCTGTTAAAGAGAGGCGAGACTGGCTATTTTTGAGGCCTGAGAAAGCCTATCAATCCTTGGACTTTTAAGTGCATTAAAGGAAACCTCAAGGAAAGGAAACCTCAAGGACCTCAAGAAAAGGCACAGTCTAGTACTTGAAGCCACAGAGGATTACCTGGAGGGTAGAGTAACCCATCTGAAAGGTTGCAGGCCTTGCGATAAGTGAAGGCCATGGTTTTGCACCCTTCACAATTTTAAGGTCTGTTCCTTTAAACCTTTAATGGCAAGAAAACTCACTGACCTGTTTCAGTCAAAGAGAAAGTAACTTATGGTGGGAGTCCTTTGCTATTGACTAATAGCAGTCAAGATTATTTTCAGAGAAATCATCTTGTTCCCCTTTTAATTATTTCATAGCTGTGAAGAGTATTAAATTAGACATTTTTAATGGCTTTGTTATTCTAGTATATCATATTGTTATATTAGAATGCTAATAATAAATTTGTTTCATTTGTTCGCTGGGTTATGTGTTAGGACTTTTGGATACCTGGAAACACACGAGATGATAAACATCAATAAATGAAATTCATTTAAACAGAGCGTATTTATAACATCTTTAAAAAATCGTACATATTTCCATTTCAAATTGACCCCCCCCCCCCAGTGGTGTAACGAACTCCCCCTTGCCATCAGATCTGCTGACAGATCGTCCCTCTCTGTCTTAAAGCATCGTCTGAAGACCCACCTTTCCAAGGAGCACCTTGGTGACTATTTAGAGGTAAATGGTAAATTTTAACCATATATGCTTGTAATTGAGATAAACATCTGACATTTTGACATAAATTGTGATGACTGTATTTATTTAAAAACCACCAGGCCTCAAATATTGGCTAAGTAACAAAATGTATCTTTTGGGTTCCAATCTCTGCCTGTAGCTTCCCATTCTTAGCATGTGTGTTTTCATCACCACCATATGTTACACTGCAGCACATAGTGGACAATATCTTTGGAACCTAAAGGACATTTTTGGACTGTTAAAGCACCTAAAAACGAAATGAACATATACGTACATGTATTGATGTGTAATATTTAGTGTTATAATTCATTCTGTGTACAAATGTATTTTGATTCCCATTTATTCCAGACTGAGATCTTAATGCACATGAGGGCATTACTGTGAATTCTTATCCTGCATGAGGGTTAACTGAGGTAACACTGAGAACTGAGTCGGAGAAAAAGAGAACTAATTAACAGATATAAAAGGGCCTAGGTCAATAAAAAAATGGCCACTTAACCTCGTCAGTGTCAAATTATACCAAACTCAGGCCCCCAGTTTTCTTTCCTTTATTTAATTAATTTACTTTTTTCTGAAAATTGAGTTTTGTTTTGAATGGTCTAAGTGAAGTACACTTTGTGTGTGGCTGTGCGCAAGGAACACGTGTGATTTGGCTCCAATAATTTCTTTATAAATAAAGCGACAGTTCAAACCTCTCTGTCTGTGGTCTGTGTGTGCTTTGCTTACCTGGGTAGGAGACGGCACTGTTGGGAGAAGGCAAGTCGGTGGAGGCAGTGTGATCTGAGAAACGCTTTCTGCAGGAAACCCTGGGTCCTGGCACTCAAGTGAATGTAACTGTGACACATACCACATTGTTGCAAACCAAGTATGCACCTTCATAGTGTATTCAGTGATGTATTCAGTGTATCCAGTTCAATCCAACTGAACAGGGCTGGCATCTAACTGACTGTGGGGGGGCACTATCGATCGTGAACTATATTCATATGAGCAAGACTAGAGTGTGTAGGGGGGCGTGGCGACTCGCTAGGGGGGCAATGCCTTCGAATGCCACCCTCCCCCCCCCCTTGACGCCAGCACAGCAACTGAACATGCCTGACACAGACAATCTGCTATTGTGTACAGTTTAGTGTGTGCATGCCATGTGATTGGGAGAAAGGAAGCAGCTGAGTTCAGTGTGTGGGTGATGTACAGTTTCCTGTTCAGTTCTGATTTAGGAGCCTAGTGGCCTGGGGAAAGAAACTGTTCCCCATCCAGGTAGTGAAGGTCCAGATGCTGTGAAGCCTTCAGCCTGACAGAAAGAGGGAAAAGAACAGGACAAGACTACACAGAGTGCAAAAAGAGACAGTGCAGGAAAAACACATCAGCAAACAATATTACAAGACAGGTCAGCACACAGTTCAGGCAAGAAAAGCAGTGACAGTACTAGTATTATTCATAGTATGATCGAACACATTATGACAGATACTGCATTATAGCTGTGGGATAACTGCACATGCAAAGTTAGGAGTGGCAGTTACAGTGTGCATTTTGTTTATGATGGAAAAATTGAGATTTTTGACTCCAAATGTTCAAGGTGAGTTAGCATAGAAGTAAAGATAACTACAAAGAAAAGCACTGAATACCAAGTTTTAAATATGGCGGAGGATCTGTGATGCTGTGGAGCTGTTTTTCCTCCAGATTGTATTATGGATTCCAGGAGGTACTAGATGATTTTAAATTAAGCCGGTTAGCCCCTGCCAAGAACCTAAAACTTAGTCATGGTTGGATCTTTCAACATAACAAAAAATTAACTCAAAAATGAACACAAAGTCAACCGTTTGCTAGGGCCAGCTAAGTCCCCTGACATAAATTCAATTTAAAAACCTCTGGGATTAACTCAAAAAGTGCTCAACAGAAGACCCACGACTACAAAAGATCTGGAGAGGTACTACATTGAGGAATGGTCAAAAACACCTGTGTTTACAAGAGAACACTTAGTGCTGTTCTGTTGGTAAGGGGATTGCTCACAACACTAAATGAGGGGTTCCTTGTGGTAACTGAATGCTACATAGAATGTATGTATTTCTTGGCAAATACATTAGGAGGAATTTTAATCAGCGTTCTCCATTCAAATCAAGTGAGGGTGCCAGTAATTCTGGAAAGCACTGTATGGTTGTTAGTTTCCTTCATTTGAAAACAGACCAGCAGAAGACTTACAATAGTTCCACAAAGTTCCTCTTTAACTGACTTTAGTTTGCCTGCTCTTTCTCCTGCTCCTCCAGTCAAACAGGATAACGTAACCTAGGCAGTGCTCCACTGCTGGTCAGTTTGATTATTATAGTTCTCTGCACATGATCATTAAAAGCAGTTTAAAAATAATTAAATGAAGTTTGCATTAACCAAGGAAAAATAGGTAGACATCTTACCAGCTTATGGGCATACACAGCCCTAAACCTGTTTTTCCCCTTATGCTTTTATTTACTGCAGAAGGATGCTGCCCTCTAGAGGGCAAGATGCCCCCCGGCACTCTGGTAAAAGGTTTACACCAGGGGTCAACTACATTTGTCCAAGGGCCAGAGTTTTTCTCGGCAGACACGGTGAGGGGCAGATGCTCTCTTAAAACAAAATACAATTACTATTGTATCTTAAGTAATATATTATTGATGTTAATTTTCCTTCCGAATTTATTTTTTAGCCTTTGTCAATGTTAACAGACTCATATTACCTGTCATGCAGCAAGCCACTAGAGCAGGGGTGTCCAAACTTTTTGCATAGAGGGCCACATTTGATACGGTGGCGTTGCCCGGGGGCCAATAGTTCCTTCTGACAGCTTTTTAACCACAAATGTTACATAAAAATACACACTGTTATAAAACCATTTTCATTGTCACGATTACCTTTATCGTTCAAATGGCAATGCAACCAAATATAAGCCACTCAGACTTACTTTCATATCTGGTGAGTCAGATAACATTGAACAAACTGTATAGAATGCCTTAAATTTCCACGAGTTTGATAAATATCTTTTATCTGCCTCATGAACATTTTAAACAGGAGTTATAAATAATGCAAAGTGGTTTGTTATCATTTAAGTTTAAAACAAGTGAATTTTGCCCTTGTCTTTTACAATATCTTTCAGAAAACAATACTTTGTGTCACACCTACAGGTACATAACATCAACAGTTGTAACCAAATCTTATTTAAGAGTTTAATAAAATAAGTGCCATAAGTCCAAGCTCATTAGTGTGCTTTAGGCTTTTCACTGTTAATAGTGACAGATGTTACTGTTCAAAACACTCAGTTTCAGATTGATCAAGGAACAGATAACTTTCCGACACTAATTCTTTTGTGTTTATTCTGACAGAGCTAGCGAGCCATAAATAAATTATAAGACCAAAGCTGCGGGCTGGACCTTGGGCAGGCCTGCACTAGGGGATAATCAAAAATTCAAAATAAGGCAGGTTAGTCCACTGTCCTCAGAGAAGATAAACGATTCACACCGAAGCATCTGTTTCGGCTTCTATATATCTATATATATATATATATCTATATATATATACACACACACACAATCAGTCTCAACTCGGTATAGCTGAGCCATTTCCATGCGCGCGCTGCACTTTGTGAACCCACGAGTGTGCGTGCCGTGACCGGTGGATTACTGATAGATTGAAGGCTTGTTTCATTTGATTTAGAAAATAATTAATGTAGGAACATACTTTCCCTCCTCACTAGGCTATTCCTGATTCAGTAATAGAGAAATTTTAATACAAGGAGAACTCCCACTCTCAGAACACTTCCACAGCGAGTGCAGAATTTAGCTGTCCAGCTCCATAGACGTCCATTCATTTTCCATCGGGGGGCCGGATGTGGCCCGCGGGCCGCCAGTTGACGATCACTGGTTTACACCGTAGGTCATCGATTCAAACTCCTGTTAATTACACTACAGACGTTCGACCCCCTGAGGTTAATACTAATCCATGCTCTGAAAGTGAAACTCATCGACTTGTAGCTCTATATTTGGTTTTCGATTCCAAAATTCAAGTACAGTCACTCGCATCCATGTAAGAATACAATGTTTATAAAAAGAGATCTGGTAAAAAAATAATAAATCCAGTATTCACTCCTGACTTAGTCCTACCCATCGAGGCCCCACTTCACAGTTTGAAAGAACTTAACAGATCTGCTGCTAATGTCTTGCTGCTGTACCTGATGTTTAAATAAAAGGTATTTATCAAATTAACATCCCCATGAATACCCAGACCCAAGGTTTCCCCCAACAGAACATTGCCTACTAGAGTATAACACTCCCTCTACTAGGTTGTCTCCTTTCCAGTACATGATGGTACCCCACTTCCCCAGAAACTTGGCAGACCAAGTTTCTCCACAAATCTTTAAAACTACAGAAAATCTAATTCCACAAACTCCAATACTTCAATAAATTTATTTGAAAATATCTAAATATTGTGCAGATAATGTTCACAGTAAGAAAAGTACAGATACATAATGGCACAACAAAAAGAGACATACATGTGTAAGTGGCACTGAGATTTAAAAAAAAAAAAAATAATGAAAGAACAAACCACACCAACCCTTCAAGTCAGAGTTTCTAAAAGCGGTTTTTAAGACAACTTTGCGCCCCATCCTTAGTGAACTTGCAGTGCGCCTAAATATACCATAAGCCTACAGGGAGAGGGAAAGGAAAAATAGGGAACATTTACTTACTCAAATATTTTCTGTTCCTCTTAAAGCTAAAGTGGCTTTTGGACTGCATGGTATCAGCTCAACACTCACTTTTTGGTACCTGGTACCTCTCGTCTCCTCTCAGTGCAGTTGGTATCCCCTCGATATAGTTGGTAACACTGCCAAAATATTCCCTGCTGCAGCATGATTTCCTGACAAGTCAGTAGCCTGCAGTGTTTGCAAATTTTAGTTCTTGCTGAACTCACTCGGAATCAGAGTAGATATAAGAATTACTATCCGCTACTAGATTCGTCTAATGGTAAACTGAAAGGCAAGTAGAGGAGAGTCGAGCAAAGATGGTACCATGCAGTTGAAAAGCAACTTATTCACCAAATTCAGTTTAAAAGGAGCAAAAACAGGAGCGACGCTCGTGTCTGTCTGTCTTCCATCTTCTGACAATAGAGTTCAGGCAAACTCCTGCCCGTCACTGGGGTTTGGATGCGGGTAGAGGCCGACGGAACAGCAAGATGTGAGGTTCTAGGAGAAAAAGACCCAAAAAGAAAAACCGCCAGTGAATACAAGTGAAACCACCATCAGGCTAACCGGAAAAGCCAAGTTCAACACAGAACTGAAACGGTCATAATTAGTCCTTAACCTATAACTTAAATATATTTTACATAATTTTACCTTTAATTTGGGCTGATCCTTGTTTAAGATGTTTTAATTTTAGATTAGTGTTTTAGAAATTCAAATGCTTAATTTAAAAAAAAAAAATTGTACTATACTCAGTTCAGGATACATTTCACTGCATGTTGTACTTGTATGACTATGCCTGTAACAAATAAAGAATCTTGAATCGTTATCCCACCCACATCACACTCTACTGCAGTCTTGTGTTTCCCAGCACCTGAACCATTAGCCAAGTCTTTCAGAGCAGGGAAAACAGCAGAACAGAAATCTGAGGCCTCTGGACCCAAAGCTGGAAAATATGCTAGGCTTTTTCTTGCAGTGCGATTTGTTTCCACCACAGACCCGTACAGGGGGTCCTCAGATCACAGTAGTCTCGACAGTTTTGCGTTTACGACGCTCACTCACATAACTAGTTTGGTTGCACACAGCAGAATACGCAGTATGTACAATAACACAGCGTATGAGGGAGTTGGCGTCTTAAAAGTGAGTGTTTAAAACTCATGTGTCATTTTTTCCTGTTACTACAGTACAGTTGTGTTTTATGTTCTAGAATACAATTTTACAACTGTTAGGTAAGTGACTTAGGCTAGGGTGTGTTTCGACCAACACGAAAATTCAAGTTAAGTCACTGTCGTAGGATAGGATAGGATCTCCCCCCCCCAGCTATTGCTATATACCGCACAAGTTAAGGATAAACTGGCATGACCGTCTAAAACTGGAGTTTATCCAGAAAAAAGTAAAGCACAAGGAACCCAAGCGTAACTAACTTTGTAAGAAAGGACTTGAGTACAAAATAGACGTATAAAATATGCCCAGTGAATAGCCAAAATTATTCCTTTTTGATGTAAACTGGGCAGTTCAACAGCCCTCTCACCAATCAAGGCTGATGTGGGCTGTCTATAAAACTGGATTCCTTGCTGTTTCCATGAGTGAAACTAGCAAGTTACCGGCAATCTCTTTACAGGTCATCCATCTGTTCTTTTTTTCCTGTGCCCCTGGGTGTGCCAGCATATACTTCCCACAAGGAAGCGAGTACGTACAAGACATTCAGGTCTGACTACTGATCTAAAATCTTTTTTTTTTTTTTTAACTTTGCTAGATTCTTGAAATAAATCATGTCATGCAGTCTACTGTGCTCTCGTTTACCACAGTTTTCTTTAAAAAGGTTCCCAACTTCAAGTCAAGTCAAAATTATCCACACAGTACCATTTACAACAGATGTTACACACACTAGCTTTATAGAAATCAGTCCAGGCCTCCAGTGAGCAAGCCAGAGGCAATAGTATCAGAAACTTTCCTCCAGGAAGAAAAAAAAATTTAAAAAAAGGGGGAAACCATCATCCTCAGGTTGACACCAGAATGAACTAGCAAAAAACAATAGTATGAGAATTTAATGGCATGAGAGACAATGCAAACAAACCAGCTATTGACATTCAAGCTTAACAGCCAAGAATGATTTTCTAACAAGGTTAGTATTCAGTAAAATGATCCATTCTAAAACCAAGCCAGAATTGCAAGTAGTTTCGTTTACATCCCTCACTAGTCAATTTGAATAAATAAAATGACTATTTGTGAAATACAGACATTCTCCTTCAAACAGCAGTTCCAACTTCACAGACATTGACGCTGGGACTGCTGTTTGGAAAGAAAAAAAAAAAAAACTGGATAAAGTATTGGGACACCCAACCATTACACCAGTAGGGACTTTAATTACACTACATTCAAATACAGACTAATATGGCACTAATTCCCCCATTTGCAGCTGTACCAGCTTCCACTCTTCTTGGAAGGCTTTCCACAAGATTTTAGGGTTTCTGTGGGAATTTGAGCCCATTCATTGTGTAGATAATTTATGAGATCAGGCACTGATGTTGGACAAGAACGCCTCGCTCGCAATCTCCGTTCCACTTCATCCCAAAGGTGTTCAATGGGTTGAGGTCAGAGCTCTGTGCAGGCAAGTCAAGCTCTTCCACCACACCAAACCCATCCTACCATTTTTTTTTTTAATGGAGCTTGATTTTTGCACTGGGGCACAGTCATGCTGAAATAGAAAAGGGCCTTTTCCAAACTGTCCACAAAGCTGGAAGCATGGCGTTATCCGAAATGTCTTTGTATGCTGAAGCATTAAGATTACCTTTCACTAGAAGTAAGGGGTCAAGTGAATGCAATAATTAAGGGGTGTCCCAATACTTTTGTCCATAGTGTATTTAGTCAAATTCACACATACCTGGCTGATGGATCATGTAGTGTACCCATCCTTGGCTTTGCTGGACTCCCAGGTTCCTCCACTCTGTCTCAGACATTAGATGTGTCTTGGGAACTTTTTTCGCGATGTCTTTGGGCAGCATGACGTGTCTAAAACAGTGACATGTATGTCAGGTTCGTTTACTGAAAAATCTACTTAAAGACTTAAAGTAAACCCGCATACCTGTATTCATACTTCTCGTCGTCATATTTGTCCGAGTAATAAATCTGTTTCTGTGACATGGCGTATATATTCGTTTTCTGTAGAGGAACAAAAGTTGTGGTGAAATTAGCCACATTAGCATAGCCTGTAGTCAGGCATAGCCAGTTTAAACAAAGTTTATTGGTACAAACCATTCGATACCAGTAAAAAAGCGGAACAACCATGTGTACAAACTACACTGTCAAGTTAGACCACGGTAAGTTTTGTGATATTAATCTTGGATTTTCAGACGAACGCTAACTAAGCTAAGATAATAGCTAGATTAAAAAAGTAAAATTACAGAAACGACACTGTAAGGACGTGACAAAACGTATCTTTAGAAAAACAAACCAGTTTGTTTCCATTCAAACACGGCCTGGCTGCAAAAAAAGTTTTCGTAACTTTTTAAAACTAGTAACTCAAAAACAAATCAAATCACTAGCTAATCTGCTTGTTGTCTAACTAACCTGAACAGATAATGCCGTGATCTTAGGCAGGATGGGCACAGAATTATCTTTAAAAATACATACCTGTATTGAATGCAATAGATTAAAGCAGTAGACCCGTGAAAGTGAGGTTTATAAACTATGAACAACAGGTAACTAAACCCTGCTCTTATATTTTTTCCCTCTCAGACCACGTGTGCCCGCCCGCAGCCGTTCAAATAATGAACTCGCCTTCCTATTGGTCATCTGGGAACTGGACCAGTCACGTGCTTCTAAAGGCCACACGTGGGGGCTTATCATCTTTGACGAGTTTATGAAGAACGGACCAATAGAAATGCCCCCCGCCCCCCAAAAAACAGGTTGCGTACATTTTTTTTTTCGTAGATATGAGATTTTGTTTCCGAGGGCAACAATATACAAACAGTGGGGTGCCTCAGCCCTGATCCTGGAGTAGATGAGATGAAGTGATGAGATGAGGTGAGATGGGCTGATGAGATGAGATGAGGTGAGATGGGCTGATGAGATGAGGTGATTAGATGAATTGAGATGATGAGATGGGATTAGCTAAAATGATGAGATGAGATTACATGAGATGATCAGATGAGATGAGTTGAGATGATGAGATGTGATGAGTTGAGATGAGATGAGATGATGAGGTGTGATGAGATGAGATCACCCTTCGTTTTGTCCCATAGGTGGGAATTTGCATTGTTACAGCAGCATAGTGGACAGTACAAAAGAAGAAAATAGAAGCAAAACCAATAGAAAAAACTATACAACACAATATAATATAAAAAGTACACTACACAAATAATATATACATTTCTGCTTAGTGGGTTAGTGCTGTGGATTAGAAATAAGGAAACACAGGTTCAAATCCAGCGATGAACAAACTATATTTTGGGGCAGCTGGTGGCCTAGTGGTTAGGGAGATGCCCCTGCAAGTGGAAGGTTGTGGGTTTGAATCTCTAGACTCCCAATGGCACCCCTGAGGTACCATTGAGCAAGGTACCATCCTCACACACTGCTCCCCGGGCACTGTCGTCTGCAGACCACTGCTTAACTCAGGTGAACTGGGTTAAATGCAGAGTCCTCTGGGATCAATATAGTACGTAAAATTATATATATATATATATATATATATATATATATGTATGTGCACTGTGGATATACATGTATGTACACACTGGAGTATGCCTAGTAGAAACAGTCATTAAAAAAAGCACAGTAATAATTCACCAGAAATATTGCACATTAGAGAACCAACTTGCTCTCATCAGTCCTTGGTGTTTGAATGTGTGTTTGCTTGCGCGTGTGTTGTCAATTGCAAGGTGTAGGTTGAAGAGTCGGACAGCACCTGGAAGGAAAGACCTGCGATATCTCTCCTTCACGCACCGTGGGTGCAGCAGCATACTATGGTCTTGTACCTCCTTCCCTAATCAAAACACACTTGATGCAACTAAATGGACTAATGAATAAGTTCTCTCTCAGATGAACCAACCATGAATTTGTGTTCTGACATCTTAGCATTTCAAGGTGTCTAAATGTGACCAGTGTCAAAGGCACCGCAGTTGAATACTATTAAAATGCTGGATTGTGTCTATTGTAGTGCACCATATTTTATTAATGCTGTGCAGGGTTTGTTCAGTTTAATCCAATATTGCTGTATATTATATATAGGTATCTGCTGACGGGAGCTCATTGGAACTGACCTCACTGGTCCACTCCCAAAAACATCCTCTGGCTTTCAGTGTATTTTAACAAACTGTTTTTTTAAGTGGGTGGGCCTTTCCTCAAAAGACAAAGTCTGCAGTGGAAGTAGCGAAAAATCTATGAACTCTTATATGCAGACATGGCTGTCCCCAGCGCATACTCTCAGACCAAAGACAGGAGTTTGTAAATCAAGTAAATTGTGCTGTATATATTTCGTAGTGGGTCTGTTATGTTTGACAGCTTGACCTTATACAAAAAAAATAAAAAACAGTTATGTGCTTAATTTCTTTCACTGAGATAAATAGCAAACTCTGCGTACTGCTGCCTACTACCCACAAACAAATGGGCTTGATGAGAGGACTAAGACCACATTGTTTGGCGGTAAGAGACGAGATGGTATTGTTTGTTTGCCTCACGTTTTTTTTTGGTAACTTTTGTTTTCATTATTGACAGCCATGCCTTATGGTTTTAAAATTTTTGTAATTTGTGATGTAGTTGCTTAATATCGGAGTATGCTGAATTTGGGTTGTTTGTGTCTTGAAATACATCCATCTCTGTTAAAGCAGAACATAGTGCTTTCCTGTATTATTAATGCAAATATATATATATATATATATATACAAAAGCTTGTAAATTAGCAATAGGATGACTGGGACCTATACCTCAATGCAACCTTTTGTTTCACTGCAATCGCAAAAGCACACCACAACAAAATTCTCGTTTTTATCAATGCATGTAAGAAAGGCTAGACTTTCTTCAGAAGTGTCGGAAGGTTGAAATGCAAGAAAGTCTCTGTCTAACTGTTTGTCTCTCTCAAAAAATAGTTAACTCCTGGGAATTGTAGATGCATACCTTTACAGGCATGTTTTGGTATATAATATTATGTAATGGTGTATGCTGTGTATTGCACAAATCATTCTCAATTTTTAAAATATAGCACTCAGCAATAACACTCCCTAAAGACTACAGATAATTTGTTAAGAACAAAAAAGTTCAAGATATAGTACAAGACAAAAAAACTTAGGGAATACATCACAATACACATCAATACAGATATGTAGAGTTTAAAGAAGGAGACAAAGTACTTTTGCTGAATGTGAGGAAGAAAAGTAGGAGAGGAGAAAGAATAGAGGCAGATTACACTGGACCCTGCATCACTGAGGGAATATCAGGGAAGACGGCAACATTAAAAACATTGCAGGGTGACTGCTTAACAACAATCAACAACATTTGTCATGTAAAAGATGTGGAGCAGAAAGCAAGGAAGTTGGCTCTGCTTTGGAAAACACACTTGAGAGGTCACCAGCACAGCTGCACAGGACATTAAGAGGAAGTCTGTTATCACTTTTGTTGGGAAACTCAACGAAATTCAGCTAACCAAGACTGAAGAACATGCTGACGACATAAAAACAAGACTCCAGTCCACGCCAAGGGTCCCATCATCTTGCAGTGGTGTTCAAGAGCAAGGTAACATAGTGACTCAAATATACACTACATGTACAGAACTTTGTGGTCATTCATTGTTTCTTCTGAAATATTAATAAGGAGATTCAAAAAATCTGTTGTACTGTCTTTGTTTTTATTACAGATGTGTGGAGGATTACTGACAGTGAAATTCCAAAGGACTCTTGTTTAAAAGGAGCTCACCACGAAACGGAGTCAAATTTTGGGTTTATTTCTTGCAGAAAGCGAACAAGTCACACAGCAAACCAAAGTCTTACAGAGGAGATGTTCAAAGTCAGCATGTTACATAAGGATGATACATAGGTGAAACTTAAAAAGAGTAACATTTCCTCCAACAATTACTCTGTTTCCTGTAACATGCTGCAATCTCATGCTGACAGCTGCATAACTGAGACGGTAAAAAGACAACGATAAGTTGTATACTGACACACTGAAATGCTTCCAGTATGTTCCATTATACATATTCATAAATTGTCTATCTGCTTTACTAATGTGTTGTTTTTCCTCTGTAGAAGTACAGTGTGACTGCTGTTCCAGGAGAACATGTGCCTCTGTGACACAATTCACTGCAATTTTCAGATGTAAAAAGTGCCAGTTAAATACTGAATTTGTCCATTATTGTTGAATATTTACTATAGTTTCATTTCCCTTTTGAAATCAAGCTTGCATTTTTTTCATTTTTTTTCCATGAATAAATGTTGATTAACAACATCATTCAACTCACTTTGTATCAACTGAAGACTTTTTAGACAACTCACAAAACGTAGGCTATACACTATTTTAAATAGTTTTACATTAAATATAGGTTTATATATGTTCCTACAAGTTAGCATATTCTGTGTATAGTACATGTTTATATACAATCTCTGATTTGGATGTTTAGAGAGATTATGCAGAACCATAGGTGGTTGTTATTTTGATAAAGCAGCCTGAACCAATAGATATACCCATCAATTTTTATTCTGTTATAACTTAATACAAGTCAGAATATTACGATGATCATCTCCACGACTGTGACTGAATGGTGTGTTAATGATGTGTGTGCCCTGACGAGGCAGGCGATCATCTTTTTAATTTATTTATTATTCATGTTATTTGATTGTTATGGATAGATCAAAGACAAAAACAAATTTTCCACATAACTTCTGGTGGGACTTTTCTGTGCAGGTTATTTTGGTTTTATTTGTCCAGATTTTAAAACCTCTCTACGTGCTTACTTCTGTTGAAGTTCACGGCGTGTTCCCACATTCGCCTGGGAACAAGTCTGTTCCTTTCTTTGTGATTTGTTTGGTCTAGTATTTAGTTTACTATTTTATTTTATATGGACATCACAGTAGCACTAGAATTGCGACATTACTTCATGTAAAAGGACCAAATGCACTGTGTACATCTGTACTAGTCTTCGATGGTTTTACATTTAATCTTTTAATTCCCAACAATGAAGAGCCGTTTGGTAGTTGAAACAGGATCTTCTTGATGAGCTGAGCCCAGTGATCCGAATCACTAAAAAAAGAGCCGTGATAACCATCACTACCACCACTACGCAAAGCTTGTGGATGAAAAGTGAAACACGCTTGGGTGTCTCCGTGTCAGTACCAGTGGGGATGTAGCTCAGTGGTAGAGCGCATGCTTTGCATGTATGAGGCCCCGGGTTCAATCCCCGGCATCTCCACAAGAGGACAAGCTTTTGGGGTGGGGTTGTAGCCGAGTGGGTAAAATACGTACCTGTGAATCCGATGACGACAAAAGTCACGGATTTGAACCCCCACTTTCCACCATTGTGTCCTCGAGCAAGACATTTAACCCTCAGTTGCTGCAGGGGGACTGTCCCTGTAACCCCAGAATCAGAGTCGCGGGTATTAGCCAAGTACGAGAGCGACTCTGAGCGAGCACATAACAAGGATTTTGATTCCGGTCCATGGCGTCTCTCAAGCACAACAGTATAAAACAACAATATGTAAAGACAGAATGAACAATAAAATATACAATGATATATAATCTACAATATGAATGTGTATGAGTGAACAATATGATATAATAAACAATCTAAATCTTATATACAGAAAATACAAAGAATACAGAATATATACACCAGAGTGTACATGCAAGTGCAAATGCTAACCAACAATTGTAAGTCGCTCTGGATAAGGGCGTCCAGCCAAATGCCCCCAGTAAAACATATTTGTGCATTCTTTTAGAATTCTGGGGCCTATTTGTTTCTAGGCTTAGGAATACATTTCGTTTTGGAGAGGAGTGCTCTCTTCTCGCTCTGGATCATCTGCACTCAGTTTTCTTATGGATGCATGTAGTAGATTTTGGGAGGATGAATCATGGACTTTAATGACTGCGTTCAAATACAGAGACTTAAATATGGAGCTGGTCCCCCATTGCAGCCACAACAGCTTCCACTCTTCTTGGAAGGCTTTCCACAAGATTTTGGAGTTTCTGTAGGAATTTGTGCTCATTTATTTATGAGGTCAGGTACTCATGTTGGACAAAAAGGCCTGGCACAATCAGCGTTCCAGTTCATCCCAAAGGCGTTGGATGGGGTTGAGGTCAGGGCTCTGTGCGGGCCAGTCAAGTTCTTCCACACCAAACCCATCCTACAATGTTTTTGTGGAGCTTGCTTTGTGCACTGGAAGAAAGGGGTCTAACCCAAACTCTGAAAAAATACTTTTGGCCATATAGTGTATCTCAGAGCAATGCGCACTGTGGAGGCGTCACTCTGGAGACATCTGGCCCCAGCAAAGCCTGCAAAGACACAGAGTCCCTCAGATGACAATCAATATCTTTCACAGGGGACACAATCGGGTTAAGCGAGGGGATTCTGACGGTCTAAAATGTTCCCAGTGTGGACCGAGCCCCTCACAGTTTGTCTGACGTCAATTACAGGAATTTTGAGATGTCCCAGCCTTTTTCCTCCACAAGACTTTGAGCAGAGGGACAGTGCTTGACATATGAAGTGAAGTGACCCCTTATAGTCACGCATGAACACAGCACACAGCGTGAACACAGCACACGTGAACAATGTGAAATTCTTCTCTGCATTTAACCCATTCCACCAAGTGAAGCAGTGGGCATGCCAGCGACACAGTGCCTGGGGAGCAGTGTGTGGGGCCAGTACCTTGCTCAAGGGAACCTCAGGGGTGCCACTAGCAGTCTTGAGATTCAAACCCACACTCCTGTGGTTGCAGGGGTAACTCCCCTAACCACCAGACGGCGCAGAAATTCTTTCTCTAAATTTAGCCCATTCACTAAGTGAGGCAGTAGCCAGCCACCGAGAAGCAGTGTATGTGAACGGTACTTTGCTCAAGGGTACCTCATTGTGCCACCAGCAGCCCTGAGATTCGAACCCACACCCTTCTGGTCCCCTAAGGACCTGGCTACCACCTGCATCGAGGTAACCGCGGGTAAACGTTTTATCATCTTTGACAGTACAGAGGATTTGGGGAAGCTCCTCTTGAGGGCACCTGGAGAACCCAGCCTCCTCCTTACGGCCCGCAGGCAGACTGAGAGATGGATCCTGGAAGGGAGCAGACATCACCATTCATAACATGTGTAAGGACAACTCAGTTATTAACCATCGAGTAAATGTTCAGCACACAGTAGAATATCTAATATCATCACAGGGTATAATACAACCCACCAAAATTGTACACTGGCGCGCAGTGTTTGTGGGTTTTTTTGTTTGTTTTTATAATCCTGTCCGGACCTGGCCGTGCTGGGCTGATGACGGGAAGTTCAGGCTCTTCAGCTGGATTGTCGGGAATCTCCAAATCAGGTAAACAAATCGGACTTCTCGCAAGGAAATGTGCACAACACACGATTAAAGAGACTGGGTTGCAGCAGCGTACAATTTCAACCCTATATAAGAGACATTTGTTTACACGTTGAGGTTAAATTCCCGGCAGGGCCTGGTTTAAATGACCCTCGGTGGTCAGAGAGCTCCTCCGTCATGGAGGAGAAACAGGGAGCTGAGACACTGGTTAGCCTGCAGGCTAACGAGCTACACACAGCTCGGACAGTTTCTGGCTTTTTCTGTTTACATAACAACCCCTTTTCTTATAGCTACATACAAAAATAACAACCTAAATTAGAAATATAGCAAATCTGGTTTAAATATAAAACCTTAACAGACGGTTCATTTATTTTTATCTGGCTAACAGACTAGCTCTCTTAGCCAAACCAGCTAAACTCGCTAATGTTAGCAAGAAAGGCTGCTACAATCCGAGCCAAGAGGGGTTACTAATCCAGTCTCTCTCTAATTTCTGCCCTTTGGGTGGTTTATATTGGCACTTGTCTGTAATCGAGATAGTTAATGTAGCCCTTTGGTAGAAATGTGAATAAGTCTTGAGTTAGCCTGCCTGTCTTTGGCTAGCTGCTTTGTGTTTTAGCAGCGTGAGAGCCCTGCCTGGGGATTGACATCTGTGACCGTGCTTACTAGTGTTTACTATTCAGGATATTTGAGGGATGAGTGTTCACAGTGATTGCTTCATTGCATTAATGTGCAGGTGTGTGTGGATCCCCTTTTAATTGACATGTTAATTTCACCGTTGGTCAATAAAGCTAGTTAATTGACAGGAGGTAAAAAATGTTTGTAGTCAGTGTTCGCAATATTACTCAGTAATTCTCACATACAAGGCTGTGCAGAGACCTTTAGAGAGACAGATGCTCTAATGAAGCTATGGAGATTGGGGGTTACTGCCTGCTTACAGAAAGGTACAGCCACCCTTGTGTCCCACCTGTTTCACTGTGTACCGGGAGTTCATTAGATAAATTTAATTCTAAGTCTTTGAGCTGACGTTACGCTGTGCTATCACAATGTAGTTTTTTTTGTTCCAAATATGGTTTACACCCTAAATCCCAACAAGCAGTAACATGTTTGTGACTTTTCCTTGGATTTTGTACAGGATTGAGTCCACTGTCCCGGCATGGGGGACATGAAGACCCCCGATTTTGATGACTTGCTGGCAGCATTTGATATTCCTGACATTGATGCCAAGGAGGCTATTCAGTCAGCACCCGAAGAGGTGGAGGGACATCAGGGGTCAAGCGGTGGGCCTCTCACAAAATCAGGCGAGACTGGTGTTGGAGGGAGTTCAACCCTAAGAGCCTCCAGCCCAGCCACAGATTCACAGAGTGACCCCTCTATTGTTAGTGTAATTGTGAAGAATCGGGTGCGCACTGAAGCATTTGAGGGTGGTGATGTACCGGCATCAGAGCCACTCAACCATAATGGATTTGTGTCCGCGACTGGCCCTACAAATCTTTCTCAGTCCCGAAGCCAACCAAATGGGGAGCAGTGGCCACTGTGTACTTCTAAAGTAACTTCAGAACCAGGATCTACGACCATTTCCAAACAGAGCAGCAACATATTCAATAAGCTGAAGCCCCTGATGGCTCAAGGAGCTGGAGACTCCGTTGGAAGGGCCAGAAAAATGCAGCTGTTACAGCAGCAGCACATGCAGCAGGAAACAGGTTTAGAGGGAATTGACAAAGGAAAAGCAGCTGCTATTCCTGGTGGCACAAGTGGAATGGCATCTCCATTTTTTCCTCCCCCTAAACCTTACTTACCGTCTCCCACCTCAGTTCCTTCGTCTTCCCCATCATCTTCCTCTCCTTCTGTCGGATCCCGTGTTTCAGGTGCAGTTGCTTCATCACCACTCGCTACAAGTTTAACAGAACCATTTAATGGAACTCACGGTTCAACCGGATTCAAGCGTATGGACTCAGAGGAGGAAGATTCAGATCCTGATTCTGGGGGTTCACTCGTAATCCAAGAAAGTCCAGGTTCTCCCACCTCCCCCAAACTTTCACGCAGGCTAAAATCTCCCGCTGAGAGTTTAGAATCCCCATCACTCCCCCACTCAGCAACAATGTCCTCAGCTTCTTACCCCAAACCGGGGGATGTCCCATTGGCCTCACCAGCATCCCCTCGGGCACAACAGAATTGGCTTTCGTCACCTGCTCAGGCAGGACCTGGAAAGAGCCCCCCTACAGAAGAGCGGAACCCGGAGCATGTGATTGAGGAACGTGACTCACCAGAAAGTCCAGAGCCTGAGATTCCCAAGTCTTCAGTTACTTTGCCTGCAGCTTCCAAGAAATCCTCCAGCCTGGCAGCGGCTGCTTCTTCTCCACCTACGGGCCTCCGAGAGCCTAAGGAGGAAGAAGAGGAAATGGAGGTGGCTAAAGGATCAAAAGAAGACACAGGAGATATGACTAACTCAGAACGTCAGGAAAATGAACAAAAAGAGGAAGAAAGGATGGAGGTAGATGAAAATGATTCTACCCAGCCTCTGGCAAACCCCAACACTAGTGTGTCTGGCAGCACTGGAGCCAATGCAGCTAATGCTGTCATACCATCTAGACCTCTTAAAGTCCGTATAAAGACCATTAAGACCCCCACGGGTAGCATCACCCGAACAGTTACCCGTGTGGCAGGAAAAGGAGCCAATGCGAATACAGGCAAGGGCTTGGACGCTGCAAAAGCTCAGCCAGGAGGTCGGAACGTCCCTGCTAACAGAGCACGAAAAGTAGAACCCACAACTGGTCGAATCGTGAAAGGTTCTAACATACCCATGTCCACCCTGGAGGCTAGCAGTGCCATGCTAGCTGCAGCAACCAAAGCTCAAAATAAAATTGCTCTCTCTTCAGACACAAAAGTTTCTGCCACAGCTGTCAGCATCACAAAAGCTGCCAACCTGCCTGTGACTCCTACGGTTGGTGGCATCAGTGTGCGCGCCACCACAGGGAGAACAACTAACGGAGCTGCTTCTAATGTCCACGTACCTTGCAAGCCAGCTTCCATTGTCAACAGCACAGGAGCTGTTATTTCCCGCAGCCAGTCAAGCCTGGTGGAGGCTTTCAACAAGATTCTTAACAGCAAGAACCTGCTGCCCAGCTACCGTCCGGATCTCTCTACCCCACCACCACCGGAGTGGGGCCTCCCCATGCCGCCTCTAGGATATCGCTGCTTGGAATGTGGCGACGCCTTTGCTCTGGAGCGTAGTCTGGCACGCCACTATGACAGGCGTTCTTTAAGAATTGAGGTGACTTGTAACCACTGTGCAAAGCGCCTAGCCTTCTTTAATAAGTGCAGTCTGCTGCTGCATGCTCGGGAGCATAAAGAGAGAGGGCTAGTAATGCAGTGTTCCCATCTGGTCATGAGACCCGTCACCGTGGAACAGATGATTGGCCAGCAGGACACCACTCCTATTGGTATTACTCCGAACACTATTACTAAATCTGTTTTTAAGATACAATTATTGGTACTTGCTAGTCAGCAGTTACATTGTGTTTAGAACATGAGATATTGAATGTTCATTCTTTCTTTATGCTTATCATACTCCTAGGTATGCTCTCGCCATCACTATCTTCTCAGCCACTCTCAACTCCCTCTGTCCCTTCCACCTCTAGTCCACTCAAGGACTCCCCTTCTCAAGGCACAGCTCCTTCTCAACTGAGTTCAGCTCGCCGTGGGCCCCAGAGTCCTCATGCCCTAATGCCTCTTCCCTGCAAGAAGGGAGAAGTCTTGCAGTACCACAATTTCAAGTGCCCTGAATGTCAGGCCCAGTTTTCAAGCAAGGCAGAGCTAGTTGCCCACTTCCAGCAAATTAGAGCCACTACCAGTTCAGTGAGTAGCAAAGTTTTTTGGAAAAAGTAGATGATTCTTTTGATTGCAATGGTGGTGGTTCTTTTTATTATTTTGTGCCACAAAAGTCTGACCTATTATATGTTCTCTTTTTTATCAGACCTGTATGCTTTGCTCTCCACCAATGATGCTCCCTAATGGGTGCAGTGTCTCGGCTCATCAGCGGATCCATAAACACAAGGCTCCACATGTATGTCCCGAGTGTGGAGGCATTGCTCGTCAGGCCAGCTTTCAGACCCATCTAGAGGAGGCTTGTCTGCACTTTGCCAGACGCATTGGCTACAGGTCTTCATGTTTTTCTAAAACATTCATTTGGAATGCTGGATATTGGTGATCAGTGTTTTATTAAACAAAAGAATAGTGTTTTTGTGTCTTGAATGCTAGCACTGCACTTTTTACCCCTGACGCTGTATCAGGGTACAATATTAGTTAGTAGTTACGACATAGCAGATGCTTGTATAAAGCTGCATGCAGTCTTGCAATGATTAAATGCTTTGTACCTTTATTTTACAGATGTTCCAGCTGCCAGGTGGTGTTTGGTGGTCTGAACTCCATCAAGTCTCACATTCAGACTGCACATTGTGAGGTGTTCCACAAGTGCCCCAATTGCCCAATGGCCTTCAAATCGGCATCCAGCGCCCAGGCTCACATCAGCACCCAGCACCCCACTCTCACCGCGGCACAGGCCAAGTATGCCCTAGGACATTTGCACATATGAAGTGATGTATACACCACAGGCACCTGGCTAAATTTTATGTATGACATGAGGATGTTTATTTTCCCTTAGAACATCAGGAAAACATAATTTGACTGGGAGTAGTCTTAATTTTTGCTTACGACTTTGCACTGACAACTTGTAGTGTGAACGTTTAGTACGGTGGAGTATATTGCTGTAGCTGCAAAGGCATTGCTTGTTGGAAAAACATTGCCTGCACTTTAACAACCAACAGCTTTTTTCTAGCATGCATTTCCTCCTGTGTTTAGCCAAAAAAAAAATACTTCCCTGTCCCTGAACTTGTACACAACATGCACGTGGTGGTCATATGTTTATTGCTAAGCACAACAGTAATAATGTAATATTTACACTAAACGTGATATTTGGATGACTTGGATTGGGCTGCATTTGGTAATGTTATATGTGTTTTGGTATTCTTATTGTCATGCGCCTGAAGTACGTAATTTCTTATCTACTTTCTCCTTCTGTACCTTCCTGTAGGATGATCTACAAGTGTGTGATGTGTGACACAGTCTTTACGCAGAAACCTTTGCTGTATATGCATTTTGACACTCATCTGGCCAAGCAGAAGGTCCATGTGTTCAAATGTCCAGATTGCACCAAATTATATGCTCAGAAGGGTTCGATGATGGAACACATCAAGGTTGGTGTCTGCAATCATGCCAAGCATAGTTTAATTAAGCTTTTAAACTACATAAATGCACTGCCATAGTGCAAACGTGTTCTGTAATGGTGTTAATCTCAGGTTTTACTTCAGTCTTGCCTTTTTGTGTTGCCCATTCTTTGCATTTCCCTCAAAAGAATGTGGTGTCAACAAAGGCATACAGTAATGTCTTGGTTTGGCAATCACCAGGTAACTGCAGTGTTATTTTGAACAAAGCCGTAGACCAAGCACACAGTTCGTTTTAGGCTAAATGATTTTTCAACTGATGTCTTGCACTATTTTGTAGTTGATCTTGTTCTACATGCTTCCTGCTCAGACTGCTCATAGGGGCCTGTCAGGCAAAACAGAAGCTCCGCCTATTGCCTCACCGCCTGTGTCGGCAGCCAGTGCTAACTCTGGCTCAAGACCTAAACAGTCAGGAGTAACTGTTGGCTTTGAGGAGTGTGCCCAGGCAGGTGAAGAAGAGGAGAAAGAGGAGGAAGGGGAGGAGAAAGAGGAAGAGGATGATGACGATGATGACAATGAGGAAGAAGAGCAGCCCAGTTCTCCAGAGAGTGAAAGCATGGAATGGAGGTGCAAAGAGTGCAAGACGCGCTACTCTGAGAGAGATGATTACATAGAGCACATGAAGAAGGAACATGGAACGGTAAATGCACACCACAAGGGGGAATCAATGGTAGATGATTTTTGTATTTTTTTTAATTTTTTTTTTGAGGGTTCATGATAGAGTCTCTGCTTTTCTACAAATATAAGTGGATTTTTGTGGTCAGAAATATGAATGAGTAACCACGCATGCGCTCGCATTGCTATTTTAACGGTAAAAGGTATGCTGAGCCATACAAGTGTGTATTATGGAGTGAAATATTCTGCTGTTCGATAATTTTAGTCAATGAAGAAATTCCCGTGTCAGATGTGTGAGCGCTCCTTTAGCTCGGCCAACAGTCTGCGTCGCCACATCCGTGTAACTCATGAGGGTGTCAAGAGATCCTTCCACTGCCAGTGAGTATACACAAACAACCCAAACAAATGGGAATAACTGATTAGATCATTATAGTTTACCTATTTGAAATAGAGCATGAACTTCACTGATGCTCACAGCAACTTCAGAAGTCAAAAATAAAAAATGTCATCCTCAATACATTTAATTTCAGGTACTGTACAGAGGGCAAGCGAACATTCAGCAGTCGACTGATTTTGGAGAAACACATCAGAGTCAGACACGGCATCCGGGCTAGACAGTCCCTAGACCGACAGGTAAGAAAAGCTACTCCTGCACCATGGTTAACATAACTAGGGAGTATATGGTAGTATACACTAGTTAATTCTGACCATCTGATTACTTGGAAATCATTCTGCCCTTATTGTATCTGCTAACAGATGACATGGTAAAAATCCAACAATTTTAGTGAAAGAAACATTTTGTGGAGTGCCACATAAGGAAGAAAACTTTAACAAGCATCGCTGCTTCTTGAGTTTTGATGATGTGTGGAGTTGTGCATCTATAAATGAATCATTTGGGTTCAGTTGCAAGTCAGGCAATTGAGCCCAGGGTCTGTGAAACACAGAAGCGTCAGATACATGCTCAGAAAATTGCTGTAATTAGCATTTTCACTGGACCATAATATGACCGGAAATATTAATGTTAGACTCAAATAATAAATGCAATAATGATTCATGGACACATCATCTAATGATTAGGTAGCTTATAGTCTAGGAGATGTTTAGCACACCTTTGGTTGTCTTTATTCATTTTTTTGCATCTTCAGTTTGCATTTAAAGGATAATCTTAAATAACTAAAGTTTTGTGGCCAAAAACTAAGTGTGTATTTGTTTTCTTTCTATTAACAGTGTAAAAGTTCTAAAAAGAAAATAATAATGAATTGATAATATCCATGAAGGTGTAAAGTTCTGCACAATAAAAGTATTTGATGTATTCTTAGTTGGTATATATGGTTATTTGT
Source organism: Hydrocynus forskahlii (assembly GCA_037974365.1). Classification (NCBI taxonomy): domain Eukaryota; kingdom Metazoa; phylum Chordata; class Actinopteri; order Characiformes; family Alestidae; genus Hydrocynus; species Hydrocynus forskahlii. Next base: position 5,580,052 of record JBBPCX010000147.1, on the reverse strand, counting down.
AGCACAATTGGCCATGGCTAACCAGCAAAAATAGGTTTACTGTTTTCTAATCGGCTTCTGTTGTCTACAACATAAATTCACTATATTGTGAAATATACTAAAACTGTCTAATTTTAGTTATATCATGACATACATACTGGCCAACTACTATGACATGCATGGTTGCTTCAAATCAACTGTTTGATATTTTACTCTACTTCAGAAACACGGTTTATTTTAAAGCAACACACACTCAAAGCCATGTAATCACAAATAACATCACAGCTGTGCTTACCTATGGCTGTGATGTTTTTTGCAATTACTAATATTAATATTTTCAGTATTCAATTTCAGAATCCCCCAAACGCAAAGAAGCGCTCAGCTCCTGCTGATGGAGCGGGCAGTTCTTCCGAGATGGATTACGAAGGTGAAGCCTCTTCTGCTGTGGGCGGGGCCAACGCAACTGACACTGGAAGGGAGGAGACTGTGAGCCCAGCGAAAAGAACCCGGTCTTCTGAGAACCGGCCTACGGAGGAAGAGGCGGATGACGGCATGTTCCGCTGTGTGCCGTGCGGTTTCAGCACACAGGACTGGGACGAGTTCCAGCGCCACATTCCCAGCCACTGTGACTCTGAAAATGCCTCCCTGCAGTGCCTGCAGTGTGGTGCCTGTTTCACTTCAGCCGGCTCTCTGAGTCGCCACCGTTTCATCACGCACCGCTTACGCCAAGACCAGCAGGATAGCCGGGGTGGGAGCACGTCGCCGGGCATGTCGCTGCAGGACGGATCCCCCTCATCGCCCAAAGCAGGAGACGAGGGGGAGGGGGGCATGAGCTGCAGAGTGTGTGGCCGGCGCTTCGATAAAGCCTCGGACCTCAACACGCACTTTCGCACCCATGGCATGGCCTTCATCACAGCGCACAAGACAGACAAGCCCGTGTAAGGAGAGAGGAAGTGGTAATTGGGAACAGTGTGTGTAGGGGGAGGGTCAGAGGTAGTGGTATACCTGCAGTGGAGAGTAAAGTCGCTGCAAACTGAACAGCTCTTTGGACCTTGTGTAACTCATTGACCAATCTGTGGAGTATGTGTGGAATTACACTGATGGGGAGAGACGGTGGGTATTAGAAGCTGCTTCTGTCTCCAAACTATCCAGCCTCACTTTGTGTCTGTGTTTATGCACCTGCGTTTCACTTCATCATTCATAGACTCACCTGAGTCATGCCTAAGAGAGGACCTCACCCTTTAGACTCAAATGTCTACTTAACACAAACGGTAAATAAAAGTACATAAGGTATTTGGGAAAACAGGTTACATTGAATACATTTGAGCAGTAAATGTTGAAAGTCAATGCTTTGAATAACTATCAGAGGATCTGAAGACTGAAAAATATTTCATTGTTCTGCACTTAATGACATCTACCTTTTGAGCCGTCTGTAATAATCCATTGTCCATAAATAATTTGGAATTGTTGTTTGGCTCCTCTAAAAGCAGCGGAAAAACCAGACAACTCTTTGTCACATGATTTCCTTTTGTTTAATGATGATGCCAGGTGTATCTGGACCAGAAACTACATTGACACCCACAGAGACATTCACTACTCTTAAGATCAGTTGTTACAGCTAGAGCTGCTCATTTTCCGCGAAGGTCCACTGTTCCCGAACCAGCTTGAATTCACAGAGCATTAAAGCATAAAAAAGGGTGCTAGTGAAGGTCTTTTCCTCTTTGTATAAAACACTGACTTTTAGTAATAATTATATTGTATCAACATTGTATTATTGTTATTTATTTATATGAATCATTCGTACTGATTGTGAGTCATTTGCTAACTTTCCAAGATTAAATATGGAAGAAAAACGTTACAAATGTGGATATGTTAATGTCAAAGAATGGACTTGAGAAAAACATTCTGTGGATTTGTTAAGAAAAGAACACTTAAGGTAATAAGGGAGATAAGGTTTGCAAACTACAAATGATTTTAAGGTCAGTAGTGCAAACATGTCAACCATAGAAACCACTTGTGGCCGGATTACGTCACAGTGGTTATAATTAAGATGTGTATAAATGCAGTACATTCATGGCTTGCTCTGGTTGTTTTGTTAGGAATAGTCTTTTGTATTTGTTTTTTTTCCCTCCCTTGCTGTTTTCTGATGGGAATAACGTGAAAGCATTGTTTCTGGTAAGGAGCCTGGTGTTTTTTTTATGAATTTATTTTAATTAAAAAGAAGACATTAAGTGTGATGTTTGCAGATGCATTTTATTATGTACAAATACGTTTTTTTGTTTTTTTTCTTTAATAGTAGTCTTTTCTATCAAGTGTCTGTGCTCGTTACAAGCCACATTTCTTAAAAATGCATTATGAATAAATATTGTGGTCATGTGTGTGAATGTGTGTGTGTCTAACCTTAATTCACATGCTGTATGTCCTTTACATAAGGAGAAATCTAGATATCCATCATATTCTGTGAAGAGCCTGGGTCTGCCTGCTTCACTGCTGTACACTTTGTGTCAGTTCTACTTTGTTTCTGAATAAAATGGCAAATTGTTACAGTACAGCTGCTGGCCCTGTTTCATAAATATCAGAGGTACACAAGCAAGATCAAATGTAAAACTGGAGAAAATTATTAATTTATTACATATGACATTTACAGATATAGTGAACTGCATCCTGCTAGTTGACAACAGAACATAAGTGAATAAACAGGAATCTTGAGTAAAATACAGCTTTGAATTACATACCATGAATGAAAGTTATCAGATATCCAGGTTAGAACAAGGTTTTGGTTTCTATTTTTTTCCTGAGAAACAGCCATTTGTAATTCAGCGGTAGCTCACGTATATGGACAAAAGTGTTGGGATTTTCATGGTTGGGCTAGGCGTCTTATTTCCAGAGAAGGACAAATCTTAATGCTTCAGCATACCAAGCCATCTTGGACAACATCATGCTTCTAACTTTGTGGACACAGTTTGGAGAAGAACCTTTTCTATTCCAGCATGACTGTGTCCCAGTGCACAATGCAAGCTCCATAAAGACATGGCTGGATGGGTTCGGTGTGGAAGAACTTGATTGGCCCGCACAGCCCCATCCAACTCCTTTGGGATGAACTGGAATGGAGATTGCGAGCCAGACCTTCTCGTCCAACATCAGTGTGACCTCATAAATGCTCCTGAAACACTTCACTGACTTCTTTGGGTTTTCCATCCTGCTGCACACCTTTCAGTTCCGATTCTTGCCAGTCGACTGGTGCATTTGTGATGTCTGGCTTAGGATGGTGCACACCAATCACTAACTCGTATATCAATGATCCAACAAGACCACCGACACAGGTGGCCACTAGAGGTACCCACCACCATCCGCCTGCAGCCCTGCCACAGAAAGAGAACTTGCTTGGACAGGTTCTAACTAAATTTCTTTACAACCGAATTGGATGACAGCCAATGAACATGAAAAACACATGCAATGGTAAACCAGTACATTCCTTCGGATAAATGCATTATTTGCTGAAATTCAGCTGCCTCTATTAACACTTAACTGGACTAGCATTATTTGCCTCCTAAATTTGCAACACAGATAGGTCAAAATCAAAGTAATAATTAAGCCAATTGCATGTTTGAAGTAATCTGCTGATTCACCCCTTGGCCCATCATGCATCCCTATGTAAAACCGACTTAAAGGGGACATATTATACCTCTTTTCAAACAAGTTATAATAGGTCTATGGACTACACAAAACATGTTCATGAAGTTCTTTGCACAAAATCACTCTCACAAAAAGAGATCTCACCAGCTCTACCCTTGACAGTTTCAGTCCCTTTCAAAATGAGCCGTTTAAGGGCTCTGTCACTTTTATGCAAATAAACTATTGCTGGCCACACCCCATCCATTCCATGCTTACTCTGCGCGTTTACCACATGTAAAAGTGGCAGAAAACAGAGACGCTATCCAGCCCTATATGTTCGACCCTGAGTCGGATCCAGAGCAAGATGAAGAGAAGCCACCTGCACAAACACCTTCACGAATGCAGCAAGCGGTTTCTAAATGGTAAGTCAACTTTTTTAGTTAACTTATTTGTTGTTGTTTATGCACGTGCTCTTAAAACCAGCAGACAAAAATGGCGGATCTTCAACTAATCTAGTGGCTGGGGGCTCGACAGGTGAGGGGTAGTTCTATGCAAATTTGACGTCAGGATAAGGGAGCCGTCCAAACGGCTCATAGAAGCGTATGATTCCTGACACCACAATCTTTCAGTTGACTCACAGAAAATGGATGGAGGTTTTTTTTTCACGCTTGGAGTGTTTATAGGAGCAGTAGAGACCGAAATGGAAATACAAAAAGATGCAAAAAACTGAGTTTTGCATAACATGTCACCTTTAAAGTTTCTTTAAAGACAGTCACTGAAGAATTTCAGCTATATACACTACGAAACCAAACGCCTTAATTTTACCCTGTTAACATTACCTTAATTTTGACTGTAATTTCCCATTCAGGAAATTTGGGAAACTTAAGGGAAAAAGTGCACAGATTAAGGCTGATTAGGGGTAAAACTCCTGAATTTTCCCCTTACTTTTTCAAATTTGCCCCTTAAATAGTAGAACCCGCTGAATTAATGCCTTAAATTATCGGCCACTTAATTCAAATGAAGGAGTTTGGTGTATTTTCAGGGATAAATTAAGGTAGGGTTAAGCAAATTTTAAGTACATTGTGTCTCGTAGTGATATGGCACTAGTGCTTACCTCTGGTCTTGGAGTAGCCTGGTCCTGCAAATTTTATTGTTTTCCCTGCTCCTGTTTGAGCTCATCAGTTCATTAACAAGCCCTGAGCGGACATGGCTGTGTTACAGCAGGGAGAACCCAAAATATGCTGGACAGAAGGTTCTCCAGGAGCCAATCACAATAAAAGGCTTGCTACATGTTTCTGAGAAGCATGCATTGTTGTTCTTCAATCAAAACTATTTTTTATTTGTTTTCATTTTCTTTTACCCATAATTTAAACATCACTTCACCCTTTGCATTGTGAGCTGACAACTGGAGTAAGAATTATGATCCAAAATTATTTAAATCGCTAATGTCAGCATACACTATATGGACAAAATTAATGGGACACAGCTGTTTTCCAGGGTTTGGCCTAGGCCCCTTACTCCCAGTGAAGATCAATCTTAATGGTTCAGCAGACCAAGACGCTTTGGACAACGCAATGCTTCCAACTTTGTGGACACAATGAGCCAGGCCTTCTCGTCCAGCATCAGTGCCTGGACCTTATAAATGATCCACAGAATGAATGGGCTCAAATTCCCACAGAAACTCCAAAATCTCGTGGAAAGCCTTCAAAAAAGAGCTGGAAGCTGTAACAGCTGCAAAGGGGGACCAACTCCATATTAAAGTCTCTGTATTTGAATACAGTGTCATTAAAGTCCCTGTTGGTGTTATGGTCTGGCGTCCCAATACTTTTGTCCATTTAGTGTATGTTAATATAGCAACAACTTGTAAAGGCTTCAGTTTAGACATACATGGTCTGGTTGTGACGTTTTGTGCTTGTGTGACAGACTGACCTGAAGACCTCATCACCCCAGCCAGCAATGTAGCTGAAGACTCTGGGCCCGAGGTCTCGAGCAGGGTTTATGGCGTAGCCACTGTTTGAGCCCATCGAGATGCCTATTACCATCACGACTGCTCCCACCAGAACAGGCTCAAGCCCAGGAGGGGCTGGAGTGTTACAGCCGTCACCCAGTGCCAGAACACACACTAGCAGGGCTGCCGTGCCAATGACCTGAGAAGCATGTTCATTATTAATCATCTTTCTGATATGGCAGCCACGAGACATGGGAAAGTGGTAGGCGAGCTTATATAATGTTATCATGATTTATTACATCACAGTGTGCTTTCTTCAGAATATCCTGGGTGTTTCTAGTAAAAACAAAACACTTCACATGAATAAAAAAAAAAATTAAGGAAAGTCTGTAACAGCAACAGCCAGTGAGCATTAAATACATGAACTGTATAGTAACAAGTAGCGGATTAGATGTCATCCTTGGCCAACACCAAATGAACAATGTGTTGTTTTACAGAGTAGTTTTTAAACTGTGGTTTTACAGCTTTACCAGCTATTTTTGTTTTCAATTCTCATTTATTTCCATTGATCATAAAAATGCCTTCTTTGTTTTGTTCCATTTTGTATACTGTTATTATTATTATTAGTAGTAGTAGTAGTATTGTTATTATTATTATAAAACTACTACTACTACTGCTAATATTATTGCTAATAATCACAGATCCTTTCCTTCAACAGTGATGTAACCCTTATTTTGGTTTAAGTCAAAACACACCCTAAGTCACCCTAGGTCACTTACTGATCCTAACACAGTTGTAAAATCATAAAAATACAACTAAGCCACAGAAAAAAAGGAAAAGGAAAACTCCCTCATTCATACGTCGCGTTACTGCATATTCTTCCGCCGCACGCAACTAGTTCGCCCGTGTAGTCCGTAAGTACAGTGCGAACGGTGTAAGTCGAGTGGAAGTGGGAGTGAGAGCAAGCGTCGTGAACTCAAAGTGTCGTACGTTGAGACTGTTGTAGCCCAAGGGCCCCCTGTACTCCAGTGCAGTGGTGGTAAATATTAGCATTACTGCAGTTATATACTGCTCAAAAAATTAAAGGGAACACTTAAACAACAGCATGACTGTTTAAGTGTTCCCTTTAATTTTTTGAGCAGTATGTAAACGATGCGCAGAAATGTGATTTGGAAAATTTGCAATTAGTCTTACCTGGTCTGCTACTCCTCCCCATAAACTCAAATACTCCGCAGGGTAAGTCGAGAAAATACCTGCTGTGGCAGTGGCACCACTCACTGTGAGGTGCCCCCCAGTGTAATGCATTATGGCATCTAGATAAGAAGCGCAGATACAGCAGTTAGACATGCAGCTGGAAAAAGCATTCCAATGTGTTTATAATTATTTTTCCAAGAGCCTCTTTTCTTTCACCATAATATTGCAAAGCGACAGTGGCTGCAGCCAGGAAGGCACCAAAAATCTGTGAGAAGACATAGAATGGAAGTCGAGTCCAAGAGAACCTGCCCAGGAAGCACAGACTCAGGGACACAGCTGGGTTCAGGTGGGCGCCTAAAACAGGAGACATGAGAACACTTTTTCTTGGACTGAAGCAATCCCAATACTAATGCAAAAAAAAAAAAACATAATTAGCATCACTTTTCTTGACTGGACATAATACCTATCAGTACCTCCACCTGCAGGACAGCAGGAAAACAGGTGTAAGCTGGCGCTTAACAGAACACTGCTTAAAGTACTGACGCCTCACCACCTTTCCTCTGAGGAATATTTATGCATTATATGCAGTTTACTAAATGGCAGCTGTAATAATAATTTGGCTTTTGCTTATTCAACACGTAGTATCAGTTTGATATAGACCAAAACAGAACATTGAAAAAAGCCTGAGCTATCATGCAAATGTGTAACTAAACTTTGGGCTACACTCAAACGAGGACACAAGTAACACAGATGAGCAGCAAGGTTGTGTCTCAAATGGCTTGCTACACCCAGTATGGTGCACCATGCTTCATCACTCAAATGGTGTATAATATTTCTAACAAAAAGCCTTTGGTGATTCTGCTATGTGTGCAAAATAATGAACACACTGGACACTATATTGGCGTAGAAACTCAAATTTTATACGTCACATAGCACACTAAAGAGGAAGGAGCCAAGACATTTTGGTCAACGTCACGCTTCCAACTTTGTGGACACAGTTTGGGTAAGAACCTTTTCTATTCCAGCAAAACTGTGACCCAGTGCACAAAGCGAGCTCCATTAAGACATGGCTGGAAGAGTTCAGTTGGGAGAACTCGACTGGCCACACAGAGTCCTGACCTCAACCCCATCCAACACCTTTGGGATGAACTGGAACGGAGATTGTGAGCCAGGCCTTCTCGTCCAACATCAGTGCCTGACCTCATAAAAACTATACAGAATAAATGGGCACAGCTGTTATAGCTGCAAAGTGGGATCAACTCTGTATTAAAGTTTTTAAATGCAGTGTCATTAAAGTCTCTGTTGGTGTAATGGTCAGACAGCCCAATACTTTTGTCCATAATTGTGTACTTCAGGTGGTCATATTAGTATCTGTATTGAACATGAAAAAGTGGTATTGTTCCACCTCTAATTTTAATACTCGGATCTACAACTATGATCATGGATATAGACTGAATAAACGTTTCCATGCCATAGTCATGGAGGCACTCTGCCTTGAAGATTTGAGCGTTTTCCCTGCTTTAACGCACCCTCTTCGTCTTAGTAAGAGGTTGTTGATGAGCTGATTAGTTGAGTTAGGTCTGCTGGGAGCAGTGGGCCTTCAGGACCAGGATTAGAAAACCCTACTGTAGACACTGGCCTGACTGTCTTTGGCTGGTTAGAGAAAGAGCAGCTCAGTCATCCTCTCTTGCCACCATTCCACCTGAACACCATTAGCCACATTACGCCAGAGTTAAAGTTTATTTTCTTTCCTTTATTTTACTAATCAATATATGTTGCCCCACCATCTTTAAAGGGGTGGTCCCACCTCGGCCTGCAGATAAAGGAACAGATGTTCAAACAAAGACCCCTTGAAGTTTAACCTCTCTCTCTACTCAGCCTACTGAGACAAACATAGGTCACCAACGTTTAGACCCAAATGAAAGCAGTCAATAGATGCACAATATGCCCGTGTAAAGAAATGTATGTATTTTGTGTGTATTATTATGCAATATAGAATAAAATATATTAATAATACAGAAAAATGTTTTTATATTATTCTGCAAATGTTCCTGCCAATCACCCAGTCCATCCATCCATCTATCAATCAGTCAGTCAATTTATCTGTCTGACTCTTTAAATGGTCAAATGATTTTCCTTTGTGTTGGAAAAAGCACCAAAAAGGGTTATGAGACAAAAAGCTTTCATGTTTGCACTATATAAAACCCTTTTTACTAAGAGCGTATCGATCAACTACCCTCCCACTTACCCGATACTCCTCTCGACACATAGATTCCAAATGTAGTGCCGAGTGCAAATCCAAGATTGATTGACAGGTATTCTCCTTTAGTGTTCTCAGAAGTTGTCACCTGAGCGACTGATCCACACCCAAACAGCTGCAGTATGAAGACACAAGTTAATTCACTTTGAAATGCTCCAATTCTGGTCAGTGAGTGAAATGTGAAGATGTTGAACCAAAATCAGTAAATTAGTAGTATCTGAGGCTTCTTAGACTCAGTATCTGAATGTAAACACACCACAACATGCAGTGTGAACAATGTGAAATTCTTTCTCTGCATTTAATCCATTCACCAAGTGAAGCAGTGGGCAGCTAGGAACAGTGTGGGGATGGTACCTTGCTCAAGGGATTCAAACCCACACCCTTCCGATGGCAGGGGCAATTCCCTGACCAAAAGGACACCAGCTGCTGTATATGAGAATGTGAAGGTGACTATACTCATGTGAGTATTAAAGGTAAAAACTGACCATAGATAAGCTGTCTTTGATATTTCATGCCTATAACTGTTGATTACTATGTAAACATTAATAATAAAGCATTCATCACTTTTGGTTCTCTGCATCCAAAGGAAATAAGATAAACATTAAACCTTTACAAACTAAATCCTCTCAATCTACAGTCTGTAGTCTACAGCCTATGGTCTACAGTCCTTTCCTAAATCACTGAAGCATTTAAGTGCCTTCATGTATTTTAGCTCGTTTTTGTTTTAAATCGAATGATACATGTCATATACCTCAAGAAAATTGAAGTCAAACACTGGATTGGGCATTACATTACTAGCAGAAAGGATTCCATTGTGATGAGCTGTTTATGTCTGTAACTGTGAATCTAATATTTTATGACGGCCTTTTATTTTATGCAGTCCATTTAATAAAGATATCAGGTTTATACTGACAGCTGTTACTTGTATCAAAACAGGTACTGCATTGTTGCAGTAGATCATTAACCTAGTCCTGAGTTTGCAGCGGAGAACCTTTCCTTTCTCCTCTTTACTTCCTATGTTTTAGACCGTTCAAAGTCTCCAGTGAAGCAGTGTCTCTTGACTAAGACAGGAACGTTCCACAATCGATCCCACCATAGATTTTGTAAGTAAGAATCCAGCTTGGCGTTAAAGTCCAGTACGGCTCATAAAGAAACAATAATAGGAGAAAACCTTGATATGTTACTAGTACATGCCTGCATTTGAGCAAGAACCTACATTAGGAGACAGAACAATCAACCAGCAGAAGTACTAGGATGACAACTGGAAACGTAATGAAGGCTGTGAAACCTTACTGGATAAATGAGGAGTACAGACTTACTATCAAAACATACACTCCAAGAAATTCAGCGAGGCATTCTCTGACCAGACAACTCCTGATGCGGCATTTCGTCAGAAGTCGGTCCATTCTGTAGTCGCTTGTTGTGAATCCACTACAGTAGAGTCAGACAAGGACTGGTGCGTTCCCCACTCCAAACGGTCCACAGACAGACTGAAACAAGCTTGATCAGCACTTACTCATTTACTACACCGCAAACACCCTTACTGGTGATCAGTGCTTATAATTGACCAGCTCTAAAAGTCCTTACACACTCAATACTCTCTGTTGTGTCATAAACATGTTGCGTGAGGTCTGAGTGTGTGTGTGTGTATGCAGTATTTACAAAAGTATATTGCACCTAACGGCCATTTGGTGCCATAAAATGATCATAGAGTAGTGTTTCTAAGGAGCACTGCAGATGAACCCCCAGATAACACAAATAATAAAATACGTGGAAGACAAGTGAAGTATAAAAGAGCAATTCTAATGATGCAGCCAACAAGATATCCTTTGTTTATCAGTGAGATAATCTGGGTGTATATTCGTTGCATATTCTTTATATCATTGAGCTGATACAGTATTGCACTGGAAAGGAATGATTAAATAAATGTTTTGTCATCCTGATGGTCAGTAAGTGATTGGAAAATAAGTAAACATGTATGAATGATCACACTTGTCACAGTTAAAATCCACATAAACTCCGAAACCTGCTGCTACGCATATACTGATGCCAACATGTCTGTTTTAATCGAGCTCTTTAGGCTTTTGTTTATGTTTTGCATGCTCTTACATGGCGAATTTGCTCAAACTGATCCAGCTATGCTCCACCCACAAATACATTCTTTCGTAGAATGAATGAATTCATCAGTCAGTCAATCACTCACTACTTTTGTAGTGCATTCATGCTGTCCAATGCAGGTACTTCATCTTCTTTGTTCACCGATAAAGATAAGGCTGAGACTTACCTTCCTCCATCAAGCTGTCAGTAGATGTTTCACTCTGATAGCTTATACATCGTTAAAATTGATTATTGTCAGTGCAACAAAGAAAGAGACATGGTGTAAGTGCAACATGTGACTGCTTACATAACACACACGTTTTCTCTTGAAGTATTTAAGTAATTTTGCTATTATCTCCATCCAATGTCATGCACTCTCTTCTATTTCACTATGGGTATTCCAGTCCTGGCAGTACTTATGTAGTCTTACATTGTTTCTGTTTTATATTCTGTTTTGCACCATGGTCCTAAGTGTGTACTGCGTGTATGGCTGAAACACCCCCTTGACTAGATTTAAATAGGTGAGTGAACTGTGTGTTTGTAAACTAAAGTAATTTGAGTAGTGAATAGTGAGCGGTGGGTGTGGAAAACTTTTTAAGTTCAATGATCTTTTGGATCGTCAAGTTCAATGGAACATGCCAGAGCTCATGGGTACAAAAGTAAGCATCCAGCAGTTACCATAATCAGGGAACTGATCAGATGAGGAAATCAGATGAGAAAAAAAACAAGAAAGTTATGGCAACAATCAGTCTGGTCAAATTAATGATGGCTCATAAAGCATGAACATAAACATCGCCTCTTTTTCTTCCTTGACTTCACTAACTTACTCACGTGAATACTGCCGAGCCTCATCCAGTCACGGACGTCTCTGTCGGAATTGATATCACCTTCACAGGTACAGTGGGTACAGAAAAGAAACACCCTTTTCAAAATAATTCACATTTTATTTCTTTGCAGCTTAAAAAGGAGACACATACACACACAGCTTTGCAGCTGTATTTACTAAATGCCTATCCAGGTGAACGATATGACAACAGTTTAAAAAAATTCTAAATAATGGATAGCCCCTATTTAAAAAATTATTGTAATCTGCCAGAAAGTTACCAAATGGAAGACAATTCACCTTCCAACATGACAATGACCCAAAACACACAGCAAAACTGACCACACAGAGGCTGAAGGAGAAAAGGTGAAGGTTCTTGCGTGGCCTAGACAGAGCCCAGACTCAAACCCTATTGAAAATCTGCAGCCCAGCTAGCATGTCATGGTGTGACCTCTGGGTCACCTATCACTATTTTTGTCTTTTTTTTTCTGAATTTAGAATGTGCTGGAGAAGTCCCACTGATACTAAACCTTTTGATCTGCAGACCAGCAGTGTTAAACTGTTTTGATATTTTATGATCATCTTATTCCTTAAAGTCACTTTAGACATTTTCCATGACAGTGTATTCATTTTTTGGAAGTGTTTTTGCCATTTTTATACATTGCCCATGTTCATTAAACGAGGAAAAACATCTTTTATATCAGCTGACATCTATGTAAAGGACTGAAAAAAGCATACAATGTAATTAGCCTCTTATGCGTAACGAGTGTCGAGGGGGTGAAGGAACCTATTCCAAAGGTTATAGGGAGAAAGGCAGAGAAACACCCTGGACAGGTCAAATTGAAATCCTCATTTTGATTCATAGTTAACAAAAAACATAATACATCTGATTTTATTCATTTTTTTATTCATTTATTGTTTTGCACAAAGAGAACAAGAAGAGTTCAATCTACTTATAGACATGTAAGCAGGACATAGTGTGTGTGGGTGTGTGTGTATTTTTTTTTTGGCTTGTTTTTTGTTTTGAATAGTTAAATGAAACTGCTCCTGTCGATTGGAGATCTACTTCTGGATCTCCTGCCAAAGAGAGAGAGAAGAAGAGTAGTTGTTTATGGAGTGCATATATAATAACAAACCCCTCGATAATGGCTACATCTCCCCATTCTAACTAAATCCTACGGTTATCCAGTAATCCGTCATTTTTCACCTGCAGCTTATTTCTTACCTTCTAGCTGGAGGTGAGCACGCAGGTCTGCGCTGTCTGGCAGGAGGAGAGTAGCAGAGTGATCTGGAGTCTCTCAGTAAATCTGTTGGAGCTCTCAGACGAGGGGGACTGAGGAGAAACAAAACAGGATGATTTCAATCCTAACGATAGAGGAGATTTTATTTCTAACGGATAGATAGAGGTGCTCCATACAGTCTAATCTACATAAAGCCTACCGTTTCTCTGTCTCCAAGTCAGAGTCTGAAGAGGGAGATGACGATGAGGAAGAAGGAGAAGATGAGGAAGAGGATGAGGATGAAGATGTGGATGAGGAAGATGATGAAGATGAGGAAGAGGATGAGGAAGAGCTGGAGCTGCTCCGGCTGTTTTGCCGTGGCGCTGAGGCGACCTTCTCTGGTCTGCCATTCACAGCTTTGTCCTCTCTGACTGCTGACCGCTGGTTTTGGGCTGCTGGTGACTGGCCCCCTAATCTCGCCCTGGATGGCTCTCGTGCTCCTGACTGGCTGATGGCTGGTGATATGCAGCATTGAGGCCGGGGTCTTGAGTGGGGCTCTCGTTCCCTGGACTGCACGCAGCTACGCCGATGCCAGTGGGAAGGTGAACGATGTGATCTAGGAGGAGAAAAGATACATTTTAAGAAAAGGAAAAGCTACCGGTGGACAGTTGATTCGCATGATTTGTGCATTCAGAGAATATAACGCTCAACAGATCTACACACTGCCAGGAATCTGAACATCCCAAATGCTGATCAGCTGAGACATGTTAAAGCCTTAGTCTGAATGCCAAACAGTTATTTGACTTTCAATAGTTTCACATTTTTAAAAAGTCAAATTTTTCTGCAGACATTTTCATAGCGACTAGAGTGAGTTCCCGATTTAAGTTAATAACTCAAGGTTTTACTATATTTGTGCAGTTTTTCTGACACTGATAAGGCTGAATAATAGTTAAGTAAACATGTCCCGGCTAATGGCCTAAATTTTTGCTCTGAACTTTCTCCTTAAAATGTGTAAAAGGTGCTTTAAGACCAGAAAAATACTTCACATGAGCAAACAAATGCTTAAAGCTATACAAGCACAGTTTTGCACATCACCAAATGGAATTCATAATGCGATGCAAGGGCTGCTTCTTGTCTTCCTGTCTCGTATACTCTAACTAAACACTAAGGTTACAGAGGAATGTGTCATTTTTTCTTGAGCATCCACTAAATCAAAAGTACCTGAATACATCCTATGAAAAGTCTGGATGCTTTTCACCTGCAGCTTATTTCTTACCTTCTAGCAGGAGGTGAGCGCACAGGTCTGCGCTGTCTGACAGGAGGAGAGTAGCAGAGTGATCTGGAGTCTCTCAGTAAATCTGCTGGAGCTCTCAGAGGAAGGGGACTGAGGAGAAACAAAACAGGATGATTTCAATCCTAACGATAGAGGAGATTTTATTTCTAATGGATAGATAGAAGTGCTCTATACAGTCTAATCTAT
>JBBPCX010000147.1:5514062-5565336 GCA_037974365.1 Hydrocynus forskahlii | reverse complement strand
ATAATTTATTCAAAAGCCGTGTGTTAAAGTACTGCTGTATGACAAAATTGCAATAACTTTTTGTTTGCAAACACTTTAAACAAATAAGGACCTTTTTAACAGCAGTGTTCCCTTTAACACAGTTACACAGGTGCAGTTCTAATATTTCTTGTAAATCTCAACTTAAACATTAATGTAATCAAATCAAATATAAAACCAAATCTATTTGCCACTGCTGGGCATTCATGTTTTATCTAGTTTGTTATAGAAAAACAAGTTTCCCAATTATAGCAGCTGCAAAGTGGAGCAACTCCATATGAAAGTCTATGTATCTGAATGCAGTGTCATTAAAGCCCCGGCTGGTGTCATGGTAGGGATGCCTGACCCCCACGAAAACCGCCCGAGACATAGAGCTGACCCACGAGCCCAAAAATTAAACAAATTTTCTAAATAAAAGGATTTAAAAAAAAAACATGTGTTAATGCGCGATAAATTAATTGTAAATAATGCGTTAACACGATATACGTATGTATAATATATCCGAACATGTTAAGGTTGGGGGGGGGCGTCTCGCGTGTTTCACTCATACAAATTGCTGGGTGGATAATTGGGGGGATGAAGCTAATGATTTTTAAAAGTCACCCCTAATAGAATGGCTCCAGTGCCCATGCAAACACGGCGTCTCAAGCCTAGGATCTGAGGCTGTGCTGGCTCGGACTGCTGGGTTCACTCCTTAGCGCTTTGCATTGAGGTGATATTTTAGACTTGATGCTCTCCGGTGATACAAAAAATCCTTTTTGCATGAAGTGCAGAGAACGATACTCCTATCAAATGTCCCATCTGACCGTTTTTCAATGTAAACTTTCCGTTCACTGGGCCAAGCAGCACATTCTTGTCTCCTCCTGCATTTTACAGAGCCACTGTGTCCAGTACCAGAACTGGACCGGATGAAAGTCACCACGGCATGCGATCAATCGGCGTTAATTTTTTTAACGTTATTTTTCCTGAGATTAATTGATTGAAATTAAATCTTTAATTCAGCACCTCAACATGTACATTAATCAAAGAAAAAAAAAAACGCTGATTAATCGCATGCAAAAAGGTAACTCACCCAACCAAACTGACCTTGCTTTGTGCACAGGGGCAGTCATGCTGGAATAGAAAAGGTTCTTCCCCAAACTGTGTCCACAAAGTTGGAAGCATGACGCTGACCAAAATGTATGCTTGATTTTATACACCTGTGGAAATGAGTATGCTTTAATTCAGTAATTAAGAGGTGTGTCCCAACCTTTTTGTTCATAGTGTAACTTATTTCATACCTTTCGTAAATAATTTTACATAGAACATTGCTTTTTTGAAATCATCCTTTGTGTCCTGCAAAGCATCAGGTTATTGTTCATTTGATCATTAGAGCAAATTAGAACTGTTCACAGCTCTGGTGAATCAGGCATCCTAAGAACTGTATGCCAGTAAGGCCTGATGCCTGGGATTCTGTGTAATGAGTTTTGAGGTTTTGACTTTTTTTTTTTTTTTTTTTTAAAAAGCTCTTTCTTAATTGACTATTTGCTCTGTGCCCCCTGGTTCCCATCACTGCGAACCTAAAGTCAATAGGTGTCTCTCCAATTAACCATTTCACACTCAACTCTGAATGCCTGTTTATTTGTGAACCATTAAATAATGCAGATATTTTGAAAAATTGCTGTAATTTCCCTCAAACAGAAATTGTTCACTTCTAAGGATGTCAGGATTCATGCATAGGCTCGATTACAATTAAAACAGTTGTTTTTATATATATATATTTTATTTCTATTCACAGAATAAAGCCTATATACAAATGGGCCACAAAAAAGTCTACTGATGGTCAGTCTGAGGACAAAGGAGAGTGAGGCAGCTTGCAACAAGTCTTCTTGTCCATTCAGCCTTTGAAACCTCCAAAGAACTTGGCAAACATTGACAGCTCATCTTGCATGTTTGAGAAAGGTTGATGGCCAACTGTAAAGACAGATAAAACAGATTCATATTTTACTGAAACCAGAGGGAAATGCAGTAAAAGAGCACTTAACACAGATCATTATAATATGCTCATGGTATAAATTACATGTTAAGAGATTCTTTATTAATTCTTTTCAAAGAAAGAGAGGTAACCAGCCTAGATTGAACACATAAAGGAGTGATCCTCATTCATGGTCCTGGAGTACTTGTACTGCACATTTCAGTTTTTCTTGCTCTATCAAACCTGATCTAACTAACAAGATAATTAACAAGCGCTTTCTGAGTAAAGGTCTGTGTGTTAGAGCAGTACAACGCTACATTGTGCAGCACAGGGGAACTCCAGCAAGTCCCGTTCCTCTTTCCCCCATTGAGAGCAAAGCTGATGTTGCAATCACCAGATGAAGAGAGGCTCCCAGTTTAGAGTACGACAGTGAAACAACTGACCTTGAGAACCTGGTCCTCCAGAGCGCGTCACCGTAGTCTCCTCATTCCCCTGACCATCCCTCACTGTACGTCTCTCTTCTACAGTCTACATACAAATCAAAAATTCACAAATCATATACAAATATGTAATTTATCATGAAACATACAAGGTTTGGAATGTCCAAAAATTTGGACACACTGTTAAAATGCATGGATGTTGTTGCAGACAAAACTAATCCAGCATCATGTTAAGATGCTATGGTTTAAACCATTTGTTGGAAGCTATAAAGGAATCACGACCAAAAAGCTCAAAAAATGTCTCAAAAATGAACTAGTTATTATATGTTTACAGTTTACAGTTATTTGTTGCAACTTCTTGTGGTTAATGTATTGGTATCAACTCAAACGCATCAATCTCCAATCTTTACTTGAGTACATACTGTACAACTTAATGATTTTTTTTTTTTAACAGCAGCGTATTTCCCACAGAATTCTCATAATGGTTATCCTAACAATTCAGAATTCACTGATGATCGATCAAAAAAGGTAAAAAGAGATGCAATTTAATTTAAAGAAATTACAGTACATCCTAATTCATGAGATGTTTCTCAGGTTTTATTTTCTATATGTGCAAGTATTTCACTGAACAGCTTTGCCTTAGTTTTTAAGAACTCCTGACAATATTTCTCCTAATTTCCAAATAAAATATTGTTCTTTAAAGTTCATTAAATTACATTTGATTCGGGTAATCACCTAATCAGTACCTCAAAAAAGCAGAATGAGGTGCTTGTGTAGGAATTTAACAGACACTGGCATGGAATGTTTGTCATAGTCAGAGATGCTGATTTAAAAATAAATTGCGGTGGTCTAATTTTTTTCCCCCCCAGAGCTGTTATTCCTATGATTTCACAAGCAGACACGCTAGATTCATGTGTGGGCTGACTCAGGATAAACATTTTCTTTAATACTTAAAACTCCAACATCATTGGCATAATGGTCAGGCGTTCCAACACTTTTGTCCATATAGTGTATATACATGCATGCAACAGCTACACAGGACAATGATGTGAAGGCTTAATAGCAAATAGAAAAAGGTGTCAGGAAAGGTACAGACTCACTCACCCCATCTGGTTTTACCACTTTGGTAACTGTGACAGACTGAAAGAAAGACCGTGTTTTTGGCCGTGAGGGTGCTGGAGTCAAGATATGGTCCAGACCATCTGAGGACACCTGAGAATCCAGATCTGGAGGCAAGGTCAAAAAAGAAAACATACATTTGTACCAAAAACAGTGATATCCAGACAGTGAGCAAGACAAATCAAATATCACATACCTCCATCCTCTTTCTTTTCTTCACCTCTCTGTCGTGGTCCATCGCTCCAAATGTCGCTAAACTGAAATAAGGCAATGCCAAAATAATTAATGAGAATAAACAGTGACATACAGTAACCCCCGCTTTTCGTGGGGGTTATGTTCCAAGAGCACCCGCACATAGTGAAAAACCGCGTTTTTGTGATGTGGTTAAAAAAATGCCTAAAAATGCCTATTTTTATAGTGTAAACCCTAAATATGCCCCCAAATATGCTCCCAAAACACTTTAATTTCATTTTAAACTAATTAGCCTTAAAGAAAATGTAAAGGTAAATCCGTATTTGTACTGTACAGTTTACACTGAACTCCTGCAGTGCTAGAATGTAAAATATCGATGTTAACCCTGTATAGACTGTACTGTAATTAATGCATGGGTGTTTTCTTTGGTATGCGCTGTCGTTTCCTTTGGTATAAGTAGGGTATATACAGTAATAAATGAATTTAATTTACAGTAATAAAAATACAAGGCTTCAAGAAGAACAAAACAAAAAACATGAGAACACTCCAGACAGTCCATGGGGGAAATTCTGGACTGCAGCGTCTCAGGGCAGCAGCCAATCAGCAGTAAGAAGAAATAAATAACATTCTTGGATTGGCTACTTTCAAACCTCCCGCCTCTGAGTACAGCTGACTGCGGCATCCCGGCCTCGTGTGCCACGCCCCCTCATCCTCGTGCTGGTTGTTTATGTTTGGGGCGGTGCTAAGCAGGAGGTTCGTTCCGTTCAGGTGTCTTATTGCCTTGGTAACCGCCGCGTGGCGCACGAGGCCCGGACGTCAGTCAGCTGTACTCAGAGGCGGGAGGTTCGAAAATCCGCGACTGCTGATCCGCATGAAAGTGGGGGTTTACTGTACACTGACTTGGCAGCTTATTAGGTAAACCTACACCTGCCGTACAGGCGTGCTGTTGTAGGTTTACAGTTACTGACTTCAGTCCATCTGTTGCTGCGTAATTAATCATCCCCTCTCTACAGTGTCCAGAGGGAAGAGATCATAGAACCACTAATGACCAGATTTTATTTGGGTGACAAACTATGCACAGACCAGCAATGGCACTGACATGGTAGTGGCATGACAATATTAGTTGTGTTGGTATAAGTGCTTTCGGCATAACAGCACTGGGTGTGCTACAGATATCAGACAATAATTATGCACTGTTGAGAGTTTCATTTACCCTGAAGAAAGGAGACCAGTGGTGGAAAGGGCTCCTTGGGATGCTTGGTACTTCAGGTGATGAATTCTCATCTCTTGGCTCTACAGAAGAGGGGCTCCGGGGAGAATGATCTGGAACCTTCAACATGAAATCTCTAAGAGAGTTTCCACTTCCTCCTACTCCTCCTTCTGCTCTGTTCCTGCTCTCCTCTATTCCTTCCTGAAGTGGAGCCTCAATACTGGGAAAACCTAAATATAAGAATAAAATAAGACTGTCAGTCACCAAAGAATTGCTGTGAAAGTCTTGTCTAATCGGAAAAAACTGCTGTTTGAATGAAGCTGTGCTGCAGTGTTCATGGCTGCAGAACTGAAGTGAAAAACAACTGTAATCAAAAGACTTTAAGTCTGATTAGGTGCAGCAAGGTTCTTGTCTCATTCATATGAATCACAAAGTGGCAAATTAGAAACACCCTATGGCCATGCCAGGTACCTACAAACTACTGGTGTATATGCTGTCCTCTATATGGTGCTAAATTACTTAATTACTGTAACATCTTATATGCAATATTACTACTTATATTCATATTATGGTTGTTTACTTTCCACTGATTTTTATTTTTATTCAGATTTGACTTTATCTGGATTTTTATTAGATTCTATCAAGACTTATATTAGACTTATTTTATTTATTTTATTATAGTACTTTATCTTACATTTTATTTTAAATTATTCTGGTGTCTTGTGTCTCTCTGTGTCTGTGTGATGTGGCAGTCACCACATAAACAATTTCCTCTGGGATAAATAAAGTTTTCTGATTCTGATTCTGATATATATGACTGTCTGGACTGTACAAATAGGACTGTCTGAACCAGTGATTAAACTCTGGCATAGTTTCAGGCTTGGAAAGAGACCTACTCTAAGTAAAATACAAAAACTAAAAGTACTAAAGATCTAAAAAGCTAAGGCGAGTCACAGTTGGGTTTTGCAGCTCACTTGGCTTTCAACCACAACCGCCCAATTCCTAAACAGGCTCAAAAGAAAAAAATCCAACAGGGAGCACTTACATGTGCTCAAAAAGATCTTCACGAAGACCTCTTAGCAGTGTACCTACATGTGAAAACTTAAGCGTAAAGTGTAAAGCAACCATTTGTCATCCATGATCACACCACAGCACACAGCCTGAACAGCTCGAAATTGTTCTGTGTATTTAACCCATTCGCCAAGTGAAGCAGCGGGCAGCCAGGAACCCAACGCCCGAGGAGCAGAGTGTGGGGACGGTACCTCAGGGGTGCCACTAGTAGATAAGCGCCGGCAATGAATGTTGCTAAGCAGTCCTGTTATTCAGCTAAACTGCAGTGGTTTTACTGGCTGTCAAGCTAACTTTACACCACCAGGAGCATTCTGTAAAGCAGAAGAAAATCACTTGCAATTAAATCAAACAAATAAATAAAAACAAACAAACAAAAAAAAACATAGGACCAAGTGCTGAAGCACACCGTGCGAGTTGTGCATGTTTTGTTTTTTTTCTTAATAAATGCAGCCACATTTTATGCAAAAGTCACTCTTTTAAAGCTGTTATTGGAAACATAAGTCTGTGAAAAGTGGAGAGTCTGAACCAGGTGGCCTGCCATTACAATGTGAACTAAGTTGTTTATTGCAGTTACCATAACTCTAGAAATGTTGTTTCCAAACAGTTGGTGCTACAGTCTTAAAGTGGGGAAGTTTGAATCCCAGAACTGCTAGTGGCACCCTTGAGGTACCATCCCCATAGAGTGCCCCCCAGGTGCTGTGTTCCTGGCCGGATCATTTGGGTGAATGGGTTAACTGCAGAGAAAGAGTGGTGTGTTCACATATGACAAATGGTCATGGTATTTAAGCTTCTTTTACCTAAAGTGTTCTGGTACCAGTAGAGAACCGCGAGCCCACGCCGCCCTCTGCTGGTTATGATAAAGCATTTTGGATTGACACTCATTTCATCATTCAACTACACTTTGAAGGGGACCTATTATGCAAAACTCACTTTAGTTATAATAGGTGTATGGACTATACAAAATATGTTCATGAAGTTCCTTGCACAAAATCACTCTCACATAAAGAGATTACACCAGCTCTATTCTTTACAGTTTCAGGCCATTTCAAAACGAGTCGTTTGGACAGAGGGCCCCCATATCACGTCAGTAGGGGGCCAATTTGCATAGAACCTCCCCTCATCTCTCGAGACCACACCCACTGGCCTGTTGCTTGTCACCCCTTTCAGCGGCCATCTTGGGTCTTTGCAGCTTTATGTATGCTGAATTCAGCCGTGCCTGACCACTGCAGTGGCAAAAACTCGCTCCAGCTGGCCAATACTCGCTCAAAACACAATAAAACAACCTCCATTATTGGTTAAGGCAAAGAAATAAAAATACACCAATCACAGCGTAAAATGCGTGTTTTGTTCCCGTGGACGTATATGGTAAGGCGCGCTCCGCTGCGCCCCAACACCAGATTAGTTAAAGATCCACCATTATGTCTGCTAGTTTTACGCATGAAGTGTTGTGTTAATCTTGCTCTGGGTCTGACTCGGGGTCAAACATGTAGAGCTGGATACCACCTGTTTTCTGTCTTTTCCACATGTGTTAAGTGTCCCAATACTTTTGTCCAAAGAAGGAAAGAAAGACACACTTTCACTGGTGTTAAGGACATGGATTCTAATGGAATGGGTGGGGTGTGGCCAACAACAGCTTATTTGCATAAAAGGGACACAGCCTTGAAATGGCTCGTTTTGAAAGGGACTGAAACTGTGAACAATAGAGCTGGTGTAATCTCTTTATGTGAGAGTGATTTTGTGCAAAGAACTTCATGAACATGTTTTGTTAAAGCCCCTATACCTATTATAACTTGTTTTTTTTTTAAGTGAGTTTTGCATAATAGGTCCCCTTGAATGTTTTAACTAATGCTTAGATTAAATTTTTTTATTGCGATTAATTGCATTGTTAGCTGAAATATTAAATACTCAATTCAATAGTAGTGTAATGTATTGTGTATTGCACACTTATTTTTAAAGTACTGTTATATCAACAAAAGTGCAGTACCATTTGGTTTGCAAACACTTTAAACAAATAAGGAGCTTTTTAACAGCAGTGTTCCCTTTAACACAGTTACACAGGTGCAGTTCAAATATTTCTTGTAAATCTCAACTTAAACATTAATGTAATCAAATCAAATATAAAACCAAAGCTATTTGCCACTGCAGGGCATTCACGTTTGATCTAGTTTGTTATAGAAAAACAAGTTACCCTCAGAGTCCAGAGCATTATAGTAGCTGCAAAGGGGGACCAACTCCATATGAAAGTCAATGTATTTGAAGGGTGTAATGGCCAAGCATCCCAATACTTTTGTCCAAATAAAAAAAAAACAGCGGCGAAAACCAGCCAAGACATAGAGCTGTGTGCTGCACGCACTCATGAGCCCAAAAAAGCAAAGAACTTTAAAATAAGTTAAAATTAATTGTCAGCATTATGTAAACGCATTAACGTGCCCAGCCCTAGTTTTAACATTAGAAATCACTTAAAGCTGGTCATTTTGTCATCTTGCGATGTTATGTCCCGTAGGCGTGTTGGGCTTCTGTCTCTCTGTGTATGTCTGTGTATGTGTGGGTGTGTTTTAAGTTGCCCCGTGTCCCCTTTGTCATCGCCTCCGCCCTGGAACACCATGGGGATTGGTGGAGTGGAATTGGCGACATATTTAAAAGGACGTTTAGCGGAAAGGAGAGTCGGCAGCGCTGGCTAGACCCTGTGAGCCGGTGTTCCCCGCTGCACATTGCCACTACTTTGTGCTTGCTCGTCATTGATTTCTGGATATGGGTTATTTGTATTTGTACTGTCTGCTGAATAATGATGAATAAATTATAGTTTTATCTGGTGCATTTTGGTTGTGGTTGGTAGGCTTTGGTCTATTGTTTACGTCCCTGAGCCTAGACCAGGTGGTAACATGCAAACATACAAGCAGAGCGAATATAATTCAATATTTTTGCTGAGCCATGTAATTGTACACTATATATACAAAAGTTTTGCAACGTCTGACCATTACACGAACAGGGATTTTAATAACATTGCATTCAAATACATAGACATACAGTTGGTCACCGCTTTGCAGCTATAACAGCTTCCACTCTTCTTGGAAGGCTTTCCACAAGCATTTGGAGTGTTTCTTTCGGAATTTGTGCCCATTCATTCTGTAGAGCATTTATGAGGCCAGGCACTGATGTTGGACAAGAATACGTAGTGGCACTGGAAGTAAGGAGCCACCTGAATACAATAATTAAGAGATTTGTCCCAATACTTTTGTCCATAGTGTACATACTGCTCGATGTTGTGTTTGTATAGTTGTGAAATGATCCCAAAGGTTTCAGCCTTAAGTCATTTTGAATCCTTGTCAAAAATGTCTCTGTGGCCAAATGAACGGCGATTTAAAATATTTTGAACGTAACCATACCTTGACCAACGGTGCCCAGACTGTCCAGGATCTCCTCCATCTGCCTGAACATCTCTCCGAAGGCTGGGGGCTCGTGGAAGCGCATCCCACCGGGTCCGACACTGAAACCGAACCTGAACGGCTTGTCGATCAGCTCCTCACCCGAGTGGAACCAGTCATCACAGCCTAGTCCAGCATCTTCATCCTCATCTTCATCTTCAAGAGTGAAGAGGGGCTCCCTGGTAAAGATAAACAGTGACAAGTGTCTTGTTAATCGTCAATTAGCTCACACTTATGTACAACCCCAATTGCAAATTAAAACAGAATGCAGTAACATGGAAACCCATATTATATTAATAGCAGAAAATAGACAACATATGAAATGTTGAAAGTGAGACATTTTGTTATTTCATGAAAAATATTGGCTCATTTTGAATTGGCAGCAGAACGACTCGGAAAAGTTGGGACGAGGGCAATAAGAGGCTGGTGATTCAAAAAAGCGATAGCTGGAGAAACAATTTGCAATTAATTAGGTCACTTGGCAACAGACCAGTAACATGATTGGATATGAAAAAAGAGCATCTTGGAGTGGCAATGTCTCTCAGAAGATGGGCAGAGGATACTGCGTCAACAAATATTGGAGAAATGTCAGGACAAAAGTTCCTCATCATAAAATTGCAAAGAGGTTGAATATATCATCGTCTACAGAGCACAATATCAACAAAAGATTCGGATAGTCTAGAGAAATCTGCAATACTGGATGCCCATGATCTTTGGGCCCTTACTGCATCACAAACAGGCATGATTCTGTAACGTAAATCACTCAAGAAGGACTCAAGAAGATTTCGGGGAATACAGTCAGTTAACGAACACTATTTACCATGCCATTCTCAGATGCCTGGTAAAACTCTTTCATTCAAAGAAGCAGCTGGATGTGAACATGATCAAGAAGCGTCAATGTCTTCTCTGGACCGGAGCTCATTTAAAATGGACTGTAGCAAAGTGGAAAACTGTTCTGGGGTCAGACGAATCAAAATGTAAAATTCTTTTCAGAAACCAGGGATGCCCCGTCATCTGGCACCTGATAGTATGGGGGTGCATTAGTGCATATGGCATGGGCAGCTGGCATATCTGGAAAGGCACCACCAAAGCTGAAAGGTACAGTATATCCAGGTTCTTAAACAACATATGCTCTCATCCAGACGATTTCTCTTTCAGGGAAGACCTTGCTCTTTTCAACATCATAAAATAAAACACAGAAGACCTAGGACTGTTGAGCAACTAGAATTATATAAGACAAGAATGGGACAACATTCCTCACCCAAAACTCCTCAGTCCCCAGACAGTTATAGACCGTTGTTAAAAGACCGCGGTTTGCCTAGTTTGGCCCATTTGGGTTCCTTTTTTGGGTGTTTTGGCCACCAGTTTGTGATGTGAACCATATATTGCTATGGTATGTGGCCAAACAGTTAATACAGTGGTAATATCTATGCCTATATATTTGTGAAAGGTTTCACAAATCATGTTTTGTCAAACCCAACATGGATATAGCGGTTTATGAGTGTATTTTCTTTGTTGGTAAGGTTTATGGGTAAAAACACTGATTTTCCCCACTACTGGCCTGATACACACACAGTGATCTATGCCAGACTGAATGTTTTAGATCTGTGAAAAAATTCACAGATTAGACTGATCAATTTGAGCCTAGTTTGGCCAATCTGGGTTCCTTTTTTGGGTGTTTTGGCCACCAATTTGTGATGTAGCCCATATATTGCTATAAGTGGCCAAACAGTTAATTCAGAGGTGATTTGTGTACCTATATATTTGTGAAAAAATTCACAAATCAGACTGATGAATGTGAGCCTGGCTGGACTTGTTTATATGGTAAAGAGTTTTTATTATTTGCGTTTGACAATAAAAATACAAATTTTAATACCAGCACATTTGGGGGTGGGAAAAGACGTAATCTGAATTCACAAATCACGAAAGACAACATGCCACCGTGTTTAACTGTCTACCACACTGAACTGTAGAGATACTCTCAAAAGAGTGGTGAATCGCAAACTGCAAACTACCATACCGCGGTTGTTAAAAGACGAAGGGACGTCACACAGTGGGAAACTTCTTTGAGACGTGTTGCTGTCATGAAATTCAAAATGAGACAATATTTTTTCATGAATCTCACTTTCAATATTTAATAAATTGTCTATTATTTACACTTTGCTCAACCTTTTCAGAACTGGGATTATACACACAAGGCAGTTTGTAACTACATTATTAGTTTAAAGAACACTTAGCTCCTTTAACTCGACAAGTCTCAACTTCTAGGTGAATCTGAAGTTAAATATTTTGGTTGAGTGGCTTTTTTTATATTTATTTGAAATATAACTTGCAGAGAAATTACAGTTGTGTTGTGCTATGCTAACTACCTCGCCAGAGAACTTTCTTTCAGTTTCTGTGGTGACGGAGCATTAGTGCCAGGCTTCACAGTGTCATCTATATACTCAATATAGACAAAGTTATTGGGACATATCTCATAATTATTGAATTCAAGTGGCCCCTTACTTCCAGTGAAGGGCAATCTTAATGCTTCAGCATATCAAGACATTCTGGACAACGCCATGGTTCTAATTTTGTGGACCTAGTTTGAGAAAGAATTCTAGCACTGCCACTGCAGGGCAGTGCACCAAGCAAGGTCCATAAAGACTGTGCCTCAGTGCACAAAGCAAGGTCCATAAAGACATGGTGGGATGAGTTCGGTGTGGAAGAACCTGACCGGCCCGCTCAGAGCCCTGACCTCAACCCCATCCAACACCGTTGTGTAATAGTCAAGCGTCCCAATACTTTTGTCCATATAGTGTACTTGTACTGACCAAACATATCTACTGAAGAACTCACCTTCGACTGTCACCACGATAGTGACCTCCGGGCACCCCGAAAAATCCACGGAAGAGGTCAAAAACGCTCATTTAAGGTTGAAGTGCTAGAAACGACACCGAACAGCCATAACACAGAGCGCAGAAACATGTCACGTGTCTGACAGGGACCATGACGCAAGAAAACTGGCCACGCCCACGTACGAGTTTGTGGAAAAACTACCACCACACGTGGATGAGATCCCCTGCATCTGTAATCTCAAATACTTTTGTTTAAATGATCATCCTCTAATACAAGCCACAGAACATTCCAGATTATTATTTTCCTTTATCCATATTTGTCCATCCCCTTTTGCAGCTTCATTGAGGAAGTACAGCTGGACGTGCCAGTTAAAAATGTTAAGATTTGCACTGAGAGTGACGAGGATGGACAGCATCAGGACTGAGTTTATTAGAGACAGCTGGAGTTGTACCTTTTGGAGGAAAAGTAAGAGAGGTAAGATTAAGTTGTTCTGGACATGTGCTGAGGAGAGACTGAGTGTGTAGGGAGGATGTTGAGGATAGACTGAGTGTGTTGGGAGAAGGGCACTGAGGAGAGACAAGTGTTTTGGGAGGACGTTGAGGAGAGACTGTGGGTGTGTTGGGAGGAGGATGCTGACGAGAGAATGAGTGTGTTGGGAGGATGCTGAGGATGGAGCTGCCAGGGAAGAAAAGAGGAAGGCCTGGTAGGAGGTTTTTGGATGTGGCGAAGGACGACATGCAGGCAGTTGATGTGAGTGGGGAAGGTACACAGGGCAGAAGGAGATGGAGACGGTTGATCCACAGTGGAGACCCCTAATCTGGAGCAGCTGAAAGTAGATGATTAGTACTCATCAAATTGTTTATTCTTTCAGTGCTGTAATTTGGACTTTTGAAGTCATCAACTTAGTCCAAAACAGTGCTATTAAAGTCTTAAACGGCCCACATGAGGAAATATTAGCGTGGTATCAAAAGTGCTTAAAGAGCTACTAAAATGATACTCTGGCATGAAATGGTACTTCATAGCAAGCCTACAGAAATGAACTTGTTCTACAGGGCAACTTGTATTTGCTGTAATCAGGTTCTGTGGACCTGTGAGACACATTCCCATATGGGCTTACCACTTCAAAAATCTACATCGCATACACCATGTGGACAAAGGTATTGGGACACATTTCTTTAATTACTGAATTCAAGTGCCCCCTTACTTCCTGGGGAGAGTTTAACCTTAATACTTCAACATACCAAGACATTTTAGAGAACGCCATGGTTCCAATTTTGTGGACAGTTTGGGGAAGAACCATTTCTATTTTATATGACTGTGTCCCAGTGCACAAAGCGAGCTCCATAAAGACACGGTTGGATGAGTTCGGTGTGGAAGAATTTGACTGGCTACACAGAGCCCTGACCTCAACCCCATCCAACACCTTTGGGATGAACTGGAACGGAGATTGCGAGCCAGACCTTCTCGTCCAACATCAGTGCCTGACCTCATAATTGCTCTGCAGAATGAATGGACACAAATTCCCACAGAAACTCCAAAATCTTGTGGGAAGTTTTCTAAGAAGATTGGAAGCTGTTGGAGCTGTAAAGGGGGGACCAACTCCATATTAAAGTCTATGTATTTGAAAGCAACTGTAACAGTCAGGCATCCGAATACTTTTGTCCACATAGTGTTTGTCTGTTACAGCATACACACTGTAAATGCTAATGGGACTTCTTTTTCAAGACTTAAGTTTTGTTTATTTCTGCCACAGCATGTCTGCAGTTCACAAACAATATAAACCTAATGACGAGGTACACCCACCCTCCCAGACTTATTACAACTGACATCACTGATTTTGATGAAGAAAAGATCAAATCTACATCAGAAGTACAAGTTACAGTTTGTAGAACGGTACTCAGGCCAGTTCATTGGGGCATCTTACTGTTTATATCCTGAGAGGTTTCACATTCTCACCCAAATGTTACTCAGAAACATCACTTCAAAATGATACTCAGATTTCCCAACACAAGGAAAACTTTATAAAGCATATGACATCCAGAAATTTTCTTTTCTTAAAAAAAAGACATTAACATCCAAAAATGATGAAAATGTCTTTTTTTCCTTTTTATTTACTTAATATTTATTTATATATATATATAATTTTACAAAATAAAAAAAACATTATGAAACAAACAAACATTAAGTCTGCAAGGACTTGAGGGGGAGGGGGAAAAAAAAAAAAAAACACGGAGCAAACATTGACTACAGTACTTGTGTTTTGTGTATTATATGTGTGTGTAAGACAAGTTTAATCCATTTAATTTTTTTTTTTTTTTTAAACGCACAGTACAAAAAGAAAAGCCACTGACAAAAAGGAAACCCAGTACAATTCTGTCCATCAGTACTTTCCTAATATTCATAATATTAAAAAAAAATATTAGGGGAAAGGTATTTTTTTTAAAGGAATGGGAACAGAAGAATGTAATGTACTGTGTGTCAAATAAATGGTGTGGGAATCGCACTTGCACATACAGCGTGACCAAAGGATATTCTGACCTCTCCAGTTCACAGCAACTGTCCCACAACGGAGAGACAGCAACACTACTGAAATCAGAGTGTGCCAAGTCACCCCACCCTTTCCCAAGGCAAAAAAAAGACCAAACAAAAACAAACCAACCAAAAAAATCTGGAAGTTTCACTTCCAAGAAAAAGAATGGGGGGAGGAATTTACACTATGACGCTTAACAGAAAGGAGTTTCAGTATGCATATGATCAGTATCCTCTTCATTTGCCAAACCTGTACATTAATTAAGGGCTCATTCAAGGGTTTATTTAATGAATCTAACATTCACACCAGTGGCCACCTTTATGACAGACCCACATGTATGTACAGAAAAAAAGAAAAGGAAAAAAACAAAAAACAAATACAAAAAGACTCACACTCCCACACAGTTGGAACATAGCCAACCAATTTGTGCCCTCATACACGTTTTCATATATCTATACATTTATATTTGGTAAAAAATAAACTCCACAACTGCTTTAGCCGATCTACAACAATACCTTTCTTCCCCCCCAAAATAAAAATTTGGTAAAAACTCAACTGGGCAGAGAAAGAGAAAAAACAAAACAAGGAGTGGGGGGTGGATGGGTGGGGGGATAGAGGAAGGGAATGGGTGTAACACACAAAAACACAGGTGTGGATGATAGACCAAGCAGGGTGCAGATAAGAGAGGAGAGGGAAGGAGAGGAGGGAGGGAGAGACGGGAACTCCCAGACAGCATCCAACTTCTCCTCCATCCCTGCCCTCCACACCCCACCTCCCCAAATAATAATAAAAAAAAAAACATTCAAAAGAGAAAATCCTTTAGAAAATAGCTCTATGTTACATATGACAGAATGAGAGAAGGGGCTGGGTTTTTTTTTTTTTTTTTTTTTTAACACAATACAAAATCCAAAACACTCAATACTTGGCTCTTAAAGGCCTAAGTTACTAGAACCATGTACCCTCTGAAACCCCTTCCTCTTTAAGACTCCTCCCCTGGCCACCCCCTCCACAGTGCTACCTTTTAGTACAGCACCACCACTGGCACAGTGTGGTACGACAGGGCAACTGGATAGGGAGAGGAGAGATGCGGTGGACAAAGGGCACGAGGAGGAGGTTTTTAGGGAGGAAGAAAAAGGGCCCCCCTAATTTTAGCCTTTTGCACACCACAATGGAAAGAGGCGAACTAATTGCCTCCCCAGTTATAGCTGTTGTAAGCAGATTTGTTGATCTGGGACTTCTGTTGAATGGAAGCATTCTGACTGCGCTGCCCTGAGCCACTCTGAAAGAGAGAAATAAACAAATTAACCGTTGATATGATATTGCTTAGTACTTTCCTTGCCTTCTGGGGTGTTTTGACAAACATCAGATAATGTTTACAGTCAGAGTCATTCAGTATTGACATTTTGTTTTGTGCCACTGACGCCTAAACGTCATCGGCACAAAACAAATCTATCCTTATGAAGTACAATGGAATTTCATCACTGATATCCAAATTATGAATTCTATTATAGATTACATTATAAGAGGGAAGAAAACGAAATATTCTATTATATAAAAAAACCAGGTTTTATTTTCTCTTCTACAGATTATGACAAGCCTATAATAAGGCTAAATACAAAAAAAGTACGAACAGAAGGCTATTCAAAGGCAAAAATAAACCGTTCATTAACAAAGCTTTCAGTCAGCGGCACGGTTCAGTTAAACTCGCGCATTATGAACACAAAGCACTCCGGATTGGCTTCACCTGTTTTCGCCCTCTAGGCTTGCCGTAGTTAGATGACGTGGTACAGCCCCAGAGCAGAAACAGAACCGAGTCCCCTTAAAATGAACTCACAGTGTGAACAGAAAAAGTAGTGATGGGTGGCTCTTGTGGCACGGCTCCCAAAGAAGAGCCGGTTCTTTCGGCTCCCAAACGGCTCTTAGTTTATCATCTGTAGCCTCATATTTTAACCTAACTTGGCAAATATGAATGCTTTGTGTGTTGATAAACCCTTTTGCATTTAGTGTGTTTTATGAGAAGCCTTATAATTGCCTAATTTTGTGTATTTGTTCTGTTACAAAAGCAGGCATTCTTACTTTTAATATTTTAATCAAACTTTTAATTTTAACACTGCAAACAAATTCACAGAGCACAAACAGAACCAAACTCAGTAACTAAACAGTATGTCTACGGACAGACGAACAGACGCTCCACCTGACTGTCGCGTCAGTCATCCTCTCTGTTTTCACATAATGGTATGATCCTACATCCTGATTTCTGCCGTGAGCAGAGCTGAGCCACTGAGAGTGAGAGCTGAGCAGCGAAAGGGGAAAAAAAAGTGGGCAGCGGCTCTCACTTGATGGGAGTCGCCTCTTCTGATTCACTACAAAGCATCGTTCGCGCATGACACATCACTTTTTTGGACCACTTCTAGAGGACTGAGTTCAGTTCCTTTAAAGAGGACTCTGTGTGAAAACACCCTTAAAGAAAGTATCAAAACAGTCTCCTGCTTTCATGTACACAAAGACATGCGTTAAGGTTGGTTGCTGTGGTCTTGCACTAGCAACTCCGTGTACTTAGCACTGTGATGCGTCTTCAGATGTTTAATCAAATTGCTAGTGTTAAACGATGTACTTTCCTTTCAAGACCCTCGACACCGTAGCAGTACATATCTTAGTCTGCTTTACTCCCGTCATCGTCTTTTATCTTAAAATATTTCCAAATCACTGACATTGCTTACTCCTCCTATTGAAAAAAATCTAATATATCTGATGTTTCCAGCTCGTTATCTCCCCCCAGACATTGAAGTCAGGCAGGACAACAAATCACATCCGCCCAGTATGATCAGTTGATGTAGTGAAATAGGATATTGTTCAGTGATATCGGTGCATAGTATCGGCAATTCACGTACAAATACGAATACGAGTATTTGCCCGATACTGGTATCGGTGCAACCCTAAATATTAATGGCCTGTTTGGAGCACATTCTGCCTGGAACAATCTGTCCTTAGATATTAGGTAGGCTCTTTTTTAAGTAGCTAAATACATGCTATTTACACTCTGTTATATATTTGTATTTCAATGTTTTTTCATTTATCTGCTTTTTTATTTTACCTTTGAAAATTTCCATTATTTATGTATTCCATAAACATTTTTAAAATATTTTCTTTTCTTTTAACTGTCTTTTCCTCTGAATGCTTTCCTTGAATCTGTGTTGTATTTGCAGTCCTGCAAAGCTCTTTGAGCTGCATTCAGATAAATGAAAAGTTTCCATATCAATACATTTACTCTTACCTGTCCATCCTGCTGCAGGTGATGGTGCAGCATCTGGGAATGTGGCTGCTGATGAGGAGCCAAAATGTGCATGAAGGGGGCAGGAGCATAGCCAGCTGCAGCCGGAGGGTTGATTGGACCTCCACTCCCCAGGGCTGAGGGTAGACTGAAGGAGGCACCAGGTGTCCCCGTATGGAAACCCTGTTTATCAAATGACTAGAAACAAATATTGAAACAGATGACTTACGGAATACAAAAGGAAGGCAAGCAAATAACTGCAACCAACTTTAATATCGAATAAATAGGCCTTCAGAGATAAATGCACCAATGCTCACCTGTGTCTTTGTGTAAACAGACCCTGAAATGTCAGGAACCCCCGTGTTGCTGGACGTCACTGAGACTCCTGAGGGAAAGCCAACACAGACAAAGCGACAGACCCAGTGTTATTCGTCAAGTACTGACAACCCAACCAAAACACAGAACAGGAAAAAAGCAAACAAATTCAATCAATCATTGTGCGAACATAGAGTACCATTTGAAACTGTACAAAAACTGCCATGATGGGGAGGAAAACTGCAGCCACTGCTCACTGTCAGTCATAATAAGAGTACAGTACACAGAAACAACTGCTATGACCAAAATAATTAATATGTGCACACTATTCCAGGTAACACTACTGCCTTGAACAGGGGGTCCCAGTTGGACTCAGCTGAACCCATTCAACCGCAACTATTTGCTTTAAGAATCCCTTAACATCTTACATTTAAGAAAACATTTAATTTAGATCAGGTTTTTACTCTACAATTGGAAAAAAATGACATACATACATGTATACACACATTTTTTATTTATTACATACACACACACACACACACACACACACGTATTACATGACATGATCCATTTGATAACTGTCAAATGGATCAAAAACAGAAATTAACTTCAGTGACCACAAGGCCACAGGCATGGAATTGGTTAGGAAAGGAAATAAAAATGTTATTCCAAATCCTAAGAGCTGTGAGGCAACTGAGCATAACTTGGATAAGAGTAGTCAGATACATAGGTAGAAATGTAATAGTCTCTGTGACAAAAGAAATTGTCTTTTTTGAGGGCGTCCAGGTTTTCCAATCTTTATTAAACAGCTTACCAGTTAAGAAAAACACTAGAACTCTCAGACTCACTAGATTCAAGCTGTATATATTGAGTGTTTCCGTTGGTTTATCTGAAAACTGAATTTTCCCATGCCGTGTAACTGGAATTTATGCATAATGATTTTGAAGAACCATTTACAGCAATTCAAAGGCTTCAACTGTCATCCTAAATACTACCCTTTAATCCTTTCCAGGACTCCAAGATCCAAGTTAACTTGAAACTTTAAAAAATACAATAAATTCAACCTAAACAGGTCTCTGTACCAAAGATTAAGAAAATGACTATTTCTTTGCCACTAGTCCAAGACCTTTAGTAGTGCTGGGATGGCATGCCATGGCTTCGTCAAGCACCGGTGAGGTTAGTGGTGGTGACTGGGGTAAGAGAATGGCAGTAGGGTGGGGAGTTGCGAGGCTGGAGGAAAAGAGGGGTTTGGCGTGAGGCTACACTCACCGACTCCCGGCGCGGTGACTGAGCTGGTGGGCTTGTTTTGTGCAGAAGCAGCGGCGGCAGCAGCGGCAGCGGCAGCCACAGCGGTGCCGTAGCCGCCCTTACAGAAATCCCCACTCCCTGCCGAAGCCTGGCCCATATCCTCATAGCCTGCAAACGGTCAGACACACAGCCACAGCCCCACAGCGTTAGACACACACCAGGCAGGGCCAGAAGGAGGGAGTGGAGGTGGCGGGAGCGGAGGAGTGAAAGAGGATAGGCATTAAAGCCGCAAGCAAATGTGCGTGAATGTGTGTGCCAGGGACAAAGAGGTTACATTCAGTGACTGCTGAAAGACAAAGAAAAAAAAAAAAAATGGTAATAAGGACAATAAAGATTTAATGCTGGACAAAGCAAGCGAAGAAATGTAAGACAACAGAAACAAGAAACTAGGCTTAAAAAAAAAAAAAAAAAAAAAAAAAACTTAAAGAGAACAAATAGCTACTATAAGACGACAACAAAACACATGAATAAAGTGAAAGAAATGAATGGTAACATGAGGATTTCTTTCCAAGAATGAACAGTGGAAGGAGTTTAAGAAAGAAATGTGAAGGCGGTAAAAAGAACACTGCCAACGTGACTAGATGGACGCAAGCAGGCAGCGCGTGGATAAGCATGTATGAACCCACCACCTGAAACCATGTCCAGCCCTGACCTGACCATCTCTTTATTACTGGCCCCAACTTCACTAAAGGAGGCAGCTACAACATGAAAGGTAAAATACATGACTGGCAGTCTTGAAGTAGTCCAGAGTATCAATGATTCTGGTGCCTTGGCTCACATTGCACACACGAGTTAATAAAGCACCTGAAGAATGCCTCACAAGAGGGGAAATTAATGTCTAAAACCTGCAGGTACCGCCATCTTAAAATTTAAAAAGTTGCAAGAGTGTTGCCATTCATTTCAACAAGATTCGAGAAGGGGCAAAGGCAGACAACGTAAGTAAGTGAACACACTATACCCAGGTTCCAGTGCGCGCGCACACTGTATTTTAAGTTTGGGAACCAAGTGAGTGGGGGCGGTAGAAGCCTAGTGGGTAAAACACTTGCCTGTGAACCGGATGACCACAAAGTCAGAGGTTCAAACCCCCACTTCCTACCATTGTGTCCTTGAGCAAGACACTTAACCTTCAGTTGCTCCAGAGGGACTGTCCCTGTAACTAATGATTGTAAGTTCTGGATAAGAGCATCAGCCAAATGCCCCCATTAAGTGAATGGACCAGATACTGGAGGGCTACTGTTTTCCTTGCCTTCATTTTGACCACTGCTATTACACTGATGCATGCAAACAACAAAGAGGATGCTGCCAGGTCAACTCAAAGAACTGAGACATTAAATGCAGCTAATGACAAGTTGCAGTTAAAGAAGTCGCCTCGCGTCACACCCTCCTTTTCAGTATGTTATCAAAGTCATAGACTTTGTGCCCACAGATAGACAAAAACGCAAATAACGAAAATTCACGAAATGTCTTACCAGTGCCGTATCCATGGGATCCGTAACCACTAGCCTGTTGGAAAGGTGTGGCTGATGCATTGACCCCAACATTCACGCCATGTTGTTTCGAGGAGGTGGGAGCAACCTAAGAAAACATGCAAAACTGTGATGAGACTCCACCCTGCAACTTTACAGGACTTAAAGTATGAGTACACAAAATATAGAATTCACACTGCATATAAATGTGTTAGTTTATTTCTAAAACATTCATTGCAAAAATTGGATATTACTCCTTATGTTGGCTGCCATTATCGGAAGCTGTAGCAAGGAAGGTAAGAGCATTCATTTATGCTAAACACAGGCAAGAGTGCTTGACAAAAGTATGTAGGCTGAGTTTACCGCATTAATATACTGAAGAAATAGAAGCACAAAGCATGAAGACATGGTATGGAGGAACTCCAGTAGTCTGCACAGTACCCTAACATCAACCCAACTGACCATCTTTATCAGGGAATGCCAACTATAAACATGGCCTGATGTTCTACACATATGCCTGCTGTTTTGAAATTTTTTTGAAGTATTAGGGAAACAGACAAACTTTTAGACTGCGTCCAGTCTGTATGACAATGAATGGAAAATAACAGCAAACATAATACAGAAGCATAAGTAGTTCTCATTTATTATTCATGTTGGCATAAATGGGTATGTCAGGCATTCCAATCGCTTGTGAATTACGCAGCTCTCACCGGAAACATCGCAGGACCATACTGGAAGGTGTTGGGTAGACCAGGTACACCTGTGTAGTATGGCAAACTGGTGTAGCTGTAGCCAGGGGGCAGTGCAGGGTTGAGGAAGGGCTGCTGGGTGGTGTGGTGTGTTTGGGTCTGGCTCTGCTGTGGCTGAGCCAGCGTGGTGGCTGGAGCAGGAGATGACGTATCCCCACGGCCAAACTTAGTCAGGTCACCAGCTAAAAGAGCAGTGGTGGAAGGAGGGGGTTGAGAAGAGAGGGAGGATAGGAGTGGAGGAGAGTAAAAAGGAAAAGAAATTTACATAATGAGGCCGGGAAAAAAAGAAAAAAAAACAGTCAGGCCAGTTTTGCCACTTATGTCAACAGCGAGTTAATAATGTTAAATGTAGCAGCAGTATCAGATCCATTCAGCCAAAGTTGCAGGTGTGATGGGTATTTGTGAACAGCTGCTCATTTGCTCTGGCACACACTGACCCCCTGTACTGCCACAGAAATGCAAAACAGGGTCAACTGGTGTGCTGCAATGCATTATGCCGACTAACAGCCCACTAAATAGATGTGATCATGAAGATTACTAAAGACTTGAGGCAGGGGTGCTCAGATAATTCTAGGGTAGAAAAAAAAATTATAAAGTGGATAGACCATCTTGCATCTGAGGTAAAAGCTGATAACATACAGTGTTCAGAATGTGGACCGTTAAAAATGAGATTTTTGATGAGAATAATGGGCAAAAATTAACAGCCTGGGCCATTGAGGCTAGTTGGCAAGTTGTCACTTTGCTGACTAATACATTTTTTTTTAAAGGGCAAAAGTAGCAAGTCTTACCAGAATAAGGATTGCTGGTCAAACTGCCCTCCCTGCCAGTCAGTGCTGTTGTTGGGGTAGCAAATGGGATGCTATAGTAATCCTACAAACAGTGATATTTTGATTATTAGCCAACTCAAGAATAGCCAAATCAACATAAATGTCAAAAGCAGAGCTGGGCTACATAAACTATATGTATCGCTATTATAATGAAACACATCATGTCTCCATATGCATCTGAGGAATGAGTTAATCATAATATTGTCAGTATTTAAAGAGCATTGACCAATGGCATGTTTCACTGAAGACATAAAAATCAGCGTTGGTCAATTATGGCTAGTATAGTGCAGTGTGTTAAAACATTATTGTCTCATCACATCTTGTATTGTAAAAAATATTTAAAAATAAAAACACACCACTGTGTTGAGGGCTGTATTGGGTTGCTCTTACCAGTGGTATCCTTGTCTGGAGCATCTGGAGGTCATCATAGCCATAAACTTGAGGCTAAAACACAGACAATTTGCAAAGTCAAAAATAAACATTTCCAAGCGTGTAAAAGCATGTAAAAATGATAAAGTTACAATTCATATACAAGTGGCAGAAAAACATGTATAAATGTGTTCTCTACATTTGTAAACTGAGTTGAACAAAAGGAACCTGAAATCTCACCGGGTAGGCATGAAGTAAGCCAGGAGCCATGATGTATGGGTTAGGAAGCAGAGGAGGCACTCCGGGTGGCAGGTTTGGAGGTGCTTTCCCTAGAGGAAATGACACAGGGTGATTTTAATAACACTGCTCTACACGAACGCAAGGAAATATCTTCCAACATGTACACAACTGGGTGTAAACATCAATTTTTCCACATGCCATTATGTTTAACTCCATTACAGGGCAGCTAAAAATCACACAAATATATGGTAAGCAAGGAGGTCACTAACTTCTACCAAGTGCTATTCTTACCTGATGCAGTGCTGCGAGATGAGGAGGCTGAAGAAGGTGCGGCAGTAGCAGAGGGCACTGAGGTTGATGAAGCAGCTGCAACAGCTGTGGGGGGCACTATGGAAGCCACCCCACCAGTGCTGTTGAGGCCCATTGTCAGACTACTGACTGGTCCCAGAGTAGATTGGGCAGAGGCAGCACTGACTGAGGAAGATGAAGGAGGAACAGGTGCGTTGTGAGAGATAGGGGTAGCAGAAGAAGAGGACGAGGCAGAAGAAGGAGCGACAGATGAGGGCGCCACTGCAGACACGGAGGAGAATGAGGAGGAGTGCAGGCTGGAATCTCCATCCACACTCGGATGCTAAAGAAAGTAGTGGAAACAGAGGGGAAAAAGCAGACAGAAACAAAAGTAAATTTTATAAAAATGATTGAATGCACACAAGGAATAAAGAAGCAAGGAATGGAAGGTGGGGCGAGAAGAAAACAATAACACCTTGGTTCTGCTCAATTAACATGTACACATTTAAACTTGAACAGCCCTGCTAACTTAATTCAAAGCAGAATGAAAGTAGTCATAATAAACCTAAAAACATTATAGGCACAGAGAAAGACTTACCAGTAGACTTGTGTTGGATGATCGGCCTGAGGAGGAAGCCAAACTGTTCTGTTGTGTAGGAAGGGAACTGAAACAGAGGTAGCATGTAGAACAACTTTTTCTTCTCTCTGACTTGCACGCAAATGTTATATAAATTTAAAATAAAATCTCTTACTTGTTGTGTTGTTGAGCAATTGAGTTAGAGGAGGTGTCCTCATGTCCAAGAGCAGCAAGGGGTGTCTGATGTGATGTGGTCAGCAGAGAAGCTGGGGTTGACGATGGGTCTGTTAACGAGGCCATATTTGACACAGTGGAAGGGGCAACTGGATCAGATGTTGGTTTTGCGGACACTGCAGAGCCTGCTGCAGCTGGAAAAAGAATGGTTTAAAGGCCGTTTTATTTATTTACATATACATTACATATAACTTTGTTGCTTGGGTGGGTGTGTGTGCATGTGTGTGTGTGTATGTATGTATGTATGTATGTATGTATATATAGAGGGACTTACTTTCCAGAGACTGTGTTGTCTGTATTGAACTGAACCCATTCTATAGATAAAAACACAAATGAAATAAACAGATTAACAGAAATAAACAGATTCTACTGACTAAAGTAAACCCAGCCTTAATAATCAAATATGCCCAATTGTACCAACTAATTCATGACCATCAGTGCTTACCTTTGGCTGCAAGTCTTTCTGTGGGGAGGATGACACGGAGGGAGGATAGTGCCGTGTCTGGCTTGTTCTCTGTTCATACAGCTCCATCTGAGTGGGGTTGGACAGGGTTGGGGCCTGCTCACTACAAGATAGAATTATTAGGATATGCTATAGTGTACACAGGAACCTTTTGCATCAGGTATGTCAGAAGCTCAATTAACTTTAAAAAAAAAACTGTACATATATGCAGAAACTGTGAAACCTGTTAGCACAGAGGCTGTTCTGAGGTTGGTTTCCTGGTGTGGTGGTAGTGACTGCTGCTGTGGTGTCATACTCCGGGAGGACAGGTTCAGAGCCAAACTGTAGCGCGCCAAACTGCAAGTTTAGTCCGGATATATCTGCTGAACCTGGCATCTCCACTGCTAAAGCAGGAATCTGTCATTATAGAGAACATTTTAGTGTAAATGATACAAACCAAAAATTGTCTGAGAAATTTGGTCACTTATTTGTTGATCAAAGTCCAGAGTGTTTGGTTCCAAAACACTGGCCTTCGAAGGAATCATGATAACTGGGGTACCCTGACAATCCTCCACCATGCATACAAAAACAGCAGGGTGTATCTTACGAAGAACAATTACAGAAGGTTATAGGATTATGCATAGCCACCCAAATTACTAACCTTTGTGGCGATTGAGGTTCTCTTCTTCTGCTGTTTGAGCTTATGCTGCTGTAGGGGAAGGGGACTAGAGGCCTGGGGCTCAGCAGGTCCTGGAGACATCTGCTGGCTTTGGCCAGCAACTGAAGATTTCGGGAGAGGGGTAGACACAGACTGGGCCAGTGAAGCAGAGGGGGTGGACTGAGAAGGTAGGGAGGATGCAGTCGATGGAGGAGGGGATTTGTCCTGCAGGAAGGCATCTATCATAGAGGAGGCAGTGGAGGTGGGCTGGTAGGGCTGCCGCTTTGTAAAGGGACTGTGTACCAGGGGATCTGTCTGAGGTTTCATTTCTGGAGAGAGGAAATTGGATGATTTTAATTTAAGACAATACATGAAAGCA
This sequence comes from Hydrocynus forskahlii, assembly GCA_037974365.1. NCBI lineage: Eukaryota > Metazoa > Chordata > Actinopteri > Characiformes > Alestidae > Hydrocynus > Hydrocynus forskahlii. The sequence continues at coordinate 5,539,416 of JBBPCX010000147.1, read as the reverse complement.
ATTGCTTTTAAGGTATTAGTACAAATATCCACACTACCACTATTAATCTAAGCTACTGTAAGGATATGAATTTTGCATTTTGCAAACAAAAAACACAACTATACAAAGCTCTGCTATACTTGTTTCTCAGTTTAGGATAATTTCATTATTGCTTCCAAAATGGTTTGTACCAAGGAGGTACAGTGATGTAAAGATTACAGAATCATGCCTCTACTCTTAGCTTTCCTACCATATTGCCCCAGTGTAGCAGGGCTGGTGTCCCACGTAGATGGGCCTGTGTTGGGAGGTCCGCTCTGAGAGTGCTGGGCTGCCAGCTGAGCCAGAGCCTGGGCCGTCTTAAATTGTTCCAGAAACTGCGAACCACTGGTGGAGTTGCCACTACTGCCTTTTGTGTCTCCAACCTCGCCAAAACCCTTACTGAGCATACTCACCTGAAGAGACAAATTCTGAATCTTAAGTAAAAGTTTTACAGGTAATAAACAATGCTTTTTACTTCAGAGTTTGTAAAACATATTTGAAATGGCTTGTCCAAGCTAATCTTTTTTTTTAAACCGTTATTTTGGTTATTTCTTGCTTATTTCTTAGTCCAAATCTAGTATACCTTTCAAATTACCTATAGTTGGCCTGATAGGAATTTTGAAACTGATTAAAGCAGTAAGTTTCTCTCACCATACTGTGTTGACTGTAGGTGGTGTTGGAGGAGGGCTGGGACAAGGGAACAGGCTGTTTGGAGTTGTTGAAGACCAGAGACTGAGACAAAGAAGGGGGCTGAGGAACCTCCAGTGGAGTTGGCTCTGTCTCAGAAGAGGAGGTAGGGGGTGTCTTGCCCAGTAACACAGCCAAATCAATCCTGTGATGGAGTTGGTAAAAGGTACAAGGTCAACAATGTCTTGATCAATTTGAAGCATCATCTTTTCCCAGCAGAGTTCTGATGCCACAACAGTAGCACAACTTAACTTGTCACGTGTCAGCCACTACTGCACGTTGACTATTCTCACCACTCCACACTGCCGATTACATGTAGAACTGTCTAACAGATGAGATTTCAATCACATACCTCTGCCCAGCAGTTATGGTGACATTCTCTTGTGGCATAGGAATCGAAGCCACACTGGAGGCAGTGAATATCTTCGTCTCTGACAACTTCAGGCACATCAAATAAGAAATAAAAAAATTAAAAAAAAGTAATTATTTTGCCGATTTACAATATAATTTTCTTAATAAAATGTGTTTTATACTTACATCCTCATTCCAGTCTTCAGTACCCCACTCTTCTGTAGCAGTTCTCCAAGCACCTGACAAAGAAAACAGAAGTGAAGGCAAGGGACAGATGTACCTTGTGACTGGAGTAGCAAAAAAACGACAGTGTCACATTCACCTGCTTAATACAAGGAACACGACTGCCATACTTACCAGGAGCAGAATCAAACTTTTGGGGGTAATTTGTTCCTTTTCCTCCAGTGAACTCAAGCCCTGCAGGAAAATGATAAATCACTGTCCTTAGAGACCCACTCATCTAAAACAGGTTTTGCAACAGATCAAGTTGAAAGACTGTTTAATTATGTGCAAAAGGAACCATAAGACTTAAGATGTCTGAGTCACTGAACTCCTCAAAAGCATACATACATACTAAAATATATACAGACATTCAATTTTTTGTTGTTGTTTTTTTAAGTTTCAGCTATTTAATAGCCATGTCATGTTGCTGGAACTTATAAAAGGACTACTAGTGTGACAAGACTAAACAGAATGAGGTTATTTGGGTTGAGGTAAAAGAAAGCATATTGAAAAGGGTACACACTGGCTCCATCTTCTGGTTCCAGGTTGCCAGTGTTGCTCCAAGTGTTGCCTCCAGCATAGCTTTCCTCTGTCTGGGCTGGCTCAGCATAGTCCGCTGGGTTAAATGTACTAAAAGGAGAGGCGGGTGGGGGGGTGAGACATTACTGTAGATTAAATTGACTAGAATTAACAAAACAGGGACACAAAGGTGGAGTGGACAGAAACAAAATACAGAACAAAAAGAAAAGGCCAACCCATCTCCATACACATGCACATCTTAAGATGTGCAGGCTAGCAAGCTGTAACAATATAGCGGTCACAAAGAGTGACAAATGAAGGTACAAATATCAGCTTGAAATCTTGAACACAGACAATTAACCTGCAGCATGAAATGTCCAGTGCTAGAACACACACACCACCACAACAAGTTGCCTTCCTTTCTACAGAATCAATTTGCTCAGGCTATAGTATCAAATAAATGAGATGTCAAACAAGTAGCCTGACAACTGAGCAAAAATGCAAGCAGATGCATATGATGCATTAAAGCCTGATCTAAATCCAGTATAAGCTTTGTGAATGTTTTCAACAAAAGACACAAAAAACTGCTGCTTCTCAATACAGGGAAACTCAGTCTGAAGAGAGTTTCACCTAAATAACTGCAGAGCACACCAACAACACACATCACACTAGCTGCGTCCGAAATCACATACTTCCCTACTATATAGTATGCGAAAAATAGTATGCGAAGCGAGTGGTATGACCTACTGCTTCCGGCAGAATTCTGTAGTAGGCATTCGATGGACACTTTACTATCCCATAAGGCAGCGGGAGAGGCAGCGTCATATTCGAAAAATGGTGGAAAACGGAGACACGGCTCTTTTCAAGTGTAAGTACCTTAAGGAAAACGTTGTTCGTTGTGGTTAAATTACACTTGTGAGAAAATGCCCTCTGTAAAGGTAAAAAATAATGCCATTAAATATAAAAGTAAATTTTCGCACTGTTGTGACGACACATGACATCAACACAGCGGATGTAGTATGTCCGAATTCCATTCATACTACCCTCATTCATACTATATAAAACGTACTGTTTTAAAGGTAGAGCAGTACGTTCAAATTCAAATGCAGTACCTACTCAAGTAGTATGCGATTTCGGACGCAGCGACTGTCAAACCATCAGAGGACACTGGTTAAAAACAGCAAACAAACTCAACCCCATTCATAAAGAACCACCGCGTCAAAGGAGTTAAGTCACTGCTGGGCAGTGGTCAATATAAAACACCACACTGCATTACAGCCATTAAACCCATAAAGTGTTTAAACCCAGTGTTGGGATTTTGGGGGAATTAACATCGATGACATGATTTAGAAAACAGTACTGATCCAGGTACTCTGTGATGAAGCTTACCATGGAGAAAGGGACAACTCATTCCTAGAATAGTACGACACATTCTTCAGAAAATCATATCTTCAATAAAACAAGTATAAACTTACCCCATGCCCTGAGCTGAAAACCTTCCACCTCTCCTACCGGCACCACCTGCAGGATTCATAGATACACTATCTAGATATGGTGTGAAATGAGATGTTAAAGAACAGTATCCTGATATCTTGATATAAAACATTTTCAATGGTAGCACAAAGGTACACGTTTCTTAAAAGAAAAAGTGCTGGAAGTCATTATGGCATGGCATGCATGCCAATGAGACTGGCCAAAACTTTAATATGATATTTTACATGGCAGCACCGTACCCAGAAACACCTACCATCGTATTAAATGATTGGGAATAATCTAACTGTATAATAAAATACAGAATATAGAACTTTGTATAGAACTTTTATAGTTATAACAAATTCCTTTAAAAACACTCTTCTGAAGATCCTGAGTAAGACTAACCTCTCCCTCTGCCTCTTCCCCGCCGGCCACGCTCAGTCCCTCTGCCAGCCACGCCACCTGCCTTTGCCCCGTCCAGACCATTCTCCTGACCACGGACTACAAAGAGACAAGAAATAAAGACGAGTCATTGAACAGGTGTGAATTCCCAATAAATAAATAAATAAATAATAAAATAAAAAAAATACAGGATACAAAAATGAAAGCATGAAGCACACAATTTCAGGATAAACAAACAAAGGCAGCAGCAGCATCTCTTTGGTGAAAAGGGGTGCAGTAACCTTAACGTATTGCTTTTAACATTATTCAGTTTCATTTGGCAATCGATATACTGGCATTCTTGTGCTTTTTACTAGGCAGTATTCATGTGACTCTGCCAGAAGGGGACTGGATTATCTCTAGAGTGTAGCTAATGCTGTTGTCATCAATATTTATAATGATATCCAGTGCTCTGGAAAAAGATAGCAAATGATGTTGTCCTCTGGAGGTGTGTGTGGCAACATAATCACCAAAAACCCATCTAAAATATGAAAGAGTAAATCAAGAGACAAAAGAAAGTAGGGCATACAGTAGGTTAACCAACTGGCACTTTTCAAATGATATGTGTGATTAAGACCCGAGTTTATATGGAGCTGTTCCTGAGTGAAAAAAGGTTCATAAATAATATAAAAGATGTTTGTACATCTCTGAAACTGTGAACTGCTCCCTACTGACAAACACCACATTAATGTATCATTAATTTTACCGCCAGTTTTAAAGTCTGCAGAAAACTTTTGCATCAGTTCATTAGATTTTAGAGCAAGCAAGCTAGAAGCTGCAATAAACAATAAGTCATGTCTTCAGACAACTAGACTCAAGAACGTGTTGGCCTGTGTTGTAGGGAAAACCTTGATTAAAATTAAAGTTAGGAGAGTAAACACTGAACACGTGCTGTTGGTTGTGAGCCCGTGGTTTATTCTCTTTGCAAAGAGGGTTCCCGCCACACAGAGTGTATGCAGTCTGCGGGATGGAACATAGTTGATCTCATCACTGCCTCTTTTATAATCGTCACTCTAGCACACACACAAAAAAACTACTCCTTATCTGGGGATCTACGTTAAACTAACCTGTACGTCTAATTCATATAATGTCAGTACGGGGTCATTCAAAGGTCTAAAGGCATAAAGCATAATCGTCAAATAATTGTCATTACACCTGCTCAGCAGGTTGGATCATGTTTTGGCTATTCAACATCATGTTTGGATGGTGTTTTGGCTAGTCCATAGGACCACTGTAAGCCCCACACTGCACAGAGCTGGGCTTCATGGAAGAGTGGACAAGAAAATAAGGCAGACCGTGTGAGATTTGCCAGAAGGTGTATTGGAGACTCCCCAAACATGTGGAAGAAGGCGTTGTGGTCAGATGAGACCAAGATATAACTTTTTGGCCACCAAGGACAACACTATGTCTGGCACAAACCTAACACCTCTCATCATGCTGAGAACACCATCCCCGCAGTGAAGCATCATAGGGGCAGCATCAAGTGGTGGGGATGCTTTTCATCGGCAGGGACTGGGAAACCAGTCAGAACTGAAGGAAAGATGGATGGTACAAAATATAGAGAAATTCTCGAGGGAAATCTGTTTGAGTCTTCCAGAGATTTGAGACTGGGACAGAGGTTTACCTTCCAGAAGGACGACTCTAAACACTGCTAAAGCAACACTGCAGTGTTTTCAAGAGAAACAGGTAAATGTCCTGGAATTGCCCAGTCAAAATCCAGACCTCAATCCAACTGAGAATCTCTGGGGTGATTTAAAGATTGCTGTACACGCGCAGTGTCCATCCAAATTGAAGTAGCAAGAGCAGTTATGCCATGAAGAATGGGAAAAATACCATTCTAGAAGTGCCAAGCTTGTGGAGATGTGCGCGAAGAGACATGTCGCTGTATCCGCTGCAAAAGGTGGCTGTACAAAGCATTGATTCTGGGAGGGGGTGAATATTTCTGCACGCTCATGTTTTTTTGGTCTTATTTCTTGTTTGTTTGACAATAAAAAAAAAAAAACATGAATTTACATCTACAAAGTGGTCGCTGTGTTGTGTAAATCAAAAGATACAAACCACCCAAAATTCCTTTTAATTTCCAGGTTGTAAGGGAATTAGGGGGATGAATACTTTTGCCAGGCACAGTGTGTGTGTGTGGGTATGAGACACACACTATTATATATATATATTTTTAGTGTATTTTTTATACTGTACTGCTGTGTTGTATAGCTTTTATTCTATAGTTTTTGCTGCTCTTCCCTTTGTTCTGTCCACTACCTGCCACAACAATGCAAATTTGGGACTAACAAAGGTTTATCTGAACTGCCAGCCAGCAGTGACTAATACAGTAGGAGGACAAGGTAATATTAGCCACTTAAGTGGTAATATCGTCCAACCGGCATGAGTTACCGTGGATCACTTGGGGGTGCGCTCACAGTGTTGTCATAACAGAGAACAGCTTAATGAATATGGTGTTGTCTGCAATGACGATATCACTATGATCCTGATTTCTCCCATTTTCCATGCACTTCTGAATGTCTAAAATGCGTCAATGGTTTTCCAGAAGGCATGAAAACCTGTTATTTTTTTCTCTGAAAATTAGCAACAAGCAATCTGATTTCCATTAAGGACATGTCGATTAACACCGCGCCCACTTTTGAGAACAGGAAACAGAAAACCACAACCATCCTCTAAAATGAGAAATCTGGCTACTTGCCCCAACAGTAGAAGGCAATGTAGTCAATATACTCCAAATGACAAAACACACAAATCAATTGATTTTGTAATAGACCCTGTCAGAAATGAAGAGCACGAGCAAAGGCATGCTCATTACTTTTCTGAATACTATTCATTTATTTAAAAAAAATAATAATTAAGGAAAAATTACCAGTCTACTGAACTGCTGCATAGCACCGAAACAGTTCTAACACTTACACTCTCGTCCACGACTGGCTCCGCGACCCCTTCTTGGCGCCCCTCCTCTGCGACGTGCTACATCCCTTTCCCCTCCTCTCTCTCGGTTCTCCTTCCCTTCTTCACCTACATCTGTCTGTCCACTTTCCTTCTGGCCTGAGACACCCTTCTTCTTCCCAACCATCTCCCAAGAATCCTGAAAACCAAAAGTCAACACTTTAGAATAACACACAACACATTTCTTACTTACAATAAACATTAATTCCACACCGTCATACACTACATAGACAAAAGTATTGGGACACTTCTGTTTCAATGTTTGGGCTAGTCCCTTTATTTCCTGCGAAGGGCAATCTTAATGCTTCTGCAGTCTGGTAAAGCCCCTTTTCTATTCCATCATGACTGTGCCCCAGTGCACAAAGCAAGGTCCATAAAGACATGATTGGACGAGCTCAGTGTAGAGGAACATGACTGGCCCGGACAGAGCCCTGACCTCAACCCCATCCAACATCTTTGAGTTGAACTGGAATGGAGAATGAAAGTCAGGCCTCCTCATCCTCTACAGAATCAATGGGCACAAATTCCCACAGAAAGATTCCTCCGAAATCTCGTGGAAAGCCTTCCAAGAAGAGTGGAAGCTGTTACAGCTGCAAAGGGGGGACCAACTCCATATTCAAGTCTATGTATTTGAACGCAGCGTCATTAAAGTCCTTGCTGGTAGAATGGTCAGGCGACTTTTGTTTATATACTGCAGCTCTACTGCACAGAATTAATTGTGAAACAGCAGCCTTCACTGTTCAAACACCCTACTTGTTAGAAGCTAACTTACTAATGTGAGTAGCTAGAGGACCTTTCTTATTTGGTTTCATTTAATAAAGCAGAAGGCGTTTTTTAAACTGGCCAACCATTATATTAGCTTGGGCCTCTGCTTTGTACATTTCTGCACTGCATTCTGCAAAGCATTTTCAAACATACTCTTTAATCTGTTATGCTTAATGTTAGCATTCTTTATACAGTAATCCCTCGCTTTTTGCAGGGGTTACGTTCCAAGAGCACCCGCGTATAGTGAAAAACCACGTTGTTGTGCTTTGGTAAAAAAAAAAAAAAAAAAAGCTTAAAAATGCCTATTTCTATAGTGTAAACCCTAAGTATGCCCCAAATTTGCTCCCAAAACACTTTTTCATTTTAAACTCAGTTTAATACATTACCCATAACGAAAATATAAAGATAAGCCCATACAGACTGTGCTGTAATTCACACACGCGCATTTTCTTTGGTATGTGCTGTGGTTTTCTTCGGTATAACCAGGTAAATACAGTGATAAATTTGTGTAATTTTTAGTAATAAAAATAGTCAAATGTAGAGGTAATCACCAATAATTTTTACATCAGTAATTTACTGTTCATCAGCCGCGCCTCACCAGCGCGCTGTCCCAACACTTTTGTCCCGACGTTCCTAGCAGCATAGCTCCGCAGGGCAACCACCCAGACACTTTAAACTTCACAGTTAGATACATCCCCAGGAGACATTGCCAATGAGCCCTGACTTGCAATTTTAGCACCCGTAGATCACGAGTTATTCGCCAGAAACCATAAGAGCCGGAGCACGCCCGTCTTTAAAAAAACACCATGCACGGAAACCAGTACAAAAACATTTATCCAGTTATATTTTATATGGATATGGAGCTGAATTTACATTCCTATTTCTGTCACAAAATTAGTACATTTGTTCTTAAATAATTTAGAAGTGAAATGCGTAAAAAAAAAAACCCACATTGCTATGAAAAAGGCAAAAAAAAAGTGGAGAATATTTGCAGGTTTGCTTTTCTTGACAATATATAATTGGGTTTTTTGTTGTAAATATATAAAAGTATTCTCTTGTGTTTCGTTTTGTTCTTCTTAAAGCCCTGTATTATTACTGTAAATTTAATTTATTACCGTATTTACCCCGCTTACACCGAAGAAAAAGACACCTGTGCATTAGTTACAGTATTTTACATTCTAGCACTGCAGGAGACAGCAATTCAGTGTAAACTGTATCGTACAGATACGATTTACCTTTACAATTTTTTTTAAGGCTAATGTATTAAGCTGAGTTTACAATGAAAATAAGCATTTTGGGAGCATATCTGGGGGCATGTTTAGGGTTAACACCATAAAAACAGGCTTTTTTTCTTTTACCACATCATAAATTTGCGGTTTTTCACAATTCGCGGGTGCTCTTGGAACATAATCCCCACGAATGTCGGGGGTTTACTGTATGATCTAATTTATATACGAACAGAGAATTTCAGCTGATGTTAATGTGAGAATATGATTCAAACCTGCAGGGCCTTGCCCTCCACCTCCTCCAGAAGCAATGAATTACAAGTGTATTTGCCTTATATTGGAGCTTTATGTTGCTCTCCAAATCCGACAGACAGAGAGAGAGTATCCGGTAGTAGCTCTGACATTGCTCTAGCACACACCGTCCCCTTCAACACTACAGAATAAGCTATGAAGGGGTTTTGGTGTGCTCAAGGAAAGGCACTAAAAGATTACTGTTTCAGGAACGCACTTAAGACACTGACTGTTTCAGAAATATCCAACACACCATTCATTAGCAAACTGTCAAGATACAGTGAACCGGTGAACTTAAAGCAGTGAACTGGGTGCAATACAGCTGGGAACACATCACACCATGCAGTGCTCTGGTACTCTTGGAAGACTATGACATAGGTTCCCTCAAGAATGACAATGACAAAAAAAAATTCTCCAGAAAAAAGGATGGCAAACTAGACTGAATCATAGCCCAGTGGCTCTCACTCACAGTGTCGGGGCTTCCTTCCAGTAGGACGTTGATGGCTCTATTAACGTCTCCATTGCAGTCATGAAGCGCAATCATAGACTCATCCTGATCCTTGCCTGTGATGTCAATCAGCTGGACAAAGAGCAAGAAACAAGGTAAATATATTAACACAGGGCTCATTTTTCCGTAACAGATAATGACCTTAGCTCTTAAACCCTGATGTGTGTCGCTCTGGATAAGAGCGTCTGCTAAATGCCGTAAACGTAAACTACACAAATACCTTAAATATTAAAATATTAGCAAAAAAAGGAAGTCAGTTTAGATCTTGTCTGTTTAGAGAACTAGCCTCTAGTAGGGACAGCTCATGATTTTCTAATTATTTTTAAGAAAATTAAATAGATCATGTGATTATCATAATATAATTTTCTATTTTTTTCCAGCACCTGAAAGTAATGAGTTACCACTGCCAGAAGGTGGAATAATGCACGTAACAGCTGCCATTAAATAACAAAAGAAAGAGTGCATACCACCAGATGAAAGGCATTTTATGAAGTAAAATGTGTATGGTGTATAATCAGACTTAATTAGATTCTGCTGTTGATTCTAGCTTATTCAAACAAGCATTGTATAACTAAAGAACATAATCTAATAAAAGGCATTTGTGAAAATCATGAATGCATTATTCCCAGCAAACACTGAATAGTATTTTTGCCCTTTCCTAATCCATAGGTTCCTTACCTAGGTTTCGCAGCCACCCTTTCCTTCACAGTGTTTCTGCTATATAACACTTCCTTCAACTCAAAAGCTTATTACTGGATCAGGTGTGTTGAAGGCAGGGAAATCATTACATGTGCAGAGGAGGTGGTCCCAGGACCAGGGTTGGGAGCCACTGTTCCATGTCTAAAGCTATACTGACACCCACACTAGGGGTTATATGTGCAAAAACAGGCACACATAGAATAAATATGGTCTAAACAGTTTAAAGAAACAGGCCATGCGAAAGGAAAACAACTATTTAAAAAGGCACTCTGCCGCACATGTGGCTATCAAACCTAACAGAAAATCCTAACATGTTGATCCTACTTCACGACCAGCTGCTGAGAGTATCGGAGCTTTATGTTGCTCTCTGACTCAGACGGAGACTGAGAGTGAGTATCCGGTACTAGCTCTGACTTTGTTCTAGCACACACTTTCCCCTTCAACGCTACAGAAGGAGCAACGAAGGGGTTTCTGGTGTGCTCTGGATGGTCTGTATGACTGAATTTTGAGTATATGAAAGTCCATCATTAAATCTCTACCAGTTTGGGAAGACAGCTTGGGAAGATCTTCTGTGTGTACAACTTCACCATCTCAAATCTCAGGTTGTTCAAACAGAAGTGATTAAACTGATATGCACATGATTCAGCAAGTAAATAAAGCAGAGTAGTAACAATTTCTAAAACATCTGTAGTTTTGTGGTATGCATTGGACTATGCTAATATAGTAGCAATCACCTAGATGCAGCTACAATATATCTACGGAATTATATACTTGAGTGGAGCACCATTTCAAAGATTTGAAAATACTATTTAATTCTGTGTAGCATTTCTAACCTGCTTGACCTTCTGCTCAAAATCAGCATCGTTGTGGTCCGAGATCATCTGCGCGAGTCGGATCTGCTCAGCGGTGGCCTACAGAGGGAAAAGACCAATCAAAACTGTGCATAATAGTACTACCCAATAAAGCTTGGAATACAAACTGGACTGCCCCCATTGAGATCAGACACTCAAAAGTTTTTAAAATACTGCCTTTAACAAATGCTGCAATTACCACCAACTTATTTTTCTTCCATACACTTCACTGATCTTCAAATCAGGCATACTATATATGACTCAGACATACTATATATTATTTTGGGCAAAACCACTGAAGTCAACAAGCCTAGCATGAGCGTGCATTACACAGCTTACAATTCAGCTTCTTATTTTGTTCACCATTTTCCATTAGAAAGAATATTAAAAACATTACATATATCACAATATACTGTTCTGAGCACTTTGTAGATATCGTCAGTGCTGACAGAACACTGACCAACTGCATGTCTCACTGCAAAAAGTAAGTGCTGTTTGACTGGGTTTAGTGAAATTGTGTGAAGAAAAACAAATGTGCAGTTTAACTGCATTTTTAAATGTGGCGTTCTAAAATATTGTTTGTAAGTACATGTTTAGCAAACCATATTAAGTATATAAACACATACTTAATATTTCCTCATTTTTATTCCTGGGTCATATTTTGGTTTTGGACCCCAAAGCCCACAGACTACACAGATATGCATCCTCTTAGGGCATATTCAAGCCAAGGGGCTTTAAAAAAATTCACTAACACAGAGGGAAGTTAATATAGAGTAAGTAACATACAATACATATTAAGCAAACAAATTAATAAGTAAACTAAATGATATGACTTCAAAAGGGTAATAATAAACAGATGCTTATGTTAGGGTAGAAACTAACAAAGCACTTTTGTAAAGATCTATTCTTTTGTTAACATGAGCTTTGTCTGAGGGGGAAGACAAATCCACCAGATAATATATGATGTGAGAGGGTCCTTGCCTCATTGTGGCTCATCCAAGAAGTACATTTCAATTAATAAAATGGTCTAATGACAAGAAAAAACTAATCTTTGTCAGTCATCAGAGGTGGGCTCTAGAAAAGCACTACTGACTCTAGAACTGTGATGCTCAAATGTGTCTGGTGGTTAGGGAGCAACCCCAGCGATCAGAAGGTCATGGGTTTGATTCTCAGGACTGCTAGTGGCACCACAGAGGTACCCCTGAGCGAGAAACCATCCCAACACACAACTCCCCAGGCTGCCCACTGCTTCACTTGATGAATGTGTCAAATGCAGAGAAAGAATTACACTGTTCACACTGTGTGATGGTGTGTTTACGTGTGACTAGGGGCCCCTTTACTTTAAAACTTATTAAAATTTTAAATATGAAATAATCTAAAGGTGCTTCTTAGAATATTCCCAGGTTGTACTTATAAATACGCAAGCCACATGTCTGTTGAACTGCAAGAGGATGTTCATAAATACACTTCAGTTGTGGTTTGCCCGAATTCAAACTGAATGAATGGTACACAAGCTTTATTCAACTTCCTATTTTAACTAAATTTATCTTCTTGTTTATAACAGCACAGTTTCCATGACTCCTAACAAAACGTACATACAAACGTCCATATCAGACTTACATACAAACGTCCATATCAGACTTACATACAAACGTCCATATCAGACTGTACACAGAAAGAAAGAATGTCATTGTTTAAACTTAAGCATTTAAATGTGTCAAATGGTTAGGACAGACTATAATAGGCGAGTGATACTCAAGGCAAGTTACCGCGCAAGCATTCTTTCAATCAATAGCTCATTATTATTTGATCAATTACAAGCTGCTCATATTGACCTGACTGTCAATAAAGATCCCTGCACATCTTCCACAATGGGCAGTTGATTCAGAAATGTTGACTGGCAAATGCTCTTTGCTTCTTCTAGTAGCTGACTTGGAGTAGTTTGGGCTGGTCATGCTATGTCAGTCCATTAAAATGAGTTCATCATTAACACCAGATTGTGACTCATTTTACAGAGAATGTCAGAACAAATTTACCAGGTCTGCCAAATTTAATCCATGTACTTTGCAACAAATGAAACATAAAAAGAAACATTGTTTAGCACAAAAAGCACATTAACAAATAATAAGTCAGGGTCAATACATTAAGCAAATTAAGACTTGGCTGTTTCATTAATTATAATTATATTCTCTGCAGACAGCAAGTACAAGACATTTGTACCGAGGTAGACATGACTGGCTGAGTCACAACCAGTAATGCCAGTTAAACCAGAGCACAAAACTAACTCCCATCAGGTTCGGTCGGGTTCAGACTACTTACGAAACCTGATGGCTCAGGTTGGGTTAAAATTTCACATTTGGGTTCTTACTGCGCACCTCCCACTTTCAGCTGTTTTTAGCCAGGATTTCCCCCTGCTTACGCTTTTCTACTTACTTTAGTCCTGCTCTCCACTTTTATTATCGTTTATTACCCCGCATATATCCACTAGGTCCACTAGGTCTATGCTCGTGACAAAAAAGGGAAATAAACAGCAAATCGATTTAGAAAACATGAATCGAGAGCCCCGATTACATGGAGACAATTTTTCACTTTTAATCCGATTAATTACGGAAAACGATTAAAAACATCTCATGTAAACAATTCAAGTAATCGGATTCGACTGAATCTGTTTAAATTTTTAATCCGATTAAAAGAGGTGGTTTAGACTTTTCTTTTAATCTGATTGATCGAGGAAACTACTCATGTAAACAGGCAAACCGATTATTGGAACACTTCCCCTGTTCCTGCGCTTGTGCGTGAGCTTGCGGCAGTTAGCCACTTGGTAGTGGCCAAGCAGAGTTTACCCCAGCTGATTGAGTTTCCCTCAGGTGCAGCAGTGAATGAAATAAAAATAAAAACTGGTCAGTCGCTGACACTACATTTTTATTGGCTACGTTAAAACAGTTCAATATCGTGGAGAGATTGGATGGACGTAAAATCTGAAACAGAAACTTCGGCACTATCCAGAATCACCACAAGCTGTTAGCATGGCACAATCTGAAGTAGCCTGTGTCCTGCTTCACGGTAGCATTTCTCAGTGTTAGAACCTGACTGTATAAACTGGCTCTATGCACCTCTAAAGAGCTATCTATCTCTCTAGGCTCTTCTCGTTTAAATAATATCTATTTTTCTCTGATTATACATACTATTTGGCTATTTCTCATCATTATCAGTGTTATAAACTGTATAAACTTGAAGGGAGCACACCAGAACGCGAGAGGCTGAGTGAAGCACACCCTCACATTAAAATGCTTCTGACACGCGATGGAGGCAGGATAAACAAGGAGAAAGGAAGCCTCAGAGATTCAGAGAGAGTATTTTCTCTTTTTCTGCACCAGAAAAGTAGCCTAGGTCTCCCACAGCGCTTGTCAAAATAATATACGATCGGATTAAATGACTGGAACATGTAAACGTGGCACAAACGTGGATATCTTTATTTGACGCTCATGTAAACAGTTTGATTGGGTTCTTATAATCTGATTGAATTTTAAAAAGTGACCATGTAAACGCGGCTATTTAGTGCAGTGAAAGATCATTTATATTTCAATTGTTACGACAAACATTTTGTGTTAATCCTAACATGCTCTATGTAAAGAAACCGAATTAAACAGGTGGAAGCTAACGCTATTATATAGGCCATCAGAACATCACAGTAGTTTAGTGTGGAAAATATTGTTTCAAAGTGCTGAATAAATGGAAAATAAATGGATCAGTTGAGTAAAGACAATCTGTGTCACTAACCAGAAACACTATCCTTGTCAAGTGTAATTATTTTGTTGGTCTCAGGGCAGTATGGGACTCAAAACTTGATGCAGTACAGATTTTTTTATCTTCTGCAGTTTCTTTTGATTAAGTTCCAGTCAGGCTGGGTTCGAACACAGTTTTATTAGACCGGGATTCAGGCATAAACTGCCTTGCCTCTATGATTGCAGTATTAAATTGCAGCTTTTGGCATCCTATCTGTGAGCAAGTTCAAAGACAACCACCCACCTAAAACTCTATTACTGATTAAGACTGTAACTATAATTGTTTGCACACAAAACAAGACATACGCTAGATGGACAAAAGTATTGAGACACACCGGTTTCGGGGTTTGATAGGCTCCTTACATGCAGGGAGTGCTTCTTAATGCTTCAGCATACCAAGACATTTTGGCCAACACCATGCTTCCAATTTTGTGGACACAGTTTGGGGAAGAACCTTTTTCCAGCATGACTGTGTCCAAGTGTACAAAGCAAGATCCATAAATACATGGTTGGATGAGTTCGGTGTGGAAGAACTTGACACAAAACCCATATCCAACACGTTTGGGTTGAACTGGAACGGCGATTGCGAGCCAGGACTTCTCTTCCAACATCAGTGTCTGACCTCATAAATGCTCTACAGAATTAATGGGCACAAATTCCCACAGAAACTCCAGAAGGCTTGTGTAAAGCCTTCAAAGAAGAGTGGAAGCTGTTTTATGCATTGAATGTACTGCCATTAAAGTCCCTGTTGGCGTAACGGTCAGGCGTCCCAATACTTTTGTCCATATGTTGTATCTTGTCTTGTGTATGTGTATACACTCACCTGGGGCCTCTGCTTGTGCTGTGACTGGCTCTGTGTCTGACCCTGTGTCTGCTCCCAGTTACTCCGGTTTCGGCTGCCGCCCACCGATGTCATCATTTACAGTATATACAAATAACAGTATTTACAAAGAAATAACACCTACAAAGAGACAGAGGAGATTCAGACATTAGTCAAACAGTTGCGTGTTCACAGACTTAAACATCTACAAGTGAAATACACTTTTTGACTGATGCAAAGACATGTCACAGGAAAAGTAGTCACCAAGGTACCCTTGGCAGAGCAAAATACACATTATAGGACAAGGCATCAATAGGCTACAGTAACTGTGTGGAGAAATGCCACTTGTCCCCAACTACTGGTCCAAAGACCAGCGGATCATTTGGTACCAGGCTGCACAAAAATCTAACAGAAAAACTTGTCAGTGCAATTGCAATTACATTCTATACATAATAATCAAACTGTATATCCCCTCTCTATCTCCAAAAACCTCCTGAAAACTCATCTATTTAGAGATCATCTCTCCTCCTGAAGCACAGTCTGTTGCACTACTCTTACATACAGATTTTAGCACTTAGAACTCTCCTCTGGTTCTCTCGCTGTCCTGAAACTTGAGTGTTTCCTCGAATTGTAAGTCACTTTCAATAAAAGCATCTGCCAAATGAATGTAATATAGGGTATATGTTGCACTTTATTGTGCTTTATTATGCACCCCCTCTGGTTCCTGGTCAAACTGTCTAGCATGAAACCATTCTGTGATGCAAAAAGGTTGGGGACCCCTGACTCAACATGAATTTGAGCATAAAACACCAGACTGATGCGCCTCCCCTGTGGCCAAAACACAGAGCACGATCACAACAAACCACAACAAACCAGGAGAAAACAGAAATCAAGAACTGTGCACTTTTTAGGCTGCACGTACCCAAAAACTGAAGTAATCGGCTTAACTAGCCATGGCACCTCACAGCAGTCTGAGAGCCTTAACTGGGGGGTCGAAAGATGGATGGCATCCATCTCAGTTAACAAACACACACATATGTACACACACACACCCACTCATATACAGAGAGGGGGAGACACACACACAGATATATACACACATACTCCGAGACACACACACACACAAACACCGAGATATATATACACAGAGACACATACACACACGCATAAAGATACACACACACACAGACTAACGGCGGGCAGCTAAAGAACTACGAAACAGCACCATCCACCAAGAGACAGCTAGAAAAAGACCTCATCTACGAAAAGCACCAAAAGTGAACAGCGTGAGAAGAAACGCCATTTAAACTGATTACACAAGCACTTTACTGATACATACGTCCACAACACAAACAGGAAGAGCTGTAAATCCAATACTACCTGGATTACACGATCATTTACTTCTCCTCATCGCCTTTAATAAAACTTCTCCTTAGAATAGGGCTGCTTGACCATGTCAATTTAATCAACCACAAAAGCTGCCCAGGCACATATTTATCTGTGAACCTCGAGTCAACGTTAAGTACCTTAGCTAAGATTGGCTACGTTATTAGCTGGTTAGCTACACAATTCGAGCTAGTTTACTTTAAGACTAAATATAAACTGGCACATTAGATTACCAATAATGTATCTTGTTATTTTTCAGCTTCTTTTTTTTTAATTAGAGGCCCCAAGCACGAAATTAAAGCTGTATTTAGCTCCAAAATCTCTTTGCCAGCTAGCTAGCACAAGCTGTTAGCATTAGCTCCTTTCTCAACTGCTTTAAAAGTTGGCCGATTAGGTAAAGTAACTTCACCTAAATGTGGGTTTTTGTAATGAGGACAATCAGTTAAACTAGGGAAAAGTCTATAAGTCACTCATTTGGAGAGAATAGCTCAGTTATTGGTCGTTTTTACAGTCCTAAACAGACAGGCTACAGCAGACCTCATGGCCCACCGGCTAAACTGCAGGTCTGACCAACACTGGCTTAATATTGTGAGCAAAGACAAAAACCGGAGTCGTTAAATTATCGCTACATTAAGTATATTCTGACTAAGAAGATGTAAGTTGACTACGAAGAGGTAGCTTGGTCCACCGCCGTGATCATTCGAGCCTCCACGGCAACAGACACGCTGCTCTCGGTTTACCCCCGGACTCGAGACCGAGGCCGAGCAGGCCTTTGAAGAACGACAAGAAATAAACAAACGATGCACTGACCAGAGACCCGGGCTGATTCGCCTCGCAGTTTGTCGATTAAGCCGGGCCGAAATGGACCTCCTAACAGAGGCAGAACCGAAACGCGAGCTCCTAGAAGTCCTAAGCCCGAGAGCGAGGCCGAACCGACTCGCGCAGAGACAATAAAGCAGGCCGGAGAGTTCAGTCTTTACCTGTCTGATCCACACTGCCGCCCCGAGCCGGCCCAGGCACTGCAGAGACACACACCACCATGTGACCGAACAGACTCAGGATCAGAACAGATCAGATCAGAACAGATCAGAATACTTCAGATCAGAACAGGACAGATCAGATCAGAACAGATCAGAATACTTCAGATCAGAACAGGACAGATCAGATCAGAACAGATCAGATCACTTCAAATCACAACAGATCAGAACAGGACAGAACCGGACAGAGCAGAACACTTCAGATCATAACAGAACAGAACACTTCAGATCAGATCAGATCAGAACAGATCAGATCAGTACAGAACAGATCAGATCAGATCAGAACAGAACACTTCAGATCAGGTCAGAATACTTCAAATCAGAACAGACCAGAACAGGACAGGACCTGACAGAGCAGTTCACTTCAGATCAGATCAGATCAAAACAGGACAGAACAGAATAGAACTTATCAGATCAGAACACTTCAGATCAGAACAGAACACATCTGATCAGAACAGATGAGATGAAATCAGAACAGAATAGAATACTTCAGATAAGATCAGATCATATAAGATCAGATCGGAACACTTCAGATCAAATAAGATAAGATAAGCCTTTATTAGTCCTGAATTTGCATTGTTACAGCAACAAAATGGACAGTACAAAGGAAGAAAGTAGAAGCAGCATAACCAATACAATAAAAACTGTACAACGCAACAGTATAGTATAAAAAGTACATGAAATAGTAAAAAAATATAAATACAGAGGTTTGTGTACATATACATATATATATAGTTGTTTTATCTCGCAGTAACAGGTTTTTTTTATTACTATTACTTTGAAAGTTTGTTGCTTTTTTGTGTTCGACCACTTCACCTCACTCTAACAGGGACACTTGCTACTGAACATACACTGTTTCTGCTGCTCCCTGACAAAGGAAAATGTTTCTGCTGGTGCCTGTTCTAATGTTATGATTGTGGCTCTGGACTCTGAGGGTAACTTGTTCTTCTATAACAAACAAGATAAAACGTGAATGCCCTGCAGTGGCAAATACAGTGGGGGAAATAATTTTTTGATCCCCTGCTGAATTTGTAAGTTTGCTGACCTCCAAAAAAATGGACAGTCTCTAATTCATGAGGTAGTTTAATTTTTATGGAGAGAGATAGAATATCAATCAAAAATCAAGAAAAAACATGTTAGATAAAAGTTCTAAATTGCAAGTCATTGAGTGAAGTAAGTATTTGATCCCCTACAACCCAGACAGACTTCTGGCTCCCACAGACTGGCTGTGTGTCCATGTTGCACACAGATTACAATCAGTCTATCAATTACAGATACTCCAGATCTTAACTCCTTATGTGTATAAAGCACACCGGTCCACAGAATCAGTTTCTTCCATTCCAACCTCTCCACCACCATGGGCAAGATCAAAGGGATGCCAAAGGACGTCAGGGACAAGATTGTAGACCTGCACGAGGCTGGAATGGGTTACAAGACCATCAGCAAGATGCTTGGTGAGAAGGTGACGACTTTTGGTGCGATTATTTGGAAATGGCAGAAATATAAAATAGCGATCAATTGCCCTCAGTCTGGAGCTCCATGCAGTATCTTGCCTCATGGGTGAGGACGATTATGAGAAAGGTGAGGGATCCGCTCAGAACTACACAGGAGGAGCTTGTTAATGATCTGAAGGCAGACTGGACCACAGTCACAAAGAACACCATTGGTAACACACATCATCATAATGGATTGAAATCTTGCAGTGCCCGCAAGGTCCCCCTGACGCTCTTATCCAGAGCGACGTACATTAGTGCTCAAGTAGTCCACATCTTTCTTAAACCTCTGAAGGTAAACTTAAATCAGTGTCCACTATTCAATCAAGTTACTGCGCACTAGGTGTGCCTAACCAACACCTGTCAAGGAAAGTCAGAAGTGAAGTCAAAAGTAAGGAAGGGATGGAGAAAAGAATCAACACGACCCACCGTGTTAGGACGTAGAGAAATGCTGAGTATGACCCAAAGAACACCATGCCCACAGTGGTTCCAACGTAATAGGGAATGGAAGTCACTTTGGATAAAAGTGTCTGCTAAATGCTGTAAAAGTCCATGAATGATAGAATGAGGGAGGTAGGCTGTAGTTGGTGAAAAAC
This sequence comes from Hydrocynus forskahlii, assembly GCA_037974365.1. Taxonomy (NCBI): domain Eukaryota; kingdom Metazoa; phylum Chordata; class Actinopteri; order Characiformes; family Alestidae; genus Hydrocynus; species Hydrocynus forskahlii. The sequence goes on along the minus strand of JBBPCX010000147.1, from coordinate 5,519,296 downwards.
AAGACAGCTGGCTAACATAATGGTACCTGCAAGTCTGTTAAATGTAAATTTCTGAATCATATAAATTCACAGAGGGTTTAGTTGATTGTGTTTGCTAGGATGTTGCTGCTGCAGAGAATGAGGAGCAGAGTGCTGGTGGAGAAGGAGGAGGAGGATGGACTGTTGGGGAATACTTTTAGTTTTAGATTATATACAGTATACTTTAACGTGGTTGAAATGTCCCTTGCTCCGAATTATTTATTATTATTTTATTGTAGAAGAATGCAAATGACGGAGCGTTGAAAATAGTTATGCCAATTTTGATGACACAGTATTCATTTATTTAGAATATACATAGCTTTTTGAGTGTCCTGAAAAATAGCCGTTTTGCACATATGAGGTTTCCGCCGGACAGCGACGATATACAGGTATACCATTTCTGTCATAAAACATACATGAATTAATAAATCTGTACACTATTCCTTTACCAGTAGTTGCTTCAGTAGTGGTTAGCCAGTGGCAGTAATAATGAGCTAAACAAGGAATGCTGGTATATCACATTACTTCCTTCCTTTTTTTGTTCATGAAGAAACTAAATGGCCCTCAAGCAAGTCTGTCAAATGTGTAAGAATGTATTACTTTTGTCAGAATATGTGCCGATTCCCAGTATGTGTTCAAGGTTTTTTAAAAATAACATCACTCATTACAAATAAAGTGTTCCCGAAAACCTGATTGCTCATCATTTGTGTTTTTTCTGCTAAAAGGACTCTGTTCCACAATATTGGTGTTCTGTGTTTGATCACTGCTGGCAGATATTTCCATGTTTCCAAGCTCTTGCTGCACCGACAGCACCCTATAGCCATCAACGCAGTCTGTGATTTTTAAAAAGCATGATCCTTTTAGCATTATTTGATAGTATTTGTTGCTTGGATGGCAAGTTCATACTTCAATTTTATAAATCCTGTCAACGTTAAATATTTTATTTTTATTGCTCTCTAAGAATTGTGAACACTCAATAAATGTAGGGCCACTAGATGGCTGTATTCACACTTCTTCAAAGCTGTGGACTGAGGTGTGTTCATACAAGAACATGAATAAATGAGGTATTTTTGTATTATTAAACTTTATTTGAAATTCCCCAAAAATAACATAAATACAGAAATACATAGCAAACAATAACAGAAAAGAGTACATCACCTATAAACAAAAGAAGGTGTTCAAATTTCACATTCAATGTGGGAATGGTGAGCTACTTACAGTATCAGTGAAAGCAACAACAGATGAGAACAATTCAGTTCTGGAAGGGGACAGTGTGTTAATAAACTAGAACTAGATCACATAATTAGAGCTACTTAGTAATATAATTACGAATGGACATTCTTTTTCTTTTTTCTTTTTTTTCTTTATAGCCAGTGTATATGCACAGATTATATGTATATGCACAGATTTTAAATGTATACACTACATGTTTTAGTGGTGACATTTCTGTGGTGTAAAAGCTGAACTGTAACCATGCAATACAGGACAAGGCAATTATGCTCCTTTTAAAAGGATAAGATGAAATATTAAAGAAGTATCTTGAATCTTCTTAAGGTCTTCTTAACATCTTGTTGAAATTTGGTCAGTTTGTACCATTTGGAGTGAAGCCACGTTTCACTCCACTGGAGTGAAGCCAAGTTTCATCGTCCAGATGTGTACTGTAAATATCTACGATACATTGATGGATATATACTACTGAATGTATAATAATTGTACAACATAAACTAAGAGATTATCAGCACATGTCCTGTAAATTTAAATGACATTGTAATCTCCATGCACAAAGGCTATGAGAGATGTGTTTTTCAACACCTGTCTAACCTACTGCAAGCACAGCTGGGCTGTCTTTGGAAGAGGGGTTTGGGAAAAGCATGTGCAATGAGAATGGCATGTGATATGCTGGACATACATATTTCCACCACAGAAATGAATAACTCCATCCTCATTTTCCTCCCTCTTTTTGCCCTCACGACTTGATCTCTATCACTTTGATAAAGGGCAGAGACTTGTTTCCAGGACTGGTTGGCATCAAAGGCTTGCTGTGAAAGAGAAGAGTGTTTCATTAGTTTCTTATTTACAAACCAATAATTCACTTCTTATGGTGTCAGATGTAATCTGTGAAACCTGCTTGTATATGTATACTATGGCAGATGCAACATTTGACCCAATTAAATGCTGTAATTTTAATGCCATGAGAACACGAAAGGAATGTTCGAAACGGGTTGTTGTTTGACCTTCAGAGGGAACAGTGATCTTAAGCATTTCTCCAGAATGAGACAACAATGGCTCGTTAACCACAGAACCAACCTTTTCAAGTGGCCATCATAGTCCACTGAAAAAAATACCACTGAAAACCCGAAGAGTAAGCAAAAGCTCACAAAAGCAGAGAAAAAGACAGTTTACACTTCCTCAGATCCCTTGCCAACCATGGGTGCCAGGGATTGTAGTACAAATCTAAAACCGTTAAGGAAATGGAAGAGAAAGAAAATTAATCTTTTGAAACAAACGGAACACTAAATTGAGTGTTTGTGTTGTTTAGTGTTTAACACAAAAAAAGTTATTTGTCTTGTTCTCGAGTCAATGAGGAGTGAGTCTGAGTTGAGTCGAGTTTCTGAGGCATGAGTCCAAGCTGAGTCTCAAGTTTCTGAGGTGTGAGTCTTGGTTGAGTCTCGAGTTTCTGAGGCATGAGTCTAAGTTGAGTCTCACCTTTCTGAGGTGTGAGTCTGAGTTGAGTCTGAAGTTTCTGAGGCATGAGTCTGAGTTGAGTCTGAACTTTCTGAGCTGTGAGTCTGAGCTGAGTCTCACATTTCTGAGGCCTGAGTCTGAGTTGAGCCTCAAGTTTCTGAGTTGAGTTTCACCTTTCTGAGGCATGAGGCATGAGTCTGAGTTGAGTCTCAAGTTTCTGAGGCATGAGTCTGAGTTGAGCCTCAATTTTCTGAGGTGTGAGTCTGAGTTCAGTCTCACATTTCTGAGGCATGAGTCTGAGTTGAGCCTCAAGTTTTTGAGGCATGAGTCTGAGTTGAGTCTCAAATTTCTGAGGCATGATTCTGAGTTGAGTCTGAAGTTTCTGAGGCATGAGTCTGAGTTGAGTCTGAAGTTTCTAAGCTGTGAGTCTGAGTTGAGTCTCATTTTTCTGAGGCCCGAGTCTGAGTTGAGCCTCAAGTTTCTGGGTTGAGTTTCACCTTTCTGAGGCATTAGTCTGAGTTGAGTCTCAAGTTTTTGAGGTATGAGTCTGAGTTGAGCCTCAATTGTCTGAGGTGTGAGTCTGAGTTGAGTCTCACATATCTGAGGCATGAGTCTGAGTTGAGTCTCAAATTTCTGAGGAGTGAGTCTGAGTTGAGTCTGAAATTTCTGAGGCATGAGTCTGAGTTGAGTTTCAGGTTTCTGAGGCATGAGTCTGAGTTGAGTCTCAATCTTCCAAGGTGTGAGTCTAAGTCAAGTCGAGTTTCAGAGACATCAGTTGAGTCTCAAGTTTCTGAGACATGAGACTGACTCAAGTTTCTGAGACGTGAGTCTGAGTAACATGAGCCAAGTAACCATGTAGCTAAAGTTGCTGACTTGAGTTCCCACTTCTGGTTTGCATCCCACATTAGATCTTTTGGCTCTCTGTGCGGATATCAAATGTTGTGTGTGTGTTGTGTACGATCACCTGTAGACAATCTGTGCTCCCTTGTCTGACTGGCGAGAACTGGGTGTCTGGTTACCCAGACAGAACTCCACTTGGTCACGCATCTCTCTGTTCTATATCACAGAAAAGAGGGGGTTACAGTTAATGAAGGATAGAAAGTAAGACAAACTCACAGATCAGCTCTAGAGGTGCCCAATATCATGTTTCTTCACTGCTATCGTGACATCAGCCTTTGCAATACTGACATGACAAAATTGTACATAAAAAAGACCAGAGACTGACCTCTGCCTCCAGGAAGCCCACTTTTTCCTCCAGGTCACCAATCACACGATCCCTCTCACCGATCATGATCCGTGAGTTCTGCAACTGTTCCCACACAAATTCACCTTGTTTAGGAATATGAACATAAAACAGGAACAACTTCCTACTGCATACATTCAACAATTTGTCTGTAAAAAGTCTGCAGATATTACATAATGACCCACATACATAATGGCACTCAGCTCCAGAAATATTGGTTGTTTTGGTAAACGTGGGTGTCAATGTCTTTGTTAAAAATATTTATCAGGGTTTTTTGTTGTATTATGCCTAACTTACTTCAATTCAAGGTTACATTTTATTAACATTTCCAGTCTGAGACTGCGCTAATTGACCACAAAGACATATCGGAACATTTTTCCAGTGTTTACTAAGGGTACCAATAACTATGGAGCTGACTGTCCATATTTATATATACAGTAACCCCCTGCTATTCGTGGGGGTTACGTTCTAAGACTACCCGCGTATAGTGAAAAACCATGTTGTTGTGATGTGGTAAAAAAAATTCATAGTGTAAACCCTAAATATACACCCAAATATGCTCCCAAAACACTTTCATTTCATTTTAAACCCATTAGCCTTAAAGAAAATGTAAAGGAAAACCCGTATCCGTACTGTACAGTTTACACTGAACTCCAGCAGTGCTAGAATGTAAATACCAATGTTACCCCTGTATAAACCATACCTGAATTCATGCACAGGCGTTTTTTTTGGTATGCGCTGTCATTTTCATTGGCATAAGCAGTTAAATACAGTAATAAATTCATTTGATTTACAGTAATAAAAATACAGGGCTTTAAGAAGAACAAAACGAAAAACACGAGAACACTCGAGCTGCTCCAAGGGGGAAATTCTGGGCAGCAGCCAATCAGCACCAAGGATGAGGGGGCGTGGTGGACAAGGCCCGGACTCACAAAAACAAAACAAAAATGCGGAGGATATCTGCCTTTTCCGCGCATGTGTGCGGGTTCCACGAAAAATTATTCGTTTGGTTCTCAGAAAAAATCAACATGACACTGAAATCGCGACTGCTGATCCATGTGTAAGTGGGGGGTTACTGTATATATATATATATAGTACAGGCCAAATATTTGGACACACCTTCTCATTCAATGTGTTTTCTTTATTTTCATGACCATTTACATTGGTAGATTCTCACTGAAAGCATCAAAATTATGAATGAACACATGTGAAGTTATGTACTTAACAAAAAAAGGTGAAATAACTGAAAACATGTTTTATATTCTAGTTTCTTCAAAATAGCCACCCT
>JBBPCX010000147.1:5494658-5513962 GCA_037974365.1 Hydrocynus forskahlii | reverse complement strand
GCATCACCATCAAAACCCTCTGTCTCTTCCAATATCAACTGTAAGGCGTCTGAACAGAGAATCGCTTTGCCATCTTGATCAGTTGTGGTATGGTCAGGTTTTGATCAGTTTTAGTGTCAGGTCCCCAAGGTTCATTCCCGCAAGACAGAGGGTGAAATGTGTGGGAATGTGGGTGCAGACAGTGTTGGGTGCTCCAATTTTGCAAGAGTGTTGCAACCTTGTGCAGGAACAGCACTTGTGGCTCACACCTAGGTCCATTCACCCGCTTTACTCTCTCCTTCTCCTTCTCTCTCTCTCTCGCACACACAGGCCCAGAGAGGAGGAAGGGAAAATGAGGGTACACAGGACCTATTTCACACTTTCACTAGCCCGGGTCCAGTGGACCCGAAGACCCTGTATGTACTACAAATGTGAAGGGAGGGGGGAGGTCAGTGTGAATGTTTACTGATTTTTACTTCCTCACAGAAAATGAGCCAAGGCCAATGAATCTCAGTTTGAAAAAATAATTATTTGTATAATTTTTCTGAAGCTAAAAACTGAAAACGGATCTCACAGACCCGAAGACCTTTTAAGGGTTAAATGCCTGTTTCAGAAATGTTCTATACTCGATTACCCTTTCCGCCATACTTCCAGAAAGCACAAAGGAAATTATGTACTTAGTTCCAGGTACAATTCCACACAGTCACTAACCTTTCCACACACCCACTTACATGCTGTTATTAAAAGCACCTCTAGATGCCACTGTTGTTTGAACTAAGATGCTGATCCAGCTGTGAGATTAACACACTTTCTCAAAGGTTAGAATCACACTCCCTTCTTGCAAATCACCAACAATTTAACCAACAATAGATTCATTGGATTAGAGATTTTTGAGATTATTAGAGATCTCTGCTATGCAGGTCAGCCTTGTGAGATACTGCCATGTTGAGAATGGTCAATCAAATAATTTCTGGTTAAGAGCAGACCTGTGACTACATTTTTTTTTCTAAGGTGCATTAAATGATCAAAGGTAGTTTGGCACTCCTCCTAAATATTGGGTTCAGATGTTTCAGCATTGTTAAAAGGTGTATAAAATTACAGATAGGTAGTCTTCATAGAGATACATTAGTAGTAGAAGAGGTTGTACTGAAGATCTTAGTGACTTAAATGTGGCACTGCAATAGGATGGTACCTTTGCTACTTGTCACTTTGTGACATTTTGCCCTGATCTGCCCTGGTCAGCTGTAAACACTATGACTGTGGAACTGCAGCATCAAAAAGCAGCAACAGCTCTCCCACAAAATGGTTGACCACACACTCACAGAGTGGAGCTGCCTGATTGCTGAAGCGTATAGTGTATAAAAACTGTACTGTCCTCTTTTATATTACTCACTACAGAGTTGAAAACTGCCTCAGGAAGCAACATAAGCAAAAGAACTGTGCGCTGGAAACTTAATGAAAGCATCACTGTGAAATGCTGTACATCCGCTGGAGTAGTAAAAAAACAGGCCTTTACTGGACTCGGGAGAGTTGGAAACATGTTCTCTGGAGTGATTAATTATGCTTTCCTATCCAGCAGTCTGTTAGATGAATCAGGAAAATCTTACCTACTGGCATGCACAGTGCCAGCAGTAAAGTTTGGTGGAGGAGGGATAATGACCTGGGACTGTTTTTTCAAGGACTGGACTAGGCCTTGCCCTTCCTGGCAGATCACTAGAATTCAGTTTTGTTCACTTAAAAGACTGTTATTCATAATTTGTTTGGCAGTTTCCACTACATTCTTGAACTTGCACTTTGTTTTCTTTCTCCTTTATATTCCTCCTAAGTTTGATTACTATTTGATGATTTGAGCTCCATTCTTAGCTTTTCTCTATCAGTTATGTCCAGCATCTAAAATCAGTTTCTGATGTTTTCAATGAAAAAAAGAGGTATGTGCTCATTGTTTATCCTGATCTTCTTGGACAAACATCTGAGTTTCTTCTTTGCTTGTGTCTGTTTGTTAGGAAATGAACCTGTATGACTGCAGTGCTGAATGTCTGTCCTTGAAATCAGGCTGACATCAGGTAATCATTCACAGCATTATATCCAGTAACTCATGTTGACATCCTTAATGACATTGAAAGCCACACTTTCTTCTTTGTTGTCCATGACCTGAGAAAATTGTGTGCTCTCCTTAGTGAAAGTGTCCTAATTTGGCTGTTACCTCTATTGACCATCCACGGCTAGCCTGGCTGTTGCCAAATATAGGTTGTACACTATATGGACCAAAGTAGTTTGACCCACTTGTTATTAAGGGTTTGGGCTACCAAGACATTTTAGACAGCGCCACGCTTCCAACTTTGTGGACACAGTTTGGGGAAGAACCTTTTCTGCTCAAGCATGACTGTGGAACAGTGCACAAAACAAGTTCCATAAAGACATGGTTGAATGAGATCAGTGTGGAGGAGCTTGACTGGCCTGACCGCAACCCCATCCTACAGCTTTGGGATTAACCGGAACGGAGATTGCAAGTCAGGCCTTCTCGTCCAACCTCAGTGCCTGATCTCATAAATGCTCTACAAAAAGAATGGGCACCAATTCCCACAGAAATTCCAAAATCTTGTAGAAAGCATTCCAAGAAGAATGGAAGCAGTCATATCTGCAAAGGGGGGCCAACTCCATATTAAAGTATATGTATTTGAATGCAATGTCATTTAAGTACCTGTTTATGTAATGGTCAAGTGCCCCAGTAGGTTTGGTCTGGTTAGACCTTCTATCCTCTGACCTTGTTTGGGACTTAGAGTCTGGTGTTAGGACAGTCGTTCACGCTCTTCACACCCTATGTATGATTTGACAGATGACTAAACGCTTTATTTATTAACATAATTATTAACCGAAAGGGTGAAACTGGGAAGAGAACATAGAAAAACACACATTTCCCTTATTAATGAAAAACAGATTATAGTTACTGCCTGCGAGACTTCAGCTAACATTCAACTCATTGTTCAATGTAATCTGTACAAACATCTATCTAATCATACACTTCAAATAAAATCTTAACGTGGCCTACAGTCTAAATTTATAGTAGAAAGGGTGATTATGGTGAAAGGCCCATATAGAGCAAAAGCAGATGTGGTGTCAGACATGAGAAACAGCACAAAATAGCCCAAACATGTAAAACAGCATCAAAATACATAATATATGAACTGATAACAAAGACATACAGACATACAGGATAAAAAAAGAGAGAACTTGGGTGCCATGAAAACATAGCATGGCATGGTGACACTGCTGTTTAAAGCTCCAGTGGAGATTGTTGTTCCTGTTCCAACTTTGTTAGCCATAGATGGCCAATCTGTCAAACTGTGATCAGGTTCGTACACAAAGGCCTTCTCTTGTTAGTTGTCTCCATCACGACTCTCTTACTGTTTCTCTCTTGGTCGACCAGCCACCAGATGAGAATGCCTTCCCCTTTTGAGTCTTGGTTCCTCCAGAGGTTTTTCCCTCAGCTCTGGGAGATTTTCTTCTCTGACACCTTTGACTTGGTCAGTAGGAACTTGGACCTGGACTCTGTAAAACTGCTTTGTGACAACTTTGGGTATTTAAAGCCCTTTATAGAAAAGGGCCCTATATGAATTTTTGCCCTTACAAAAAGATAACTGCAGTGATTATAAAATTAGCTGCAATTATTACAATGAAACCAAACCCCTTAATTACCTTTTGACCTAAAATTAAGGGAAAAAGTGCACAGATTAAGACTGATTAGGGGTAAAACTACTTAAAACTACTTAATTTTACTTAACCTTTTCAAATTTGCCCCTTTGCACAGATGAATAGTAATTCAAATTAAGGGGTTTGGCGTAATTTCAGGGGTAATTTATGTTAGGGTCGAGCACATTTTAAGTAGTGTTTCGTAGTGTATAGTGAAGTATGTTATAGATGCATGTGGTTAGACGGCAGTTTCAGTAATGCAGTTTATAAAACGCCTTTTTTGTGTCCTGAAAGCTTTATTTTATTGTAATTTGAAGCTTTTAAGCATTTACCCTCGAAACTGCAGTGTTGTCATGACAAACTGCAGGAGTGTTTGTACAGGCAAGACGGACATGCTGCAACCTTTAGAAAAGGACCAAAGCATAACTCACCGCTAGGGGGAGACACAGAACAAAATGCAATGATTATAATTAATATATTACTAAAAATGTGTTTTTTAAATTTTTTTCAAATTTTATTGTAAAAATCTGTCAAAATGTTTTTAAAAATTACTTTCAGGATAATGATTTAGTATCTCAAAATAGTGACTAAGCATCTCAAAATAATGATATGGTACACTATGTGGACATGCCTGTGCCCCAGAGCACAAAGCAAGCTCCATAAAGACTGGGTTGGATGAGTTGAGTGTGGAAGAACTTGACTGGCCCACACAGAGCCCTGAGCTCAACCCCACCCAAGACCTTTGTAATGAACTGGAACGGAAGCCAGGGCTTCTCATTCAACATCAGTGCCTGACCTCAGAAATATTCCACAGAATGAATGGGCGCTGGAACCATTGTAGCAGCTTTTCAAAATCATTCGTTTTGTTCCTCATCACCCACTTTTTCTGAAACACTGAACATTATTATTTTTTATATTGTTGAAATAGGTAACATGAAGTCATACAGCCATGGAAGAAAATAAGAGATTGCATAATTTTTCTCCTGGTTATTGCTTTTGCAATTTGTCGAAGTGACGCTCTTATCCGGGGGAACATTGAAGACTAACCTCGCAGCTGCATTCTGAATCAGCTGAAGTGGTTTTGTTACTCTCAGTGGAAGTCCAGTCAGTAGAGAGTTGCAGTAGTCCCGTTTGGAGATGACCAGAGACTGGACGAGTATCTGCGTAGCTTTTTATTTTAATTGCAGCAGTATAGAGCTTAGTGTGTGCATGTGTGAGCTCTGTTTGATCCCATCATAAACTGAATCAGGAGTGAAGCTGCTGGAATACAGCACATAGAAAAGCTGCTATACAAATACTACTGAACTCACAACACATATGGAGGCATTTCATATTTTTTACACAGCTCACACTGCAATAATTCATAAAAGAATAGCAATTTTACACACACACACACACACACACACAGGTGCAAACTGTAAAAACAGTGAACAGAAAAAAGGGAAAAATGGTCTCATTTTTTTCCATGAGTGGATTTTATGCTTCTCCTCCTGTTAATTCCACAAACTATACACATATAGAATCAAACTTTGCATTATTGACCATGCTTTACTGCCAGTGTGCACAACTGCATCTTGTAACTGGAAATCTCAGGCCAAAGTGTGATGCATTACTTAGAACAGCATTCAAAGTTTTCTAAGAAGTTTGTCTAGGAAAGTACCACCTACAAACAATGTGGCTCTCCTGCATAACCACACAGAAGAATCATTTGCATACATACTGTCTTCGTTCATGAAGTTTAGCTAAAGTCAGAAAGTCAGACATTCATCAACAATCTATTACTCACATTTCACACGTATCATACACACCTTTGTTTTTCCATACGAGGTAAAGTGAGAACATCATGCTTTTACAGAGGTGTGGTGAAAGTGTTTCTATGGTGCAGTACTCAGCTTTATGTGTAGCAATTAACATTTAAGCCGGCAAGCCACTAGGAAAAAAGTAACACCTTTAGCAATGCAGCAATACCCTTCAACCTGCGGTACCAGATCCTCTGCCACCCAGAAGACTACTATTAGACCACCTAATAATTGAAACTCTGCAGCCACACCAACCCTTAATGGTTTACACTGTACAGTGACAAAGCAGAAGTATCACTTCACATATAGAATTTCTCCTGAATAACAACTTCCAAGTTTGTCCAGAACACACTTTTCTATTTATATGGTTTGGAATTTCCTACATCCAGTTTGCAGACTTGATTATACAATGCATGCTATTAGCACAACGTAGTGTGATGTATATCCTATTTCTGAACAATATGTCCGTTTACTTTTGGTAAACGGCCTATCTCCTTTCATCATTAGTTTTCAGTGTTTGTTGCATGTACAAATCGTGGTGACATTTTGATTGTTTCATTCATCAGCAGTGTAGCTCCAAAATTAGCTTGACTAGTAGATTAAACAGGGCTCTTTACTGCTCATTTTTACTAGGTGACAAAAATATTCCAGGCACTGGAAAATAAAAGAGCCATGGTTAAACAAGACCATAACACTGTCCGAATGCGAGCAGAGAGATCAAGGTGATTACACAGCCTCAACCTCCTTACTGATTTAAAGTTATTTTTCCTTTCATTTCTATCACTGTTTGTCGGGCGATAGCCTAACCGATACAGGCACACTGTAGATCCTTAAAAATCTCAAAACGGTCAGAAATATCTAATTTATTTTTAACATCTAGTCACACTTCCGGACCAGTTCCTGACCTTCACAGCCATGAAATGTCTACAGTCCTTGTTATGTTAACTTTTTTGTCTTCTATCTGTCCATGGTTGCTTGGCAACAATGACAACAAACGACTTTTCTTGTTTTTAGGGTTTTCTCATTCCAAGCTAACACTTCCCCTTTCACACCCAGGCTGGGAGGGTGAAGATGAGCACATGCTTTCCTCAGAAGCACACTGAGAGCAACCACATCTTTTGAACTTCCACAACCACAATCTCCTGATACAGCATAGCGTGATTTAAGGTAAATTGTGTTGACACCCACACCCTGGCTAACATTGCATACAATAGCAATGAGTAAATACAGAAGCCCTTGTTGGCAAGCACAGCAGTGACGTTTCTTGTAGACGGTCACCAGGTTTGCACACATCTCAGGAGGGATTCTGGCTCACTCCTCTTTACAGAAACTCTCTAAATCCTTTAGGTTTCTTGGCTGCCACTTGGCAACTTGAAGCTTCTGCTCCTCCACAGATTTTCTATAGGACTGAGGTCTGGAGACTGGCTAGGCCACTCCAGGACCTTAATGTGCTTCTTCTTTAGCCACTACTTTGCTGCCTTGGCAGTATGTTTTGGGTCATTGACATGATGGAAGATCCACAACCCATCTTCAGTGTTCTAGCTGAGGGAAGGAGGTGCTTGTCCAAGATTTTATGGTACATGGCCCCATCAATTGGCCCCTCAATGCGGTGAAGTCATCTTGTACCCTTAGAAGAAAAACATCCCCAAGCATGTTTCCACCTCCATGCTTGACTGTGGGATGGTGTTCTTCAGGTCGTACTCAGCATTTCTCTTCCTCCTAACACGGCGGGTCGAGTTGATGCCAAAGAGCTCGATTTTGGTCTCATCTGACCACAGCACTTTCTCCTAAGTCTTCTCTGAACCATTTAAATGTTCACTGGCAAACTTAAGATTGGCTGTACATGTGCCGTTTTGAGCAGCTGGACCTGGCGGACACTGCAAGATTTGAATCCATGATGATGTAGTGTGTTACCAATGGTGTTCTTAGAGACTGTGATCCCAACTACCTTCAGATCATTACCAAGCTCCTCCTGTGTAGTTTTGGGTTGATCCCTCACCTCTCTCATTATTGTCCTCACCCCACGTGGCAAGATACTGCATGGAGCTCCAGACTGAGGGCAACTGAAAGTCATTTTACATTTCTTCCATTTTCAAATAATCGCACCAACAGTTCTCACATTCTCACCAAGCTTCTTGCTGATGGTCTTGTAACACATTCCAGTCTCGTGCAGGTCTACAATCTTGTCCCTGACGTCCTTTGACAGCTCTTTGGTCTTGCCCATGGTGGTGGAGAGGTTGGAATGGAAGAAACTGATTCTGTGGACAGGTGTGCTTTATACACATCACGAGTTAAGATCAGGAGTATCTGTAATAGATTGATTGTAATCTGTGTGCAACATGGACACACAGCCAGTCCGTGGAAGCCAAAGGTCTGGCTGGGTTGTAGGGGATCAAATACTTATTTCACTAAATGTCATGCAGATCAATTTATAACTTTTATGTAAAAAATGAAAACTACCTCATAAATTAGAGACTGTTCATTTTTTGTAAATTCAGCAGGGTGTCAAATAATGATTTCCCCCACTGTATTTTTTCTAATAACTTACCTTATGGCAATTAAATGCAACATTTGGAGATTTGCTAAAATCAGTTTAGAGAAATGTGTGAAGATTGCCGATAGCTCAATACTTTAATTGCTTAAGACCGTGCTTATGCCTCAAATCAAGCAAAAGGGCAGGAAGCCCTATTGCTCAGTGTGCTGCATGATGGTTGGGGGATGAATTATTGGAATTAGTTTCATAAATTGGTAAACGTTCCCAACCCCTGACCATCACAGTCATGTGTGACTGACTATACTGACACATGTTTGTATGTGCAATCATGTGACTAATCCATTACACTGCGTATTGAATGTTAGCTACGTATTGTGTTACAGTAAGAGGGAATAAAGATGGATTTAAAGATAAGAAGAACATTTTCCTTTCCTCACTTCTGCTTTCACATGGCAGCACCTGACTTTGCCACCCACTGCTTGCTTACTCGATGCTACATGATTTTATTTCTCAGAACTGACTGTGAATTCATTACAATATTAGCAGAGACAAATGCCGGAAGCCTAACTGCGAGCCCAGCAGCAAAGCAACATAGCCTACAACTACATGCTGAGAAAGTTATAACAGATACACTAATATTATTATTGAATGGCATTGTTTCTTGCTGTGGATGTTGGTTTGCCAATGTGCTTTATATTTAAATACAGTTTTTGTAAGAAATTATAGCTGTCCTGAGCTTATTTTATTTTAGACTGAGAGTGAAATCTATTTGTTTTGCACCAGTTCTTCTCTAAGTGAGTTGAGTGCATGCTTGTTACTTGTGCTTAGGATTTTTAAGCATTTTGCAGGGAAACCACCTACTTTGGCAGTGATCTGTACCATTCAAGCAAAAGACTGAATCTTGAAATGAATTATTTCATGTTATTTATTTACTCAGCGAAACGTGCAGTCTAACCAGAACAGGACTTCTTTTTCAGTTTCCTTTTCATACAGCAGTTTCCTGTCTCATCACACTTCTTTAATTCCCCCATGCTGACTCTTATGCATTCGAGGCAGTGCAGAGTACACAGCTGTACAGAGTTATGAATCATAAGCATAACTTGTCAAAAAAAAGAAGAAATATTATATTATAAATATATACATCTCTCTGACTGTGTCTTGAGTGTAAGGGAACAGCTCTCAAACTGTTGGAGACAGAAAGACAGTAAGAGTGACAGCGAGAGAGAGAGAGAGAGAGAGAGAGAGAGAGAGAGAGAGAGAGAGAGAGAGAAAGAGAGAGTATGTGTGTGTGTGTGTGTGTGTGTGTGTGTGTGTGTGTGTGTGTGTGTTCAACATTAAATTTGTTTGTGGCGCAAAGAAGATATTCTGACTTTCAAAAACCTCGAAGATATAAAGAGAGGCTTTAAACGATATACAGCGGAGACAACTCTCACTTTCAAGTTAACCCAGTAGATTAGTGGAAACTTTACACTGAAAAAATCATTTTACCTGAACTAAAGAAGTAAAGAGTAAAGAAAAGTGTTATTCTTCTATTGTTAAGTTACTGTTTTGAAGATACAAGATTTTGTTCAGAGAGTCAAGATAAGGAGTGGGACAAAAGATCAGAATGGGAGAGTATTGTATTACTTCCTTTTGTGATATGGTTTCGATACACTGACACCAAAGATTGATTTTTTTTTTAGTACATGCAGGTGCTCTAAATGAATTGCCTGGCCAATTGAATTTACCAGAGCTATTATTCCATGACTTCTCATGGTGTTGTGTACCAAATAGATAAGGGCAAAGTTTCTGTATACATCATTTACACAGACTGAAAAGATTTCAGTGACACATAGTTTTATCCTTCCTTTAAATGTTTTTATCATAGAACTGCTTTCTGACGGTTTGGCCTTTTGCCCGTTGGCACACACAGACCAGGACAAGCTGCATTCTGTCTGTGCGTGTGTGTGAGCGTGTGCGTGTGTGTGCTAAAGAGGTACTAAGCTATGATTCTGTGCTTTGTTTTACATTGTTTCATCTCAGTTGTCAAATTCTGTGAAACTGACACCAAAATACAGGGAGGAAATACAAAATTCTTGTTTTGTGTCTTATCAGGGGTATTTTTTTCTTCTGTCACTGTAATCAAGATGTATCCTGGATGACTGTCTTGTATTGTATTGAGTATCGCAGAATAATCTGCAATCACCACCCCTAATTCTCATAAAAACCCACTTTTAGCTTGTAAAAACAGGGTGGCATGTTCCTTGCTTTTGCTGTTCTTATTTCATCAGGCAACACCGTGTTCTGAGGGCCCGGTCTGCGTGGCAAGTGCCTACAGCTGCAACAGAAATGTTGGTTCTGTGTCAGTAATTCCACATCCATACCTTGACTGTCATACACACACACACACCTCCACACACATGATCATAGTAGAAGTGCTATCATAATAGAAGTGACCCCATTCTACACTGGCTGTTGACCACTCTGTTACTTTAAGGATGTTGTGAAATGCCACATTGGCCATGTTGTTTGCGAGAACTATCCTGACAGTGGTGATTTCTTGTGCATCAGCAGTCATGGTTGTATTTCAGTTAGGTTTATTAAAAAGGGAACACCAAGCTTTCCACAATTTATACAAATTCATTCATTCATACAAACATTTTTATTACATGGTATCTTACATACAACTCATTTTGTTGAGCTCAGCGCTGGTTGTGCTCATTGGTTGCCCAACTTCCCTCACAGACAAGCCACGAAGAAGCACATAGCCAGTCACAGGAGAACAGATCCCCAGGGCAGAGGGCACTAAAGTGAGATTGTTTGAGATTGTTTTCAGTAGTTTAGGACAAAGGAAAACTTGAAGTGAAGACTGAAAAGTGCTATGAGGGTTCCGGTGCCCATGGATGAAACAACACAGTGAATACCTAAGAATTAAATAAAACAAAACAAAACAAGACACAGCAGAATGAAAACAGAAAGGAGATTTACCAGGTTGGACCAGGGTTGAACAGAGATATGCAGAAAACAAGAGCAAATCACCAGGATTGAAACACAGGAGCCAGAACAAACATTCGCAAAAACCGAACCGAGTAACCATTGAGGTAAAAAACACAAAGCAAAATACAAGTTGCAGAACACTTGGGCAACAACTAGGGGTGTGATGAGTTGCTCAGCTTAGCTTATGAAATGATACACAATTGGGTTCATGAAAACAAGATTTTAACAAGATTTTTCAGATCATAGAAATAAAACAGTAAAAACCTTTCATTTAATAAAAGGATAATAAAAGCCTTTCATTTTGAAATGATGTAACTGATCACTGTAGTTTTACCTTTAATCATTAAGCTTGAATGATCATATGCAGTAGGAACTGGACAGAACAATATGCACGCACTAAGTTTTAACTGTAATTGTGTAACTCAAGTGACTGACGTCTCTTGTATGATCTCTCAATAGTTTCATAACTGTGCATGAACTCTTAACTTGTTGAAGCTGTTTGAGACCTAATTGAACACAATTTCACAA
This sequence comes from Hydrocynus forskahlii, assembly GCA_037974365.1. NCBI lineage: Eukaryota > Metazoa > Chordata > Actinopteri > Characiformes > Alestidae > Hydrocynus > Hydrocynus forskahlii. Next base: position 5,502,496 of record JBBPCX010000147.1, on the reverse strand, counting down.
GTTGAACATAAAAAATGAAAAGAAAATAATTCACAAAAATAAATAAAACTTGCTGTATTGACGTTCTTAATCTATTTTAAGTGAAAGTCAGTGCAAACCATAAATCTAAGTAGTACAAAGTGACCAGATTTTTCTTAAAGCATGTCACAGAGCACAGCCTAGCCTAAGATGTGGTCATATTTCAGAAATAAAGCATATCTGTTTTCTGGGAGCAGTTGAGACCTCTGGGTGATAACTATGTCTCCTGCAGTTGAAAAGACATGCTCAATCAGGACAAAGATCACAGGGATGGACAGGTATGCTGTGAGAAGTGGAGACAGCAAAGGTTCTGTAGTGGTTCTGTAGGTGTCTTTGCACACCATGCTTGTGTTAGTCGCGGTGTATGGCACTATTTTCTGACGGTGCTTCCAAACTGTTTGTGACCTGTCTGTCAGTCTTTGAATACCTGCTAGGTAATTTACGGTGAAAATACTGCCACACAAATGATGGGAAGATAATGCGACAAACGTGCAGCAGCAAGAGAGGCTGGGCTAGAATTGCACATCTTGTCAGCCCAGACAATTGATCTTGTGTGTAGCAATGGCATTAGTAATGCAGAGGACAATTTCCCAGTCCTCTCAAAACAGCCTCAAAAGAACTGAGCACTGATATTACTCCTGAAATACATGGCTGAACAAAGTACGAGGAAGACTTACTTAATGTGGTCAGAATGAAGAGGGTAATCCTGGAGAAACTCATGGACAGATGCAGTAGGGACGTTTATGATTACCATCTGGACAGTACAGTTCTGGACCCAAAACTCAGAATGCTTGCTGATAAAGAACAGCGTAAATGTTTTCCAACTGCTAAAGGAAAAAGAAAAGTGGTGGCACAATGGGTAGGATACTTAACTCTGGGCAGATTCCTGCAGAGCAGTTGACCAAGACATTGATGTGTACAGGAAAGTGACTCATCTCCCATTCAGCAGCAGTGGTGAAAAGAAACAGAAGTGGTGATAAGGAAAGTCTTACACTGACATGGTATTTTACTTAAAGGGGACATATTATACTTCTTTTTAAACTAGTTATAATAGGTCTATGGGCTATACAAAACATGTTCATGAAATTCTTTGCACAAAACACTCACATAAAGAGATCTCACCAGCTCAATTCTTGACAGTTTCAGTCCCTTTCAAAATAACCCATTTAGGGTCTCTGTCACTTTTATGCAAATAAGATGTTGCTGGCCACGCCCCACCCATCGCATGCTTACGCGGCATGTTTAACACAAAAAGTCCAAAAACAGAGGCGCTATCCAGTCCTATATGTTCGACCCAGAGCAAGATGAACACACCACTTCCTGTAGCCATAGCGCTTGGCATCTTATGCGTGCTCGTAAAACCATCCATCCATTTTCTACCCCTTTGTCCCGCACTCGGGGTCGGGAGCCTTTCCCAGCTGCAATGGACGAAGGCAGGGTACACCCTGGACATTCGCCAGCACTGGACATTCGCCACACATTCACGCTCACAGTCACACCTATTGTCCATTGACCTATCCCCAATGCACGCATGTTTTTGGCGGTGGGAGGAAACCCACGCAGACACGGAGAGAACATGCAAACTCCACACAGAAAGACCCAGCACCCAACATGGGAGTCGAACCCAGAACCTTCTTACTGTGAGGCAACAGCGCCACCGTGCCACCCGCTCGTAAAACCACCAGACAAAAATGGCGGATCTTCAACTAATCTAGTGGGTTGGGGCTCGACAGGTGAAGGGCGGTCCTATGCAAATTTCCTAATCCTGACTTCAGGATATAGGAGCTGTCCAAACGGCTCGTAGAAGCATATGATTCCTGACACCAACATCTTTCAATTTACTCAGAAAACGGATGAGTGTTTTTTTCATGCTTGGAGTGTTTATAGGAGCAGTATAGACCCAAATGGAAATACAAAAGGATGCAAAAAGTGAGTTCCCTTTAAAAAAAAAATTGAGTTCCTTAGAAATTGTTTAAGATGGGTTTTGTGGCCTGGCTAGCTCAGATGGCTTCCAATGAAACTTCAGACACTTGCCCCACATCTTAATTAAGACATTGGATACAGATAAAGGACATTTTGATTTATTCTCCTTTATAGATTAAGGACATTCTGGTATATTTCACTTTTAGTTTCAAGAAGATAGGGATCTGTATGTTTAATATAGCACCTTTGTAGAACCCACCCACAGTTTCCATGCAGTGATGCCTTCAGATGTTTTAGGAAAAATGTTATATTAATCGTGACACCACACTTGTGGCCCACTGGTGTGTAGTTAAGACAAAGGTTCAATGAGTGAGTGAGTGAATATGAGAGTCCCACTCATGCTGGGATTGATAGTTTCTTGGTCAATTAACATGGAAAATTCAAAATATAAAATTTCTATTCCTGAGTGAATTATGAATAACATTTTAGACATCATAGACACCGTTGTGTGGCAAAAAAAACAAACAAAACCCTTCACTGAAAATGATTCTATCCAAACAGTTCTTGAGAATCAAACTGTCGTTTGAAAGCCTAAATCTAACCAAGAGACAGCTGCACGGTATGAGTCAGAGATGTTTGTGTGGGAACCACTTTCCCATTGTCCTGAGTGGACAAACTCTGAGGTCATCAAACATTACTGAAAAGCCTTCTACAAATCACACTGTACTATATGGCTTCACAGCAGAACAAAATACGTAAAATAAAGTGTGAAGTTGTTGGAACTACTGATTCCTAAATGTTTGTAATAAAAAGTCAAATCAAATGCCTTCCCTCTGTCTAGTCAGAGTGAGCAAGAGAGCAGCGTGCATTAACTCCACCCTCATGACTCATATCTGTAATAGGGGCTGCTCTGTTGTTTTTTAGTGCAACTGACAAACCTGCAGAAGAAGGTCAGTGTTAGTCCATACTCTCGCACTCTCAAAAATGCAGCGGTGCATTTGCTGGGAGGATGCTGTAAATGGCATCTAATATGAAAGGCACTCTAGAGACTTTTCAGCCAACCTGTGTTCATTAGTTTTCAGAAGTTACAAAAACGTGTGCTGTTCAAATTAAAATCACAGGCATTTGTCATATAAGGTGGATTCTGGTCTTTGGGACAAAACATGGTCAGTCTGTATTGCTGTACTGATTTGCAGTGACCCTTTCTTCTATAGTCACATCTGAACCTGGGCTCAAAGTCATGTATGTGGGTCTTACATAGTCATTTGGAAACAATACAGGGATACTGGTATACTAACTGTGGTTTTTTTTATAATGAAAGCAAAAGTGGGTAAAGTAAGCCTATTTCTAGGGTTGGTACTGTTGAGTCATATGGCAAAAACATTTTTGTGTGTATGGGTGAAGTAAGCAGAGCAGGTTTCACACAAAGTGTCGGAATATGTTACGAATCCAAAAGTGTCATGCTGAGGAAGCAACAAAAAATTCAACCCCTACAGTTCTACAGCCTTCTCGTCTGTAAAAAGGAGTCAGTGTAGCATGTTTCTAATGTGAGATTGTTATGTGTAGCTTGAGTTTGTTTGTTTTTGTGTAAATGCTAAGCGTGCGAAGTAGCTGCAGTTTTGCAGAGGGAAGTCTGATATTCAGTAGTGAGAGTTTCTTACTGATAGACTTACTGTCATTCCAAGAGTCAGAAAAAGTTTCATGAGAAATGTATATTTGATTTAATATTGGTCGAGTAAATACATTTAGTGGATTTGTTCTGCAGTTAGAGTGAATGTAACTACATTTTTCATGGATTCCAGCTGTTCATTTACCATGTGGGGCAGTGAGAAAGGCAAGGGTTCCAGTTATCAGAATCTGTAACTAAGAATAGATCGAGTCATGTTGGTGATGATACTGATCCTAAATTGGTTTAGAACTTTATAATAAACCAATTTTATTTCTAAGGAACAACATGTCTCCAGTTTATACATAAATATGAAAAAAGTTAAGGTTGGTAGTCAAAAAACACAGGACAGTTAAGTGCAGTTTAATGTGGGTCCTGTCCCAACCTAAGTGCAGGCCTCTGAAGATGCCGTTCTGTATTAGATTAATAAAGATATGAACATGATTTTAGACACTGCTGAAATATGTGCTGGAATAGGCTAATTTAGGTTATCAGTTTACTGAATGACATGGTAGAACAATCAAATGGACAGTTAAATTGCTGGTTAGCAGTGTGGTCAATTATTACCTAGCAGTTATTATAAAGAGTCCATTGCCAATAAGTATTGCTCTTGGCGATCTATGAGACTTAGTAGTTCCTGTTTAGTTAACAGTTAATTTCTCTAATCATTAGTTCAGTATTACCTGTTGAGTAACTCAGCAGAACTCTCCGGTGGGTCATTTCAGTGATAAAGGGGTTAATGTGGCGCTATTGCATTGATAGTCTCAGTCAAACAGATAAAGAGTAGCACTTCTGTTTTTTCACATATCACTCTAAAATCAGCTTCACTGAACACTTTCAACCACAGTTTACTGACGTCTTTCCCACAGATCTAAATGCAGATGTTTAGTTACTGTTCTTATTGAAACACTACCCAGTAGCTTTTATGAATGAAGCTCTAGTTGCCTAATCCTTAGATCTTTTCTTCTTGCTATCTTGATCTAGGTCTATAGGACCTGTTCAGTATTTGTATAAGCCTGGTCCGATTTTGCCTGAATATACTCAGTTTTATTGTTGTATCTTTGTTGAAATGGGTCATACATTGATTTTATATGAAGGCACCTGTCTGTAAAAGAACTGACATAATTGGCATGTAGTAACTTATACAGTTGGAATACTTTCTCAGGGCACATAGACTATATGGGACACATCCGTTTTTCAGGATTTGGGCTAGGCCTTTACTTCCACTGAAGGTCAATCTTAATGCTTCAGCATACCAAGACATTTTGGACAATGTCATACTTCCAACTTTGTGGACACAGATTGGGAAATAACTACGACTGTCACTGACTGATTTAAATAGAAAATGAACATGGCTGGGTCACATCCCTTCCATCATGAGAACAGGGACGTTTTTTAATAGATGGTTATATTTATGAATATCCAGCTTTTTAAGTATAAAATAAAGCAATATGAGTCCTTTAAAAGCTAACAGTAATGTAACATTGATAATTACCTGCTTGGTTAAATACTGCTGCATATCATTTTTTGTCCGTGGAACTCGTTTACTCTAGTTTGTCAGATTGCCTCTAGCCACAATAGTAAACTGACCTGATATCCTTGTTTCTTTCTAGGTGAAATTCTACAGTTAAAGTAGCAATCCACCTTTTTAACTTAACATTAACATTCATTCATTTTCTGTAACCGATTAACCCCTACTAGCCTATCCTGGGGGCTATGGGCACGAGGCAGGGACACCGCAGGGCACACACACCATTCACTCACACACTCACACCTACAGTCAATTTAGAGTCCCCAAATCACCTGACACACGTCTTTGGTCTGTGGGAGAAACCAGAGACCCTGGAGGAAACCCACGAGGAGAACGTGCAGACTCCACACACACACAAGACCAGGACCCGGCTTCAAACCCCCAACCCTGGAGGTGTGAGTCAACAGTACTAAATAGTCGAGTGTGTGTGTGTGTAAGTGTCCCACCCTTAGCGAGAATATTTTTTCTCATGTCGTTGTTCTCTATCAGAACTGTGGTCTAAATTTAACCACAAACACGCACACAAATACGCACAGAAAAAAAAATCACTTCTGGAAACCACAGGACTCTTTCGCACACCAAGACACGCACGTACTGTGTGTTTCTGCAAGAATACCCCAATTGGCAGATAACTTAGGGAAATTGCTCATTCTCGGGACAGCTGTGACATTTTAGTAATGTGTGTGTGTGAATATGTAACTTCCTGTGATTCCTGTCTAACCCTAAAACCAAACTGAATCTCAAACTTAACGTTAAACGTAAAAGAAAAGATTTACCTGTTCTGTTAAAAATAAAAATGAAATTTTTGTAATCAACACTTTAAAATAGCATTGTGTTTTCATTGTTTAGTTTAGTCTCTGCTGGCAGCTGAATGGATGCGGTTTACTGGATAGTACACTGCATTATCTTTTTGAATTCTTGGATTTTGCCACAAATTCTCTTTTAGCTTCAGTGATGTGTTTCCTGTATTTGTGTCATTTATTTTCATCATTTGGAACTCTATCATAGATAAGTAGCAAAGCATGGGAAGATGTGTGTTATCATGAACAACATGGTAAAACACAACCTCAAGTATGATTACACTCTTTTTTCTGAAACTGACTAAACTGTGGGACTGGATTTCAGTGGCAAAAGTGGACAGTGCAGGATTTATACTATTTATACAAATGTTTTTTTTTTTCTTTTTGTTGTTTACTTTTTCCCAACCAACGCAAAATGTCATAGAACAGGGTAAAAGGACAGAAAAAGAAATGCATGCAGTTTCAGCTGAAAGGAATTGGTGAAAACAAAGAAAATAATGTCAGTTAATACAGATATGCAATATGGTTAACTGGGAAAAAGTAAAGAGGCCCCTTATAGTCATGCGTGAACACACCACAGCACAGCACACAGGGTAAACAATGTGAAATTCTACATTTACCACATTCACCAAGTGATGCAGTGGACTGTCACCTACAAGGGGCACCCGGGGAGCAGTGTGTGGGGACGGGATCTTGCTCAAGAGTACCTAAGTGGTGCTACTGTCAGTCCTGGGATTCAAACCCAGGACATTCTGATTGCAGGGGCAACTAACCAGGCCATTAGCTGCCCCAGAACAAAAAGTTGATAAATGCTGATAGTAAAAGGGTAAAAGCTGATGGTAATTGTTCCGGGACAAAGAGAAAGCGGGCTATGGAGGGAGATAAAGAAAAAATAAACAGGCAGACAAATATTTGCCCTGCCCAACCTGACAAAATGAATAGAGGAGGAGGCACTCACTCCTTATTAGATGCCTATACAGTCTTGATACTGAGGAGAAATGAAAATGTGCTTTACTGGGGAAAAACAAAGTAGATGGTGTAAGTGAGAAAAATGTGAGGCTAAAACAAACTACACATACTGTTCTTCTTACCAAGAAGCAAAACCGCTCAGCCTCAAAAACTCACAAACCCACAAAGATCACCCAAACACACGCTTCCAAGAGGGTGCTTTAATGAGTACAGAGGTTCAGTCACAAGTGAAAACCCCTACCCACGCAGGTGACATAATCACTTGTAATTAATGGAATTTACAGAACAGCACCATACACGTGTGTGGGGAAAAAGAAGAGGTTGAGAAGAAGCATCATGACAGGGCACAGTGGCACTTTATCTATTTTAATAAATAGAATGACTTTTGTACCAAGTCCTGGTCATGGAGGTCTACCAGAGTTCAGATTCAACACACCTTACTCAAATATGTAGTTGCTCATTTCAGGGTAAACAAGATTCTAGCTGGGTCACTCATTCTGTTCTTCTTAAGTTTGTTTTTGTCAACTGATCAACCTTAACAATACAAATAAAACTGGACCAAAACAAAATGCTCACACATGCAGGCCGATTTCCAGGCTGACTTTTCACAAAGCAAGAAAATAAAAACAGAGATATTGTACACACTGGCTTGAATTGGGAAACTATACTTTAATGTTGTAAAAACATGCTGAGTCTGCCAGAGTAGCTGGGCATAGGGGCAATGACAGGACTTCTGTCTTCTTTTCTTTCTTTGTACTTTTCTTTTTTCACCCTAAAAAGAGGTTTACTCTCTTTGACAACAGCAGATACTGCACACACACACACACACACACACACACACACACACACACACACACACACACACACATATATATACAAAAACAAATTATCTAAAACAAATAAACAAAAGCAAAAAACGTACACAAACAAA
>JBBPCX010000147.1:5457989-5494558 GCA_037974365.1 Hydrocynus forskahlii | reverse complement strand
GAATAATTAACCTATATGACCTATACACTCACTGGCTGAAACATTTAGTTACTGTTGTTCTGTAATCGTAACAAAGCTCATTTAACTATGTCAAAACTGCTTTTTAACTAGAATGTCTTTCCTTGGAGTCAAAACAAGGAAATAAGACAAACGAGATTAACTACACAAAATATGCAAATTTAAACTCATGATGAGTAAATACACAAGTGTGTACGTATGGGTGTGTGTACCTTTCTTCGCTGTGTAATCTGTCCTCCAGCTCTTGAATTTTGCTCTCAAGCAGTGCCACTCCAGCAGCGGGTCGAGATTGACCTTCCATATCAGCTATACGAGACTTCAGCTCCTTTATCTGAAGAAAAGATGGAAGAAATTGTATTAAGGACAGTACAAATACAGATATCAACCAATGCACTGTAATTCTGCAGGGCCTTCATGTGAAGATATCTCTCAAAAAATCATATCACACAAAATGTTAAATCCTAAAAGTGAAAAAGCACAATGTGAGTTGTATAAATAGCCCCAGTGTTTACTTGTCTTTCCAGTGAACTCTTGTCCATCTCAAGATCATGTCTGGCTGAGCGCTCTTGCTTTAGCTCAGACCGGAGCTGGTCCACCTTAAAAGAAAAAAAAAAAAGTTACAAGTTACAAATAAGTAAGGTCAGCCAACATATTTTAAATATATGCATATGTGAAAGGTTTTTTGGTTCAAGTAAAATCATAATTTACTGTGCATTAAGGAAGTGAGTATATTTATACCTGTTCTCGACTGCGTGTGATGCGGTCATTCAGAAGCTCTATTCCACTTTTTTCTTCATCCAGGTCAATCTCCAAGGACTTCACCTTGTCCTAAGACATGAATGCGCACACTTCTATTACTGTCTTTATTGAGATTTTCCACCGAGCCATCTATAGGTAATATTGCTATGCCTGCACCTCAATACATCAACATCAGTAAATCTAAAAGGGAAATCTTCAATTACCAGAAAAATGTCCCCACCTTATACAATCATTGTGCTAGCATGAACACACACAACTGTCACCAATTGTCCTCACACTTTGTTTCACCTCTTCAGTCCCAACTCAACCCTCTTTCCTCAATATATTCTTTATACAAAGTTTTAATTGAAAATACTAAAAGATGTTTACTGCTATTTGACTCGGGCAAAATCCATATTGCCAGTTAAATCAGGAAATGGCACTGTATAATCTGAAAAAAACATATCAAGGAGCAAAGTAGAATTTACACATACGCACCTCTAGAAGCCGTATCTCTCTGCTACGGTCTGTCTGGGAGGACCTCTCTGTGTCTAGCTCACTCTCCAGGTTCTTGAGACGGCTGTTCAGTAACTCTTTATCCAACTGAGCACTGTCCCTCTCCTCAGAACACAACAGAAGCTCCTTCTTCAGCCGTGAGACCTTTTATACATGCATACACACAGAGCCTATTACTCGTCTTAGCTTACCTTCAATGTGTAGATCTAAAATGAAAATTCTAGCATAAGCGAATCAAAGCCCAATCAGCCACTAAGACAAAAGTAAATTAGGGACCCCATACAGCAGTTAGGTCAGTGGACCAACATGAAGAAAATCAACTTCCACACCTCTTCCTGTGCTGTTTTGAGGCTGTTCTGTAATCTCTGTATCTCAGCGAGCCGGTCCTTGCTCAGCCGCTGAGTATCCTGTAATTCTCTGCGGGAGCGATCTCTAAACTCATCCAGCTGAGACTGCAGCACCTGCACCGACTGGCGAGAATCCCCTATCATCATCTCCATCTGACAGGTTTACCAAAATAAGTTTTACTGTGATAAAAGTTCTGATTATACTGTAATTGTGATACACCTCATCAATGAAAGGTCACAATGATAATAGTAATTTTGTAATTTGCTTACAAGGCTCATTTGCATATTAGTACCTTCTACAATACCGATATAGTGAAGTTATTATGCAGCCATATTATATAGCATATACATACAGCCATGGAAAAAATAAAGAGACAGCATCATTTTTTAGTTTGCAGGAGTGTGTCTGTGTAAAATGTGCATGTCACTATTGTTTTATGCACTACTGACCACACTTGATTCAAAATGTATATATATATTCAAATTTTATATATATTACTTAAATTTTTTTAAATAATGTATATAAATGATTTATTATACCTTGGCAATGTTAAACTACGCAACACTTACATTATTTTACAATTGCAATAATTACAATAGTAATGTTAAGAGCATAGTGTGTGCATGTGTGACTCTGTTTCATCCATCAGAAACTGAATCAGGAGTGAAACTGCTAGAATACAGCACATGGAAAAGCTGCTATACAAACACTACTGCATTCATCACACATATGGAGGCATTTCTGATTTTTTACACAGTTTATTCTGCAATAGTTCATAAAAGAACAGCAGCCTGTGCACTTTACACACACACACACTGTCACAAATTGTACAAACAGTGAACAGAAAAAAGGGAAAAGTGGTCTCATTTTTTCCCCATGGTTGTATACTAAAATGTAAAATAAAATCTAATAAAACATTACTTAGGCATACAAAAACATGCGTTTGAACTTGTAGGTAAAACTTTCTCACCCTCTGAAATTATAATTGTGAGCTCTGGACTGGACAGGTATAAAAAGACACATGCACACCCACACCCCTCTCACATACATACCTCTTTGCTCATCTTCTCCAGAGATCGGTCAAGCAGTCTCTTCTGCTCCTCTAAGTCAGACTTGCCCCGACGCAAGGTCTCCCTCTCTCTCTCTCTCTCGTCTAGCCGTCGAACAAGTTCCTCCTTCTCCTGCCCAAGCCGGGACACTCCACGCCGGGCTTCTTCCAACTGGGTTCGCAGATTTCGGTTCTCCTCCTCAAGGGCTTCTGAGCTACTGCTGTCAGGAACACTGGACTGCAACCGTGACTGCACAAGAGAAAGCAAATACGTTTAGAGATGGCACAGTACTTCTTTTTTCCTTGTTCTGAAACCAACGTTCTTTTACTTTCTTCAAATACTACTAAGCTTTAAAAGAACTGTTTTAACTGAAATGCTGAAGATGGATACATGCCATCACAACTGTAAAACTGGTTGGTGTCCATCATGCGTGTGCTGTAATCAACTTTACTTGCTTATGTTTGTCTTTAGGTTAGCATATTTTCCAATAAGTATGTTTTACCATGCGGGACAGTCTCTCTCTAAGGCGCGTGTTGGCCTCTTGAAGTTCCAAAGAATTTACTTTGTTGTTAGGGACATCCTGAACCACGACTGGTGACTGGAAAAAGAAGAGATAATGTCAAGTGAAAAGGCAAGACAGGTCAAAAGACAAAAAGGAGATGCAAGTAAAACATTCATTTTAATAGGGCAGGCCCTTAATAAGATAATACGTATTGATACAAGAGGTCAGCCAGTATGACCTCTCTAAATAAGGCCATACAGCAAGAAGATTTTTTACATGGATGTAATACTAACTTGTGTCTTCTCAAGTACTTTAGCAAGTTCCTCTTTATCCTTGTTTGACTGGGCCTTCAGTTTTTCAATCTCAGCCTTCAGCTGCTCTTCTTTATTTTCACTAGTCCTTTTCACTGTTCTGAGTGCCTCCTCCTTCTTGATCAGCTCAGTTTTCTGCTCCTCAAGTTTTAAACGCGCCTGCTCCAAATCATCATGATGACGCTGCATACAAAAAAAACCCCAAATATATGTAGATACAAATTTTACTCTGTGAAACAATCAAAACAGCCTTGGAATTTAAAAAGACATCCCCAAGTAATTAGACCATTTCTACTGGCTTATTCATTATCATTTTAAATGTAAAGAACAGATATGTAGATAGCAAAAAAATGGGTGTTCATATAAAAAGCTATATGGTTGCTTTGTATCATTCTTCTCTGCAGTAGTTCTTCTACTAACCTGACTATGCAAACTGAGATCAGTACCTGTATTGGTGTATTTCATATTTTAGATTATCTGTATTTATATTTTTATGTTATTTGTTATAGGGTATTTTTTATATTATACTGTTCTATAGCTTTTATTCTATTGTTTGTTTTTGCTGCTCTTAACTTTGTTCTGTCCACTGTTTGCCACAACAATGCAAATTTCCCACTTGTGGGGGCTAATAAAGGTTTATCTTATCTTTTGCTGACAGACCAGATCAATCATAGAATGAGTGAATTGTTACATGCCTAAATATCTACAAGATATGTATATAGTATTGCAGTTTTATGACTGTATGTCAGTATGCATTTCTAGCACCAGGATTATGCTAGAAAGATGATCTGTGTGTCTGTCACCTGTAGTAAAGACTTTGAATCTGTCTCACACATCTGTGCCTTCATGCTGAGCAGCTTCCCCTCAAGCTCCTTCTTTTCCTGCTGAGCCTGCAGCAACCTAGACAAGCAATCATTTTAGCATTATTACACATGCAACAATAGTACACCTATATTCACATTGACACGTAGAACTAAGGCTGTAAAAAAGAATCACATAAGTCCGAGAAAGACACACAAATACAAATACCTAATCAATCACAGGTACAATGTAGTACATTTTAATTTACTGGGTAATTTAGTAATTTACTGTTCGTAAGGCCATACAGATTTCAGCACATGTTTAACATTCACTTACATCACATCACAAGATCTGAACAACTGAATAGCAAATAAAATAAAATGTAAATATGGAGTTCTTCATAGGGAAGAGACATTGCAGTCACTTCTCCAGTTTAAACACCAGCTTCTGTTTAAATGTTTAGGTTAAAATCACTTCTCCACTTCTCCAGTCTTATTACTGGCTACCATCCTCAGTTTACCTTATTCAGGAAAAAATGTTAAACGAGTGCCTATGCTTATATGGCCAAAATGATGGCAAGATTAGAAAGAGTATGCACTAATTCATGCACACTCACAATAGAAAACTATATATATGTACAGTGGGGGAAATAATTATTTGATCCCCTGCTGAATTTGTAAGTTTGCTGACTTACAAAAAATGAACAGTCTTTACTTTATGAGGTAGTTTCATTTTTATGGAGAGAGACAGAATATCAACCAAACATCAAGAAAAAAACATGTTACAAAAAAGTTATGAATCGATTTGCATGTCATTGAGTGAAGTAAGTATTGGATCCCCTACAACCCAGACAGACTTCTGGCTGCCACAGACTGGCTGTGTGCCCATGTTGCACACAGACTACAATCAAGCTATCAATAACAGATACTCCTGATTTTAACTCCTTATGTGTATAAAGCACGCCTGTCCACAGAATCAGTTTCTTCCATTCCAACCTCTCCACCACCATGGACATGACCAAAGAGCTGTCAAAGGATGTCAGGGACAAGATTGTAGACCTGCACGAGGCAGGAATGGGTTACAAGACCATCAGCAAGATGCTTGGTGAGACGGTGACAACAGTTGGTGCGATTATTCGGAAATGGAAGAAATATAAAATGACCAACTGCCCTCAGTCTGGAGCTCCATGCAGTATCTTGCCTCATGGTGTGAGTATGATCATGAGAAAGGTGAGGGATCAGCCCAGAACTACACAAGAGGAGCTTGTTAATGATCTGAAGGCAATTGGGACCCCAGTCACTAAGAACACCAATGGTAACACACATCACAATGGATTGAAATCTTGCAATGCCCACAAGGTCAAGAAGGCACATGTACAGTCAGTCTTAAGTTCATCAGTGAACATCTAAACAATTCAGAGAAAGCTTGGGAGAAAGTGCTTTGGTCAGATGAGACCAAAATCGAGCTCTTTGGCATCAACTCAACCCGCCGTGTTAGGAGAAAGAGAAATGCTGAGTATGACCCACAGTCAAGCATGGAGGAGGAAACATTATGCTTGGGGATGTTTTTTTTTTAAGGGTACACGATGACTTCACCACATTGAGGGGCCAATTGATGGAGCCATGTACCATGAAATCTTGCATGAGAACTTCCTTACCTCAGCCAGAACACTGAAGATGGGTTGTGGGTCTTCCAGCATGACAATGACCCAAAAAATACTGCCAAGGTAGCAAAGGAGTGGCTAAAGAAGAAGCACATTAAGGTCCTGGAGTGGCCTAGCCAGTGGCGAGTTGCCAAGCATCAGCCAAGAAACCTAAAGGATTAAGAGAGCTTCTGTAAAACGGAGTGGGCCATAATCCCTCCTGAGATGTGTGCCAACATGGTGACTGACTACAAAAAACATCACTGCTGTGCTTGCCAACAAGGGTTTCTCCACCTAGCACTAAGTTGTGTTTTGCTTGGGTATCAAATACTTATTTCACTCAGTGAAATGTAAATCAATTTGTAACTTTTACGTAACATGTATTTTCTTGATTTTTGCTTGATATTCTGTCTCTCTCCAGAAAAATGAAACTACCCCATAAATAGGAGACTGTTAATTTTTTTATAAGTCAGCAAACTTACAAATTCAGCAGGGGATCAAATAAATACTTCCCCCACTGTATTTAGTAAGTAACTAATCAAGTCAATCAAGGGAAAACAAAGAGAAAACCCATTTGAATCAAATCTGGTTAAGGTAGTTAGTACTGATCAGGCTGATTTCAAGTACTTTGATTTTGATTGTTATTTTGGATCAAGAATGCTGATTCATTATGCTTTCTGTTGAATTCTTCACTTTTACATTAAGTGATTTGTTTAAATCATGTAAATTTACATTTACGGCATTTGGCAAAGCGACTTCCATTCCCTAACTACAGGGGACAGTCTCCCTGGAGCAACTTGGGGTTAAGGGTCTTGCTCAGGAACCCAATGGTGGTGTGCTGAAGGTAGGATTCGAACCCATGACCTCTTGGTCCAGAGGCAAGTAAGAGTTTTCATAGTTTTCACAAAACTCACAAGAGAAAACTAATAACACAACCTTTTACTTATTCAACTAAAATACCCACAGAAAAGTTGCAATACTAGTTTTGGTAAAGAAACAATATACAGTGTTTTCCAAAAAATTAAAGTTAATTGTCCAATGTGTTAAGAATGTTAAAGCTGTTGAAAAAATCTATATAACCAGAAATTATGCAACAATATGCATCAGTATTACAAATTAAAACATAAAAAGGAAAACACTCTATGTTGCATCTTTAAGATAAAAAGAGCCCTTGGTATCTCCACAGATCTGTCTCACTTTTGAAATGCGCTGCGCTGCCCTCGCCTGGCAAACAGAAACCAGATGTGAAGTCAAGCATTAGACCAGCCAACAAATGGACAAACAAAGAACACATAAAACAAACACACATCACGAGAAAGGTCAAAGTACAGAGAGCAAAACATATTTAAGACCATTCTGAGCTGAAACACAAAGTTAGACTGAGGCTCACTCTTGTCTGACTGAGGACATTTCCTCCTTCCAGTGGTCACTCTGTTCCCTGTAGCTTTCCAGCTCATCTTCCAGGGCCAGAATGGAGGCGTTCACCTTCTCTCGCTCTTCCTCAATCTCCTGTTGTGACTAGGATAAACAAAAACATGGTATTAGGATATTGTGTACTTACATCTACAGACGCAATGCAATATTATTTGTGTAGGGTCTCAAGAGTTATTTGATTAAATAGGCCTAAATCCAAGTCGGGATAGACAATTTCAGAATGTAAAAATAATGTAACCTATCAAACCTCTCAAAATGCCAGGGGCTCATTTAAGTGGCTGACTGAGGATCTGAGGCTAAAGATAAATTACTCTTAAAAAGCAAGATAATACCTATATTATAAAAAGGTATATCCTGCTTGTAATTTTTCTGCTCATAATGGGGAACTGCTGGAGCCAACATAAGACACAGCTGACCAAGAAAAACCAAGCAAAACCCTTGCACCAATATAAGATCAGACGCCGCTAAAGCTGCCATTATAAATAATACACATACTAATCAGGATTTTGAAGCATTATGTCTAATAGAAACTTTGATTAGACCTGATGAGTATCTTTTCCCAGACCACAGTAATCTGAGATCAATCTGAGATCATTACCTCGTCACATATCATCTTCATCTTAGCCATTATATATATATATATATATATATATATATACATCCCTCACTGGTCCAACAGTTCTTAGTTTTACTGAAAACCTCCCAATCAGCTTAGATGGTTACTGTCCTCTGACACAGGCTCTGCATGTTTGCTGTTTTTATCTTGTCATTTAAGTCAAAGATCATTACTTTCTCCTATCAATCAGTTATCCATGACGTAGTGAGCGATGTAGCAAGCATATATAGCTTGAAGTTCACTTGCAAAATGCCCTCCTTCTCTTCTCGCTTCTGTTAGACCAGTTGTGCAGCCTAATAACTTTAGTCAGAGCTACAAAATTCGTCTTCCAAGGGCTGTTGTAAGACTTTCCTCTGGTCCATATCTTCCACCCCTCCTTGAGCTTGGTCAGTCAGGGCTAGAAAACATTTACGCTAGGTAAGTGCTGTCAAGTGCTCAGCACCAGATCTGGATTATCCACTGGTCCATCGAGATAACTCTGGAGTCGGCAGGGATTTCTTCTCATTCTTACTACTCACTACTGGACAGGTAAGGGCTTAGCGGACTCTATGAGTGCCAACAGCTAGCCGATGCACCTCTGGCAAGCCTTGGCATGAATGCATTACAAGAAGCCTGGCCTTTGACGATACCCATTTCACAGTGAACATCTACTGTTGACGCTCCCACCTTCTTTCTGAGCAAGCTCGGGGAACGGACAATTATTTCCCCGCTTATCCCGCAACTGCAAGCCCAGCAGAGTTGTGCCAGCTACATGGTCTACTCCCTGTACATTTTCCAGTTTTTACAGCATCAGTGTAGCCACATCTACTGTCCTGGCACTACACGGTTCACAGCATGGGCTACAGATGGGCACTCCTCCTGACTTTGTGGCCATACGCCATCCACTTGTGCATACCACCCTGGCAGTCAGGAAGTACAAAATATAACACTGGTTACGAATTTAACCGTGATTATGTGAGTAGTGGATGACCGCCAGCTTCGAGTTATACAGTAAACAGGTGTTACGTTCCAAGACTACCCGCGTATAGTGAAAAAACGCGCCATTGTGATGTGGTAAAAAAATGCCTAAAAATGCCTATTTTTTTAGTGTAAACCCTAAATATGTCCCCAAATATACTCCCAAAACACTTTAATTTCATTATAAACTTAGCTTAATACATTACCCTGAAATAAAATGTAAAGGAAAACCTATATTTGCACTATACAGTTTACACTCAACTTCCGCAGTACTAGACTGTAAAATAGACTGTACTGTAATTCATGCATGGGCGTTTTTTTTGGTATGCGCTGTCATTTTCTTTGGTATAAGCAGGTAAATAAAGTAAAATTAATTTAACTTACAGTAATAAAAATACAGGGCTTTAAATAGAACCAAAACAAAAAACACGAGAACACTCGAGATGCTCCACGGGGGATATTCTGGACTGCTGCTGCATCAAAGGGCAGCACTCAATCAGCAGCAAGGAGCATAAATAGAGTTCTCGGATTGGCAACTTTCCAAACTCCTGCCTCTGAGTACTGCAGCATTTCACCATCCCAAGACGCGCTTTCTTTGTTTCTCTCCACAGTACCAAAAAAATTTGTATATGGAAATGTGGCTGAATTTATGTTAATATTTATGTTACAAAATTAGTAAATTATATTTTTCTTAATAATTTAGCACTTAAATGTATGAAACTGCCTCCTCGTCCTCGTGCAGGGTTTATGTTTGGGCGTGGTGCTTAGCAACCCAGCACGAGGACGAGGAGGCGTGGCGGATGAGGCCCGGACGTCACAAAAGTTAAAAAAAAAATGTGGAGGATATCTGCAGTTTCCATGTTAGTGCCGGGGTTTCAGAAAAAAATATCACTATGGATTGAAATCGCGACTGCTGATCCGCGTTAAAGTGGGGGTTTAATGTATAAGCATGCTACATCACTCGCTATTTCATATATGACTGACTGGTACTTAAATCCTCAGTCTACAGTTGGCATAGCAGAGCATTATCCACTTGTAAATATCCCCCTAGCTGTCATCCACTACCCCACTACACATCACCATGGTTACATTCATAACCAGCACTTTCCAATGAATTACAGAAGCAATGGGTAAAAACAAATGGATAAGACAAAGGCAGCGTGCCAAACAGGGTACAAGTGAAATCGGATATGCTACTGGCAGCAAGTTGAACATGAATATTTTAAAACAGCATCACCCAACATCGCTGGTACAGAGGAAAAAAGAGTGGAGTGCAAACCTGCAAATTCAGGAGTGCAGTCCAACTAATTCAGACCAGGCTAAAGCAGTAACTAATGTGACAGGTGTTTTTATCATATTGGATATGAAGCCATATTCTGTAGTAGAGTTTTAAAAGTATACTGAACCTGATTGAGCCTTGGTATGACATTCCCTCTTGCCATATCCTCATATTGCTATAATGTCCTGATAGATTTGGTGTCAAAACTTGGTGTAAAATGTGTTTTCTTCAATTTAACTCTTAGGGTATCATGGGGATCTGCAATATGTTATTTTAACTGCAAGAGTATAAACTGATAATGATTTGTTTACATAACACTGGATCCTGGAGTTGCTGTGTATCTCTGTACCTGTGACACATGTTCCATGCTCTGTCGAAGTGCCTCCATGTCTTGGCTATACTGCTCTCTCAGAGCCTCCATCTCTCTGTCGTGGGAAGCCACCTCATCTTTCAGTGCCCCCTTTAAGGCGGTCAGCTCTCTCTCTCTCATTCGCAGAGTCTCCTCCTGCTTCTGCCGCAGCATCACAGTCTCAGCCAGCTCTGCCTGTACAGCTATTAAGTCCTGTCAGAGTTTCAAGAATGTAAGACAAATGAGGGGAAAACTAAAAACTCAACGTCCACATGATGTTCAGCTGTGTGTATTTAATTTCATGCTCAGTCAAATCACCACTCTTAAGTTTTAAATCAATATTCTAATATTATGCTAGTACTGTGTTTCAAAACAGATTTAAAATAATAGCTGCATAAAAGTAACACTTTTAGTGTGTTTAAAAGAATGAACAGTATCACCAGATGTAATGGAGAAAGCTGCATACCGTGTGCAGTGAGTCGGTCGGAGTGTTCTCTGATACTCTCCTCAACTCTTCCTGCAGCTGAGCTAGCTGATCCTCCTGCTGTTGTAAGCGAGACTCCAGCGCCTCCTTCTCCATGCGCAACTCCAGCAGTCTGAGTATAGCAATGGCAAGCCAGTCCATAAGATATGTGAATCAATCTTATGGAGTTTTATGATGTGAAACAAGAGAAACCAAAAAATGCATCCATATATAAAAAAAATGCACCTAGTAAAGCTATCTATTTTGTAGAGTGTCAATCAAGTAGGCAGTCAAAATATAAAAAAAATAATTATTTGATTTTTTTCAAGTGTACACACACACAAACACAATTGTGTCTTACTGGTCCTGGGCATGCTGCAGTTCTCTCTTGGTCTGGTCCAGCTGCTGCTGAAGCTGTTTGTTCTTCCTCTCTGTCTCTTCTATAGTCTTCGTATTATTGCCTTCCAAAGTTGTCTCAGGGCTCTGGTGAATGTATAGAAACTAATTTCTAGTTGCACCACTTAGAATAAGAAAACAGAAGACATTTCTAAATATATTACATATATTTAAGAGCATAATTGAAGATTCTTGCACAATATGCAATCAAAGAGAAACTGCTATATAATGTATTGCTCTGAATTCCACAAAAACTGAGATTACATTTTTTTCTTCATTACTACTATTAGAGTATTCATTAAGTATTTAAATAGTGTTTGCACAGTATCTTTGACACTCACGGCTACAATATTTGTGACAGAGACTTATATCATGCTCTTTTCAACGGCTTTCTCCCTCTCACAGACAAAAAGGCTGTATCTCAAACTGCATGCTGCCACACTATAGTGTGTAAAAATAGTATGCAACTACAACCCCAAATCAGAAAAAGTTGGGACAGGGTGGAAATAATGTGAATGTGAATAAAAAAATAAAGCAGTAATTCACAAATTTCCCTTAACTTTTATTTCATTGCAGACAGTATGAACACAAGATAATTCATGTTTTTTTTGGTCAACATCATTTGATTTGTAAATAAACATCCATTCTTGCCATTCAGGCTTGCAACACATTCCAAAAAAAGTTGGGATGGGGGCAATTCAGGGGTAGTAATGAGGTATAATAACTAAATAATGATGTGATTTAAAACTGGTGATGTTAACAGGTGATTGCAATCATGATTCAGTACAAAAGCAGCATCGAGGAAAGGCCTATTCCTTTAGGAGCAAAGATGGGCAGAGGATCACCAGTCTGCCACCAAGTGTGGGCAAAGATCTTTGAAATGATGAAGAAAAACGCCCATTCTTATTTCAGCAAGACAATGCCAAACCACATACTGCGCCCATAACAAAGGCATGGCTGCGTAAGAAGAGGGTGCAGATGATTGACTGGCCTGCCTGCAGCCCTGATGTGTCTCCTATAGAGAATGTTTGGTGCATTTTGAAACGAAAAATGCGTCAACGAAGACCCCGTACTGCTGCGCACCTAAAACGTTTGCAGGAAGAATGGGACAAACTAACACCTGCAACACTTAGTCACTTGATTTCTTTAATGCCTAAATGTCTTTTAAGTGTTGTTAAAAGACAGGGGAACTGTACAAAGTGGTAAATGCTGTACTGTCCCAACTTTTTTTGGAATGTGTTGCAAGCCTGAATGGCAAGAATGGATATTTATTTACAAATCAAATGATGTTGACAAGAAAAAACATGAATTATTTTGTGTTCATACTGTCTGCAATGAAATACAATTTGAGGAAAATGTATTACTTGCTTTTTTCTTTTTTTATTCACATTTTCCACCCTGTCCCAACTTTTTCTGATTTGGGGTTGTATTAGAAAAGCACTTAGTAATGCAGTATGTGAATTATAGAAGCGTGTGTTTTGGGACGTAACAAGAAAAAAAACATACATACATCAGACACACTCCCCTGCTATACAGACCACTTTGCTGAGTGTACATGTCCAGTAAATGATGGCATTGCCTCTAGCTAAAGAATTTGAAGTAAATACTGTATGTTGTTTTCTGAAATCAAGAGTTAAGTACCATTTTGATACAAAGCATGAGAAAACTGTCAAAAACTGTAATCAGGCTGAATCCATCAAACGTGCGGTTCCATATTAAACAGAACTACTATTTTCAGTTCCGCCTTAATGTTACATTCTGATTGTCCAACTACTGAAGGTGGAATCCCAGCAATGGTTCATGAAGCTGGTTCTTTATTTAGTAAGCAAGGTGAAGGGCCGGTCCATGTATCTAGTCTTGTCTTGTCTTTTCCACACATAAATGTCTGCAGAAGTCCAGAAACATAGCTTTAAACACTTCTTCAATATAGTCTTGTATCCTGTATGAGTAGTGGCTTACCACTGTCCTCAGCACCCAAATCACATCTGCTTTGAGTGTTGGCATAGAACAACTAATTGTTCAGAGTTCAGATGACAGTGGACTACTTCTCATTACATCCGTGCAAACAACCTAGCGAGCAGAACACAGGGCGGAACAGAAACTGGCAATTGGAGTCTGCTAGCGGGTGTTGGCATGTTCTCAGTGTTCCTGCTCTACAGTGTTCCTGCTCTACAATTCCATCGCCTTGATTCCCAACGTCCCGATTTTGAAACACCACCTACAAACCCAGTAAATTTTCAGTATTTTCAAGCCATTTGTCATTAAAACTGGATTTTCCCATTTTACTAAACATACAAGCAAAGCGCTTATTTCAACGATGCAAAGACTACCAGAGGTAATTGCCTTTCTCTTTATTTCTTCTTATTTGGTCTGGAATGCTAGAGAAATTCTCAGTGATGTAACAAATATTATTTAATACTTTCGAAGGTTTTTTATTAATAAATTAAATTTAAAATATTTAGGACATTTCAAGACTTTTTAAGGACCGGTGGCCACTTTGCAGAATCTCCGAAACCCAACAAAAATTATTCAGGATAACCCTAGTTGTTTTGTGTGTAGCCTATATGGATGGAATAAAATCCAGGTCTTTTGCAAATGTACTTTAGTGTCAAAATGAAACTAAATGTTAATAGATGTTTTTAAAAAAAACGTACAGCCTGTCAAAAGTGTTTCAGAGGAGATTTCAAAATATTGAGATACATTGTATATATACATTATGTATCAAGATATAGCCTAAAAATATTGTATTTATATGCCATATTGTCCAGCAAATGCTGAAGACTGAATCAACAAAAGACACAAGTCATCTATCTTGTACTATAAAATCACAAAATGTATTAGACTAAATTTATTTGTTGTTAAAATTTTTGATTGAACTGAACTGAGACGGCCAAACTATATTTTCAAACATTAAACCATTTGCCCTTTTAGCAGATGAACCTTCAAGAGTAGTGGTTAAAGGTTTACAGGGTCCACAGATTATTTTCAGATTTCATATTGGGCTGCAAGTTTGGGAATAGCTGTTGTAGAGTTTTGATACTAATCGTTATCAGAGATTGTAGCACCTTAAACTCAGTCCTGGCTACATTTTCATTTCAATCTGGCCCTAAAACATACACCTATTAGTCACCTGTTGTTGCTAGATGACCCTGGTCATCTCTAGGATTTCACGGTGGACAGCTTGAAAGGGCAACCAGACACTCGTGGATACACGTGCTGTTGTCACTGTTGCTATAACAGCCACTTTTGACCACTCTGCATCTGCCAGAGGGATTCACTATCAGTGAAATATGACACTAGGGCTTTACTCCGATTACTACTCTAGAACATCAAAATTTAAATTTACATTTATGATGATACTGTTTGTGTCATTGTGATGGAAACGCAGAGGACAGGTTTAAACAAAAGATTCTCTCTTTAAATTAAAAATCATTTATAAATGGAATAATGACCACAGGAGGAATTAATCATAAGTATTTTGGGTGACTAGGATACAGTATAGCAGTCATTACAAACTGGTAATGTCACCTGTTATCAGCTTAGTATTACAGTGATCACAGTCTGGCCCCTTGTCACCAGCAAGAGAATACCATTCATAACAATCAGGACCTAAAAGCTTAAAAGACAGGAAAGGAACAGCTGAACTTACTGAAAATGTTTAACGTTTAAAACTTCTAAATGAGATCAGGGTTCTTTGAAGGCCACTGGACTTTCTCCACCAAAAACCTCAAATCATGTCCTTATGGGCCTAGTTTTGTGCACAGTGGCCCAGGCCTGCTAGAACAGGAAAGGCCTTTCTTAAACTGTTCCAGTGAAGTCAGAAAAATATTACCGTCTAAAACGTCTTTGCATGGTATTGCATCAACATTAACCATTAAGGGACCTAGATGAATCCCTGAAAAACAACCTCAGACCATTATCTCTCATGCACCAATCTGTTGGCACTATGGATTCAGGTGTTCTCCTAATAATTTGTTCATTAGACCTCCAGTGAAGAGTGATTCATCACTTCAGAGAACACTTCTGTACTGCTCCAGAGTCCAGTGGAGATGTGCTTTACACCAGTCCAGCTCATGTTTTGCACATTATGGTCTATGGCTCATGTGCCTCTTCAAGCTCACAATGCACATTTCTTATACTAACTTTGCTTCCAAAAGCAGTTTGGAGCAGTTCATAACGCAACAGTGGACAGGAGATTTTTAAAAGAATTAACACCGTCAACACTTGGCAACTGTTTGCAAGGTGTGTTAGTTTTGGGGCGGAGCTGTTGATGCTCCAAGACACTTTCATTTCACAATAACAGGATTCACAATAAAAATCTTATAGAGGCATAAGTACATAAGTGATCACCCAGTCTTGTCCTCAATGGGCTGGTGTGGCAGCAGATTTTTTTTTTTATTCCAAACAAATAGGATTCTACTTGTGCGAACAGCTGATCTTAGTCTTCAAACGACTGGTTAGTTATGAGAGGTCAACATCTGCTTGGTTGAAAAGCAAACCAGCAGTCACACCAGACCTATGTGAACATTACCGATTCCTGTTTTATGCTATGTTGGCCACAACTACTGGCATCTTGTCAGTTACGCTCTTATTATGCTTTGAGCTAAGACCACCAACCTTCCTTTTAACAGTTCTTAAAAGGAAATCAATGCTCAGATACTAATCGATACTAAAAATTACTATCAGAGCAGATACTCGTTTGCAAAAGCGATGATTCCGTCTGCGCCTCCCCGGGTGACAATTTCATACAGCACTGCAACAGACAGCCAATCCCACAGCCCCTCCCTTCATTAGCAGCTGAACACAAACACTAGTTGACGTTCCCAGCACTGCTTTAGTCAAAAAGGAAAATAGTAAAAGTGCTGTTTGGAAGTATTTTGCATTTGAAGCAAACAACCAGGTAAAGGCTAATAACATTGATAAACCTACATGCAAACAACGCTAGCACAACAAACTTGGGGAGGCACCTTAAAGCAAGACTTTATGAAGAATTTCGATGCCTCACAGATGTATTGAACAATTATCATGAATGTTAACCTGGCCAGCAAACACGGTAATGTTTAACTTTTAACTATTAGCCAATGACCACATTAGCTGTCTGTTACCATTAAGGTAGCGGCTATGGCTAACTAGAAAGATTATGTGGGAGCTAGACAGCAAACTGTCCATGTGTATTGTTAATAGACAGTACTCATTTAACAGGATAACAATTATTTGTGCCTGAAAACTGTTATGCTTCTCTTAAAGACTGAAGAAAAGTCCACCAGCAACTAGACAGAAACAGTGGCAGCATTCCCTACCAACAACAAAAATAAGGTGCCATGTCATGAGTTTGTAACCGGAAAACTGCATATTGATTATGTGGGAGCTAGACAGAAAACTGTCCATGTGTATTGTTAATAGACAGTACTCATTTAACAGGATAACAATTATTTGTGCCTGAAAACTGTTATGCTTCTCTTAAAGACTGAAGAAAAGTCCACCAGCAACTAGACAGAAACAGTGGCAGCATTCCCTACCAACAACAAAAATAAGGTGCCATGTCATGAGTTTGTAACCGGAAAACTGCATATTGCAAAGAAAAGTCAGGGCAGTGAGGCCACCGAAACGGTCATACACCTTTGTTTAGGGTGTAGACTGGAGCACACTCTTTTTTTAACAGGTCTAGCTAAAATACTGTTTTACAAAGATGTTGATGTGAATTAGACTGGCAAGAGTTATCTGGTTTACTGTTCTACTACACAACATGCAATGCATGGTTGAGGACACTTTTCTAAAGTTAATTTTACTTGTCTTTTTTATTTGATTGGCCTAAATATTTTGTGGTCTTATACTGCATCTGACAACCTAAAATATAGTTGTTATTGTTGATGGTTTGTAATTGTGTTTTGGGGATATTGGCACTACCTAAAAGAGTCCTAAAATATTTAAAATAACTATTACAATTATATCACTGAATTTATTTGTGTACATCAGACAACTTAAAAATATGACTAATTTTTTAATCCTTTTCCCACCGTGGTGTCAAAAATGGCATTGAGCGTCAGGTTTTTTTGATGGGTATCCGTATCGAATATAAAATTCTAATACAGTGACAACCCTAGTCCGTGTACCAGTTTAATAGTCCGATGTGAAATACTTTTTTGTTCATCGTGCTGAATGCTAGCTAGTCACCAATAGCTAGTAGTTGCCAGTTCCACACACTGTGAGCCTTTCAGAGCAAGATGTTGCTGGATTGAAAAAAATGTTCACAGCTAGTTATTAAATAATAGTCATTCAACAAAATACTGACACAGTATGTCTGCTGAGCCATTATGTATCACTTTGTTCCAAACAAGGTGCCCAGAAGTGCATGTGGAAAAATCAGTATGCATTTTAATTTACACCCATTACTCAACAAAGCACTCATCTAAGAATAACTAACCTAAAAATAGTTAGACAGAGCCTGTCATGTGGTAAACATCCCAAACTGCTGTGCCTTGATTACTTTGTACTAATGACGCTCTTTATGAGCTGCCTCAGCAGCTCCAAGCACCATTGCATTTACTATGCCTGAATGAACACTCATATAGGTGTGACTAGAGAAGATGTCTAGTATTAAAAAGTCATTAAAGCTGCAACACAGACATATGAGCACCCCGCTACTGAAGAGAGGCCTCCCCTCAAAGATACTTGCTCCTGCTCTAACTCAATTATTGATGCAACCCAAAGACTCTTAACCACGAGGCCCTAATCAGCTTTCCATATTAGAGCAACGGTTGCCAAGCTACCACAAGGGGATGATTCATATACAAGAGAGCTTATGCAAACAAATAGTCAAGTAATAGCACACACCTCACAAGCACAAACCACTGCCATTCTGAATATACTTCCTCTTCACATATGCAGACAAAAGTGGCTCAGTTCCATTCAGTGCTCAGAAATGCAAATTGATTTGTGAATGCGAGCATGCCTACCTTCACCTCGCTGAACCTCTCGTAAATGAGGCTGGCTTTGCGTTTCAGTGATGCCTCACTCTCAATAGAACTGAGGATGATGGGCAGAAAATAGAGAAATGAAGAATCAGTGGAGGATTTTTTCTCCAAAGGACACAGCAAGTGTTGAAAGATACCGAATAATAAATGAAACTCTCATGGTTTCATGAGGAAAACTATGGTTTACTGAAAAAGTGGTTTTGCTGAGGAATAACACTGCATCTATAACAGTTGCTGATCAAAAGAGAAAGAAATCTAGTTCACCCCTCTCTGAGAAGTTTGTAGATGGCATGTTTTGATTGAGTTTCCTCTCCATTCTTTAATTCTGTACTTTCACTTTGGCTTTTTAGAAGATCAGGGGTCATCTAAAATCAAGACAAGAAGGTTTAAACACACTGTGATAGCTGCACAGAATGGTTCTGGTACACAAATAGATATTTCTATAATCTACATAAATACTAACCGTTTTCTTTGGTGTGGCAGATTGCACTTCCTTGGCCAGAAAGTTCTTTGGTGCTTTATTGAATGTGATTGGCTTTTCGGCAGGAACAGCAGGTACCTTCGTGACCGAAGCAGGCCTTCGTCCAAGACTGCTGTAGGCTGTGGGTTTGGGAGAGTTAAGAGTTGAGGCTGTGTTGGGGGTAACAGCAGGAGCATAGGGGTTTATGGTTGGTGAGGAAGGAGGCTCTTCTTTCTGTTCCCTGTGTGCATCCAAGCTGCGAGAACGCTTTCGCTCATCAAACTGTAGCCGCGTGCGAGCTCCAGAGCGCCCTCTCATCTGACTTGGAGAGCTGGATGTGGCGTTGCTTGGGCTATTGCTATTAAACTTACTGATGAGTTTATTAATGGGAGCTAAAGATTTGGTGTCGATGGCTTCGACTGAGCTTTCCTCAACAGGTTTAAGAGGTTCTGGTAAAGATTGTGTGAAGGTATTCCCTTTCTTCTCACTCAGAGGTCCATTTAACTGCACTCCATTCATGGCTGTCCCAGTACCGTTCCACCCAACCCGCCTGAGCCCCGCTTCATTTAATTCTCCAAAGTCGTTCTTCTCTACGCCACTAACTGGTGGTGTAGAGGTGGGCCGTTCTGTGGAAGCTCCCTCCACCTCTCCTTGACTTCCTGCCTGTCCATCACCAGGCGGCCTCTTCAAAGGACTCCCAAATTCAACAGACTCTTCCTCTGGCAAGCTTGCTTGCCCCACTGGGTCATAAGGGTTAGGAGTCTGAGTCCCATCTCTCGGAGCTCGGGACAGGCTGCTGAATGGGGAGGATTGTCCAGGGGCTGAATTCTGTGTCTGAGGCTGGGTCTTCAGCTGGACACCATAAGAGTCACCCTTCTCCCCATCCTTCAGTACAACATAAGGTTGCCCTGAAATGCCCTGAACCCTCACTGCAACTCCATACTTATTGGATGGAGATCCACCAACTCCTGTACCGCCAACGCCTCCAGACCCTCGAATCCTCTCGGCATAGCCCCCGCCTGTGTCATCCAAGTCTTTGATAAAGCGGATCTGGACTCCATAGTCCAGAGGAGGCTTCCTGTCTGCTGAGAGGGAGCTCATTGTGGCTCACTGTAAAGACAGGGTTAAAAATGTTAATGAATGAACTGTTATGCTTAATTTCATATTATAATAATGGAAAGAATGAAACACTTTAAGTTAAACACTTTAACACTTACAGAACCATAGAAGTAATATATAGTAAAAAAATATATATTTAAACACTCCACTGAGCTCCATCATTATGAATCAATACACAGTGAATGCCATCTTTATATACGCCTGAACATTATCAGAGCAAATCTAGCCATGTTTTCAATGAGTGGTATGGAGACAGTGCTCTTGCCTAAGCAGAGCAATTAATTAATCAAGGATGACTGTTAGACTACATAAAGTGACAAACAGTCAAAATTTACAAAAGTTGCAAAACTAAAAAAAAAAAAAAAAAAAAAAATGTGACAAATGACAAACGATAGACACACTGACAGAAGAACTGTGGTAACAATATACCGAACAGAACAGTG
The DNA here is from genome assembly GCA_037974365.1 of Hydrocynus forskahlii. Classification (NCBI taxonomy): domain Eukaryota; kingdom Metazoa; phylum Chordata; class Actinopteri; order Characiformes; family Alestidae; genus Hydrocynus; species Hydrocynus forskahlii. The sequence continues at coordinate 5,474,143 of JBBPCX010000147.1, read as the reverse complement.
ATCATCTTTAATTGAAAACTTCTGAAGTCTTATTCTCCCACAGCACTAAACTCATTTAGTCGTTTAAACATTCACCAAATATTTACTAATACTACTTGTTTAAAAGTGACACAGCTCCAAGAAACTGACATTAGCTTTAGTAACACATCACATGTTCTGTCCCAGGGCTATGAGTTAACCATTGTTACTGAAAGCTTCACCCTCATTATACTTACTAGGTGCAGAATGAGGGAGAGGGAGGGAAAGCAAGAATGATCATGTGTGCCAGTGGGTCGGTGCAGTAGGTGTGGCAGTTGGTCAGATTAGGTTCTGGTACATTCCTCACTTTTCCCCATTCCTCTTTGTGTTGGTATTGTGTTTCATAGAATGCACACACACACACGACTAAGAATCAGAGTGTTACAGTATGGGTTTAGGAATTGCAATTATTGTATCCCACAATCCATTATTTGGACTACATTGAAATAAATCATTCAAAACAAATGCATCTGAATTCTAGTTGTTTATTTGAAGAGGATCTGGGACAAATTCACCCTACTGTCCAGAAGCATCAGATGCAGGATGATGTTTCCTTTTTCCTCCTTGTCTACTTATATTGTTTATTTATTTTCTCAGTGTACTTGTTCAACCCCTGTGCTTGTTTTTCATAGTAATACACATCTGCACTCTACAGGTTATCCTGCTAGAGTGGAAGATTATGAGGGAATGTACTATCAGGGCCGGGCATATTCAAAATGACAATTTTTCCTAAATAAACCATGTTAAATTCCAGACATATAAGAGGATATAATCTGTATTTTCCTTATAGACCCAACATAACTTGTTTTGATAGTCCTGTTTTACCTCCTTCTCTTGAAATTACCTTTCAGGAAATATGCCCTCTGTGTTGTAACTGTTTACAAATGAATGCTTCCTTTGTTTATTTTCTTCAAACACCTAACAAATGACATATAGTGACATTTGTGTTGTTTATCATGGCCACTAAAGCTAAAAATCATTTCTAAGAGGTACAGTGGTCACCAAAGAGACTAAGCATTCACTAAAGCACCTGGTAAGTATTTAATTTTCGATCAGTAACTTCTCTCCTTTTAATTAATAACCAGTTGTAATGGGGGGCTGGGTTAAACTGTAACAAGCTGCGACCCAATTAGGTATTAGGCTTGACCAGCCATTCAAAATCAGCCCGTCTTACATGCATAGCCTAAATTCCAGACATTCTTGCTATACATATCCAGCGCCATGTGATTTCAGAAGTTTCAGGGAGCAGATGTGGGACGGGGACACTGTCGGGTCTCAAAAGATGACGGACAATTTATGAACGGAAACAATATGGTGAAGGTGGAGTTGGTAACCTGGCTTCAGCCTGATTACACACATTGGTGTTGCTAACTGGATATATTTTGAACTTCAGTAACAAGTTTACTTACAACTATGGTTATGAAAGCTGAATATTATTTTTAAGGGGGAGTTTTTAAGAACAGGTATTTATATAAGCACTTGAAAATACCATGATCTGTAAAATGCTACTTGGTCCAGCCCTAGCAGTTTGATTTGCCTGTAGGTAAATAATAGCTCAGTATGAAAATCTGGGCTACCATTTTTACACCTAGACAATCCAAGGTCGTTATATGTTACACTATATAACTCTCACTGATACAGGTATTGGTATCCTTATTTAATATTTAGGCCTATCAAATTTTATAATGAAAAACGTATTGTTATTATTGGCACCTCCTCATTCTGCAACCCCTTTGCCAGCAGAACAGCACTGAGTCCTCTCTTGTAATGTTTTATATGACAAAAGAACACAAGAGAAGAGATATTTGACCTTTTTTCAATGTCTTATGTCTTATGTGCACTCACGGGCTTTCAGATGGATTTAGATCAGGGGATTTCGATGGCCGTGGCAAAAGCTTGATTTTGTGTTCAATTAACTTTTTTTAGTGTATTTTGATCAGAATCAGAATCAGCATCAGAAAACTTTATTGATCCTGGAAGGAATTGCTTATGTGATGACTGCAAAAACCCTGTGACACAGTGACAAGAACAATATAAAATATAAAGTCTAAATAAAATCTAAAAGAAAATGTGTAGAAAAAAAAATAATACGAAAATAAACTATGCTATATACAGAAATGCTGGGTATAAATGATGTGTGCTTTGCATCAGTGTCCTGCTGGAGGATCCGATCATAACGTTTTAGATTCCGATTGTGAATTTAAATCACCGCTCACTTTATGCTATGTATGTGAATACTGCCTTGCATTGCATAAATAACAGCCTTGCATTGCAGATGCTCTCCCACTGAAAGGTTAGTAATAGGTGGTTTTCAAACCAAACCCACCTTGAGCATTTGAAATTAAGGTGCTTAATTTTTGTTTGTCTGACCACAATACCCTGGTACAAAAAAGTTCCAGTGCCATCTAGAAAACTCCAAGCCAGTAAGGAAAGGATTCTTTATAGAATACCGTCCAAAAAGTTTGTTGGTATGAACAGGGATACAAATTCAACAGGCATAAATTTGGGCCAACATTAGCTAACACATTAATCACTAGCTGGTGACCTGGTAGTTAGGGAGTTGCCCCTCCAACCAGAAGGTCATATATTTGAATCCTAACACTGCTAGTGTCATCATTGAGGTTCCCTAGAGCAAGGTACCGTCTCCACACACTGCTCCCCGGGCTCTCCTCATTTGGTGGTAGCTCACTTGATTGAATGGGTCAAATGCAGATAACGAATTTCACACTGTTCACACTGTGTGCTGTGGTATGTTCACGTGTGACTCTAAGGGGTCGCTTTACTTCCATTTACTTTATACCAAGATAGCATAGGCTGGACTAATGCCATCCAAACAACAATGTAAAAACATGTTGCTACTGGATTTGTTTTGTCTGGACATGAGACAATCAAGCAAAGCAGACATTTAACTAAACCTAGGCTAAAAACTGACCTCCAAAGACTGCCCTTTTTGCAGTTTTCATGCTTCTCGGGTGAACTGCATGTGCCAAGCAGGGAGAACCCGGAAGCTTTTTTTCTGCTTTTGTCCTGAAAGCTCAGAGGTGTCTTTGACCGTCCTCACTGAGGCTGCTGACAGAAAAGCCTTACATCCTCTGCTAGGGTGGTTTATGATATTTTTGCATTTCTAACTGTTGATATGAACATTTTAAGTTGAGTAGTTCCTTCTATTCATTCTCTAATTTGTCCAAGGCAACACACTTTTGGCTTACTGCAAGATAATGCTCTTGAACCTTTGCCATGGTGAGTAACTAAGTTGTTATTTTTATTTTATTTTATTTTAAGGCCCTGTGTCACTTAATTGAAACAGGAAACAATTGATGACTGCTTAAAAATGTCCTAAACACTTAAAGCAACTTATAATTACTTAAATATGTAAGGAATGAGACACTCTGAGGTGACATTTTGTTTTAGAAATATGGATTTTTCACTTGTGGTTCCTTTATTCTCAGACTAAACCTCAACCCTAAATAAAGGCATTTTTTTCTATTTTCATTACAATATTACTATGACTGATGAAATGAATATTTTACAAGCCTCTTTAATCATTTTTAGCGAGGGTGCAGATCATTCTAGTGGACACTGTATTACAGAACCCAATAATCCACCTCAAGTTAATACTTAAGACAAATTACCATCACAACACTGTTTTCAGTAGTTGAATTTGCCACGTTTTGAATAGACTGGATAGCGCCAGTTTAAGCCCTAAAATTATCTCATGGCCTCTGTTTACAGGAAAAGGCACATTAGCTACTAATCTTGGTCTTCAGTCATAAAGGTTCTCTGCTCATAAACAACTGAATGCGTGCCCATGTTTCTTTATAGTTATTGTGATTTATTTACATACAGTCATCGGTCTGAACAACAAACGCAGGAAACTAGTCTGGATATGCTGAATCATAACATTAACTTTCACCTGGCTTCACTCTTCCCGAGCTCACAAACAGAAGTGGCAGCAGAAATGATGGTGTCCTCATCAGAAGGAATGTCACTGGACAGGACCATCAGGCCTCTGTGCCATCTACCCCACCACCTTCAGAACGAACAAACAAACAAGCAAACACAAACACACAAAGCTGGTCTAATTTTGCTTTTTTGTCTAGCCTGTCTTTTTCCTAGTCTGTCAGTCAATGGCAGTTTAGTGATACATGATGATATCAGAATCAAAACATACCAAGATCAGGCAGATGTTTAGATTCCAAGTGTTTTACAAACCAATATTTAATGGTCTATTTTAGCTGTATTCTGGCAGAACTGATCATTTAGGCAAAGCTGGGCTACCGTGCTACCCTCAGACAGATAAATGTAACATCAAATAAATAAATGTTAAATTTATCTGTAATGCTAATTTCAGAGAACACAATTCCAAGCTCAGAGGACTCTTGCCAAGCAACTCTCATATCGGTGTATCCCCATCTCAGATATTATAGGTTTGTCAGTACAGAAACACTGCAAGAAAGTTATAACAAATGTTACTACAACTAGAAGCCACTACACCAGAATGTGTCAACACTTTTAAATACACTGAACTCTCACAATGTCAGTCTGGTCCTGAATTAGCATTTAACCTGCCCTCTGTAAATCCAAGACTTCTTACTTAGACTGCAATTTCGCCAATGTTTACTTTTGCTTCTGTCATGCACAACTGGCAAAAGCTGAGAAAACGTTGGACATACATGATACATACACAACATATATTTTATCATTTATTTTATGTCACTATCTTTAGAGCTGGTTTGGTTTTGGCTCTGACTCCAGTCCTCTCCTTGCCCTCAGTCATCACATGTATTTATTAACTCCACAAACACTAATTAAGCACTTAAAAGGCACTAAATACCCAACCCCATTACTGGACAATAACTACAGATTTAGAAAATATTTCTGTGAACACACTGAAATATAAATTACTTTTTGTATTGATGCTATATGCATTTATTGTAAACTTCTTGAGTGCCTTAAAGGATTTTGTCCAAATTCTAATATTCAAATGACAATAAAGTGTAAACACTATACGTTCTTAAATATTGAAGCTGCAATTCATCACTGTACTAGTTCATATCTCCAGGTCTAGGGTTTGTAAATGCCAAAATATAATCATCTCTACATATCTGAACACTTTAAAAATAAATCATTAATTATCCTGAAGACAATACAATGCCATTTTTTCCACTTAGGAAAAGTTCATGTTTTGTACATAAATCATTTGGAGAACAAACAATGTGTTCTTGGTATTTGTAATCTTTTACTGGTGAGTTTTACACAGAGTTAATTTGTGTGTTCTGACATCAAAGCCAAAAGGCATGGAGTTTCACATTCTTTAACCATGTCTGTGCCCTCAAGGTTGTTATTTGTACTCAGAGCTGTTACTAGTAAAGAAGAAAACAATGAAACCACTTGTTATCTCTGGTCTAAACAGCACAGTTTTAAGATTTACACTTTGGTTTGCCACTCAAGCGCTACAAATGTTTTACAAAAGCCATTCTGTACAAATCCACGAAATCCAAAAGAGAGGAGAGCTTACAAAGTGAGGTGGGACAAAAACAGTATCTCACGGAGGACAGTGTGTTGATATTTCATAATTAAATTATTATGTATTAAACCCACTGTTGGACTAATAGATTACCATGCATTTTCGTCATTTTTGCATATTGTGAAATATGTTCTTTGTCTATCTATTTATTTATTTACTTATTTATCCATTTATTTATTTATTATGGGGAAGGCGAGAAAGTGGGTGAAGTGCAGGAGACCAAATAAGAAACTACACTTTATAGATAGACACAGTATATACATAGATATGTGAATGTAAGGGCATATGTCTTCTGAATGTTGTTTTGTATACTGCACTATTCTGGTATGCTTTAATTATTAAAAGATTAAAGTGAGATAAACAAAGCGCAACCACAGTTCTATACTGCAATGTAATATCACAATTCACCAATGTAGCTTTTTAGTGCCCAGATATAATAATTCTACACTAAGAAACAGACCTGTCTAGATGTAAACCCAGGGTACCTGATGGGGACGACAGGAAAGGCTGGATTTTTGATGTGAAAGGTGTTATGACAGGGAAATATCTCAGCCAGGATATCTGACAGACCTTATTTACAGTGTGTGTGTGGCCAAGCAGCAGGTTTTCTGAGAGCTGCAGCTTCTCAAACCCATCCAGCAGGTCTGTCAGTATCGGTGGTGGGATCGAAACTCACAAACTCTGAGCTCATTTCAGCCTTGACTGAAACAGAGGCTTCATTCACAAGAGGAGTATTGGCAAACATTAGTTACCCTTCAGACCTGTTGATACACTGTAATAATAAACACCTCGTCTTTACAGGAGCTCTTTCTACCTTTGTGTGAAATGTAACTAGAAACTGGCTGAATGTTAAAAGGCCTGTAGAAAATAGTGAATATTATTGTCTCTGTGTGGAGCCCCTATTGTAATTAAAGGCTTCAGAATATAACATTATAAGCTTCTTTACAAGAAAAAAGAGAGGATTATGGTTTGAAACCAGTAATATTCCAACGTGAAGCCTCGAATAAGGCATTTTTATTCGTTTTTAGGAAAAATGCTCTTAGTAAGGCAGCAATACAGCAACAAGTGGTCAATTAAACAGAAAAATAAATGAATTTAGCAGAGATGAAAGTTTATAATGGCCTTTAAACACCTGCAAGAACAAACAGAAACAAGAGCAACTACCAGGCACTGAGTAAACACTGGAGTCCCATTAGTCTTACCAGTTAAACGAGGCTACTCCAGTCCTCCAAGGCTGAAAAACGACGATAAAAACGAGATAACACTCCAGCCTTACCCTCCTGACATGAGGTTTCGAGATGTTCTCCTCGGATGAGGATGGAGACTTCTGTCAGTCACAGGAAAAAAAGAAGAAAAAATGTCCTCCACTACAACCTGTTGCATTTGCGTCAGCTCTCACTAGTCCCGCCCCCGGCCTCTCTGATTGGACAAGCTGGTTTCAAAGACGCCCGCTTCTACTGCTTATTGGCCAAAAGATACTGTCGATCAAATACGAAACTTACCGCATTAAAACTAAGGGATAATGATTTGCATCGTATCCACGACATCACTATATAACTTGTTTTAACTGCCCTCACAATATGGAAATAACCAACAGTATAACCCTTGTAGCCTGCAGATACACTATATGGACAAATGTATTGGGACCATTACACAAACAGGGACTTTAATGACACTGCATTCAAATACATTGACGTTAATATTGAGTTGGTCCCACTTAGCACCTATAACAGCTTCCAGTCTTGGAAGGCTTTCCACAAGATTTTGGAGTCTCTGAGGAATTTTGTCCCCATTTGTTCTGTAGAGCATTTATGAGGCCAGGCACTGAAGTTGGACGAGAAGGCCTGGCTCACAATCTCAGTTCCAGTTCATTCCAAAAGTGTTGGATGTGGTTGAAGTCAGGGCTCTGTACGGGCCAGTCAAGTTCTTCCACACCGAACTCATCCAACCATGTATTTATGAAGCTTGCTTTGTGCACTGTGACACAGTCATGCTGGAATAGAAAAGGTTCTTCCCCAAACTATGTCCACAAATTTGGAAGCATGGGTTGTTCAGGATTCAATAATTAAGGAATGTGTCCCAAACCTATGGTCCATATAGTGTATGAAAAAGTATGTTTGCAAAGTACTATTTTTAATCTACACAGCTTAAGATATGGTGAAGTGTATCATTTGAAACACCTCATATTCTCTCTACTAAGAACTGAATGGAAGAAAAACGTAGACCAGGGGTGTCCAGCACAGTTTGATGGTTCCCCTACTCAGACACATTCACTAAACTTGGCAATTAACTGGCAAGGTGAACCAGGTGTTTCTGAGCAGGGAAATCACATTAGTTTGGACTGAGCCCCCCAGGACAGGAGTTTGACACCCCTGCTTTAGATCATAGGCACACTGACAAAAAGGCTTTCAATTCTGAAGACATGGTATCCAATATTCAGCTTAAAGGAGAAATCCTCTAGGGGCTAGAGTTTAGAGTCACTAAGTTACAAATTTAGTGCTATCACTTATCTACATATATGCTATATAGACAAAAGTATTGGGACACACCTCTTAATTATTGAATGCAGGTGGCTCCTTACTTCGTGCTTTAGCATACCAAGACATTTTGGACATCATGATGCTGCCAACCTTGTGGACACAGTTTGGAGAAGAACCTTTTCTATTCCAGCATGACTGTGCCCCAGTGCACAAAGAAGCTCCATAAAGACAGGGTTTGATGAGTTTTTGACTGGCCCACACAGAGCCCTGATCTACAGAATGAATGGGCTCAAATTCTCACAGAAGCACTCCAAAATCTTGTGGAAAGCCTTCCAAGAAGAGTGGAAGCTGTTGTGGCTTCAAAGGGGACGGCAACTCTATATTAAAGTCTATGTATTTGAACGCAATGACACTAAAATACCTTTACAGACATGCCCCAGAAACATGTGACATCTACATCATGACTGGTATCTTGCAAAACAGGAGGAAGTATGAAAGGGGCATGGCAGGTACACACTTGCCTTTGATAGGAAATATAAAGGAGGTTGGCCATATATATGTGGCACAAGTGTGACTCCACTTTCACATAAGCTTTTCTGACATGTTAAAATGAAAAGAATGACACATTACATTTACATTAGTTTGGACTGTGTCAAAAGTTCTGTAAGGTTCAGTCCTGATGGACCATTCCTCCAAAGAACTGGCAATATCTGCACTAAAAGAATATCAATTCACTCTGGATCTGCAGCCACTGTTTAAGTGACCCCTAGATCATATCCATCAAGCTTTCAGGACCTGAACTCCTCTAGAGTTTAGGAATACAGTAAAACCCCAACATTCGTGGGGGTTACGTTCTAAGCGCACCTGCGAAAAGTTAAAATCTGTGAATTTGTGGTGTGGTAAAAAGTGCCTAAAATGTCTATTTTTATAGTGTAAACCATCAGTATGACCCCAAATATGCTTTCTTTTCATTTTAAACTCAGCTTAAAACATTACCCTTAAAAATGTAAAGGTAAATCCATATCCGTACTGTACAGTGTACAGTGAACTGCTGTCTACTGCAGTACTAGAATGTAAAATATTGATGTTAGACTGTTCTGTAATTCATGCAAGCATGTTTTCTTTGGTATAAGCAAGGTAAATACGGTAATACAAATACAGGGCTTTAAGATCAACAAAACAAAAAACATGAGAACACTCAAGACACTCCACCCAGGAAACCGTTCTGAAGCTGGAATTATGGACTGTATCTGCCAGAGATGCATCACAGGGCAGCAGCCAATCAGCAGCAAGGAGAAATAATTTTCTCAGATTGGCTACTTTCAAACCTCCCGCCTGAGTACAGCCGCATTTCACCATCCCAAGACATGCTTTCTTTGTGTTCTCTGGACAGTACCAAAAAATGTATAATTATTTTTATATAGAAATGTAGCTGAATTAACATTATGTTACAAAATGAGTAAATTATACTTTTAATAATTTAGCACAAAAATGCAAGAAAAATTATATTGGAGGATATCTGCAGTTTCTGTGAATTTGCAGGAGTTTCTAAGTTTGTTCGGGTCCAAGAAAAAAATCCTGCTGAACCGCAAATGAGCTGAGCTTTACTGTAATACCATTTCTAAAATGCCAGGCACTTGGCCTGCATGACTTCCTGGTGACTTTTCAGAAATTATAGCATTTAGGGTCCAGTTCTTTTTTGAGTTGCGAGATTTCTGACTTGAAAACTTCAAAATTGAATTAGTTAACTGTTTTATCACCCCTCTCAAGACCATTCTGCACTCGTTGGTGCAAAACGTGAAAGCTATGAGGTTTTTTTTAATGCCCAGCATGCCGAAAGGCCTGTAATGGAAGATTTCTGAAGCTCATTACTTGGAACAATGAAGATATATCTGGGTGCTTGTATGCATCTTAATCACACCGCTAAAAGTAGCTCACTTTTTTTTAAAATGAGTAACGTTTTAAGCTTTCACTTTCACTTTTTAAATTTAGTCAGTAATTTTAAAACCCTTTCTAGTTCACATCCCACTTCTATTAGGTTTATTATACAATGTGAACTGCTTAAACTATGCCTTCTAAGAGTTTTCCCACTGAAAATTCCTGAAACATTTATCACTTGGAGGCAACGAAGTACTGACAGGTAGCAAGGCAACTAACGAGGCCAAAAAAAATAAAGACTGTAAATTGCAGTGTAATGCTAATATCTGTCTCATGTTTAATGCAGTTTTGTTAATGGAAGCTCCTTACTCTACCACTTTCAATCTAACTACTAATCAAATATACCCATACTATGGTTTCAAGTAAAAAGCATGTAATTTAAAAATAACAAGGATATTTAGCTTGACTTGGTTTAGTGGGTTGTCAAACCCAAATTTAATGCAACAACAGGCTACAAACAAAAAAAATGCCAAGTTCACATACAAAAACATTTTGCTTTACTTCTTTAAGAACATTAACAGACTTCTGCCTGCCTCAAATATTACTGCACCATCCTGGCCAACAGAGGGCACTAGAGTTAAGCACACTGGACAGCACGGACACCAGTACAAAACAAATAATTGCTAAGAAAAGGCAACTTGGACAGAAATATGGAAACCAGAAAATAGCAAACATCTTGCTCAGTGACAGTAATACGAGCTGATATTTGATTTCATTCTGTTATTTGGTCTACTTCATGGCCCAGATGGAGGCCTTAAAAAAACATTAAAAACAGCTGACAAATTACTGCATTGGTTCACATGCAATCCAGACTATACACATCAGCATGGTTATGATACCACTACACCCTATGTAGCAAACCATCAACACTGAAATGTCAGTGTTCACTTGTGTATAAAAATGGTGAACTGTTTTTTTTTTTTTTTATTAAGACAAAAACCTGGCAGTTGAGTGATTAAAAATGACAGGAATCTACAGGACACCTCTCCTGTGGCCAAAGATAGACAAATCTGTATCTTTAATGTTCATCATGTCCATACCATTTAGTCTTTTAGAGGTTAAGGAAGGTAGCCGTTTCCTTCAGATACACTGAAATGGAAAACAGATGAGACAGGAGGTGGTATGGGTGGTATAAAATCCTCACTCTAGACTAGATATCAGTCAGTCAGCAAATAAGCATTTGTACCTGTTAGTTGTCAAATCTGTGAGGTAGTGAGTTGTTGTCAGTGCTTTGCTGGTAGACAAGCTATTTTAGGGAAGAAGGCTCAATTTGACCATCAGTTCTTTCGGCAGATTTAATTAATTGGTTACAACTATGATGGCATTGGAAAATCCATGTCTATTAAACTATAAGAGAAACCTTTACTTGTCCTGACCTTTGGCCAAATTGTACCGTTATTATGCAATGCTGATATCACAAAAGTGTAGAAATAGTAGGCTGTAAATTCTATACATCAGAACTCTTGAAAAATGTTGATCATATGGTAACAGGGGACCCAAAAGTGCTTATGTGGTGGATGAGAACATTTAACACAGGAAGTAATATCAAATTATGAGGCAGTCCACACTGTCCGTTCACTCATTCCACTGGTTTAACGCCACTTCCCTATACTTTCCTACCCCTGTCCCACTTTAATAGCCTACCTGCTTCTGATTAATCACCTGAAACACCTCAAAAGATGAAAGAATCAATTGCTCTCATTCAGTCTTTTCTACCTTATTAGCTAGCCTTCATTTGCAGCCACTAGTTGCCCTAAGCTCTGGCGTACATACACTGCTTGAATCTCCTTGGTCTTGAGGCACATATCACAGGCCCACACTGCAGCACTCTCTCTGGTCAGTAGCCCGTAGGCTGGCTCAGTCAGGCCTGTGCAGTCTCTGTGGTACCAGCGCTGGCATGAAGCCTCACACAAAATAGCTTCCTGGTCATCATGCACCTCTGACAGGCAAAAGCCACAAGGGAACACCATGCCCCCTCCCAGCTTTGGTGGACCAGAACCTGGGCCAGCAGATGGTGGAGCCTGGCCAGTGGGAAGTGGAGACTGTGTGTTGGGTGTAGAGGTGGAGTTGGATGGAGGATTTGGGTTACTACCTGGAGTGTTCCCACCACTGTTATTAAGATTGTTCTGGTTGGTGTTGGGTGGCTGGTTGGGCATGGTACCACCACCAGGTGCACTGTTCTGCTGATTGTAGGGTGCAGACCCTGGGTTAGAATTAGGTGGTGTTGGCTGCTGCTGACTAGACGGAGTGTTCGGAGCAGGCCCACCTGCAGAGTTCGGTGGAGGGTGTTGATTGGGTGGTACCTGTTGAGGTTGTGGACCATTGAGTGGACCAGACGGAGAGGAATTAGGGTTGGGTGGTGGAGGACCAGATGAAGGTTGCCCAGGTGTGTTAGGTGTTGACTGCTGAACATCAGGGTGACCAGGGAACGCTCCTCCAGGCTGTGGGGGGCCAGAGGCTGGGGAAGGACCTGGAGTAGCATTATTGGAAGGGGGGCCAGAGGGGTTGAGATTAGGTGGCTGTTGAGGAGGACCTGTCGGACCACCACCTGGTCCACCAAAGTTCTTGCCTTCCTCACTTCCGGGAGTGCCAGGCCCAGGATAGGGTCCATCTTGCGACGGAGGAAACTGTCCTTGTGGTGGTAAACCTGGGTGCCCACCTACCATGTTACCAGGTCCCATTCCACCCCCCATACCTCCCATCATACTCATTCCAGAGGGCAGGCCACCCATAGGATTCATTGGGCCATGGGGTGGGCCACGAGGCCCTGGTCCTCCAGGCAATGGAGGACTGTTGAAGGGATGACCTCCCTGTCCATGTTGAGGTTGCTGCATGCCAAAACGTGGATGAGGTGGACCACCACTTCCAGGACCACCACCCATTCCACCAGGTGACAGCATAGGGTTAAAGCCCTGTCCAGGGTGCATAGGAGGGCTAAAATTAGGTGGCATATTAAACTGTGATGGTCCCCCTGGAGGAAAACCACCACCCCCACCACCGCCACCACCGCCGCCTCCTCCTCCTCCACCACCTGCAAATCCAGGCATTCCCCCAAACCCAAGTGGGTGGTGTGGCCCTGCGTTGGGTGGTGGAGGTCCAAAAGGGGGTCTTCGTACAGGCTGTCCACCACCAGGTCCTCCAGGGCCACCCATAAAACCCATGCCCCCTGCCATTCTCCCAGGTCCCCCATAGCCTCCACCTCCCCCACCAGCCCCTGGGCTCGGCAGAAAAGGTGCGCTTCCCGGACCCCCCGCTCCACCAGGACGTGATGGAGGACCAAAGTCATCATCAAATGGGTTGGAGGCCACCAGGTGATCTACCATAGGGGTTGGGGGAGGTGCAAACTCAGAGAGGTGGGAGAATGTTGCCCCCTGAAAACACAACAGAAAGAGGTAAAGTGACCTAATGCCTGAAACAAGCGTCAATTTTTATGCCTAAATATATTTTCTGAATCACTAGACTTAAAACCAAAGACAAGTAATGTTACATAGCTGTAAAACAAAACTGATTTCTTTCTGTAGTGTTGTACAAAACTGCAAGACAAAAACAGAAAGAACACATAGTTTAATTCCCTAACCTCCTAATTTAGCTAGACAAAGTTTTGTGTCATAAACACTATTCACCTGAGTGCTGGACTTCCTCTTCTTTTTCTCTGGGCTTTTCATCTGGGACCCTTAACAGAAGTAAAAATTGAAATAAGACAGATAGGGACAAGAGACATAAAAAAGGAGAGAATATGTTAATGAAGGCCTCTAAAAAGATTCCTGGAAAGCAGGGTGTACCCAAGAAAGTAGACGTAGAAGTAGAACTGTGAATTTCAAGTTTATACATTAGCCTAATGTTTATGACTGATCATATATTAATCAAATAATTGGTGGAACCATAATTTTTCTGCTAAAAAACATGTTTTTGCAAATCCAAATCAGTCATAAGCTTTGAAACACAAGAAACTTAATTCATTTAACATATACATTAATTTTACCTACTGGAACTCCAGTGCCCTAGCCTGGACAAAGCTGTAATATAAACATTTCCTCTCAGGTTGACTTAGGGCTGCACAATATGGACAACATATTAGTACTGCAATAATACTGCTACATACTGCAACGCCTTTTGGTTTATTAAAGGACCCATATTAGAAGCCTGAAGTATCTAAATGATGTCAAAGCTTCAAAATATCAATTTACTGCCCCATCCATACAATCCATATATGCAAAGAATGCTGCAAAAACAGCTTATTTTCAAATCAGCTCTGGTAAAAAGCCAACACTCTCCTTTTTCAGATTACAGCAGTTTAGCCCTGCCCACTCAAGGTGAAGTTCTAAGGAATGTTTCGGCCTCAAGGATACTTTTGCATCTGGTGCAAAACAGGGCAGCTAACTAGGGAAAGAACATTTACATATGACAGTCTTAAAGGCACAGTAATAGCCTGTTTAATTAAGGGACAATTCTGGGTCGCAAAATGGTTACATAAGAATGATTTATGATGAATTATGAGTTCTATTTTTGATACAGACCCCCACAGACATGATGGAAAATAATAAAAATGTACAATATGGACCCTTTAAGAACAACTTGGTCAAAAACACCTTGTGATACAATATATGGACAAAAGTACCGACCATAACACCAACAAGGATTTTAAAGACATTGCATTCAAACATAGAGTTCAATATAGTGCTGGTCCCCCATTTGCAGCCATAACAGCTTCCACTCTTCTTGGAAGGCTTTCCACAAGAATTTGGAGTTTCTGTGGGGAAATTAGTGCCTGTTCATTCTGTAAACATTTATGAAGTCAGACACAGATGTTGGATGAGAAGGCCTGGCTCACAATCTCTGTCTCAGTTCATCCCAAAGGTGTTGGATAGGGTTGAGGTCAGGGCGCTGCGTGAGCCAGTCAAGTTCTTCCACACCGAACTCATCCAGCCATGTCTTTATGGAGCTTGTTTAGTGCACTTGGTTACATTCATGCTGGAATAGAAAAGGGCCTTCCCCAAACTGTCTACACACAGGTGAAAAAAATGGCGTTGGGCAATCTTAACGCTTGAGCATACCTTCACTGAAAGTAAAGGACCACCTGAATTCAATAATTAAGATTTGTGTCCCAGTACTTTTGTCCATACAGTGTAGGTCAGAGACTTATTTGCATTTTCCATCGTCCTGCTATATCAGTATTCCAGACTAATCTGGAGATTATATTGTGCAGCCATCAAAAAGTGTATACTGTTCCACAACCATGTGAGTGAGTCTGCAAGTCTACAACCTGAAAGCACTAAGTGTTGCTTTGTAGAATCAACATGTGCAAAGTTTGCAGTGTTAGAAATGAGTGCAAAAACCCCGAGGTTGGAAACAAGCGACAGTCCCGCAACACAGTTCGTGCTCATCCCCCAACATTAACCCCGGATGAGAAGCGAATGGCAAGTTTGGAAAAAGCAAAAACAAAACAAGTGTTTAATACAGTGTGTGTGAGGACTGAGTGGGACACACGGAGGCGGAGGTCTGATAGGAGTCCGGTGGACAGACAGAGACACGCCAGGCTCACACACAGCTCACCCAGAGACAGATCCCACGGATATTAAAAAAACAGGGGCACCGTACATACAAGGCAACGTGCGGACAAGGAAAAGGCAGATTGATTTTTCAGTTTTGCAGCGGGGAGCTGTGGATTCCGCTTTAGGACACAGAGATGCTCTTTGAGGGACGTGTGCCTACCTTTGCCTCGTTTTCCTTGACCTTGTCCGGCCAGAAGTCTCCCCGATTCGGCAGCCATTAAAACGACTGTCGGCGTAGTGCCATGCCACCGATCACATACAGAAAGAGTGCACGGATTTCTCCTGAGGTCCTAGTGATCACACCCACGCCACGACGATCTAAGTTTAAAGCCAGCCCCCAAAAACACAAATCTAGATCTCAGAGGGACGAGGAGCCTAGTGTGGGCTCATTCACGCATCTCTTCTGGGCTCTCCTGCGAGAGTGGAGACTGAGATCTACCAGATATCAATAACCTGCTTACCGTGGGGTCTTAAGGGAGAAAAACGAGCATGAACGTGTAGGAGTGAGGACCCCCCCCCCAAAAAAAAGCAGCTGAATGAGGCTGCTCTGGCCTCACCCCCCTCCCTCCCTCCCTCCCTCCCTCCTTCCCTCCTTCCTTCCTTCCTTCCCTCCTCCCTCCTCAGATCATTCACAGATGT
>JBBPCX010000147.1:5426806-5457889 GCA_037974365.1 Hydrocynus forskahlii | reverse complement strand
GGAGAACAGACAGACGGACAGACAGACAAAACCGTGTGGAACCTTGTTGTAGGCTACAAAAACAGCACTTTGAGGCACACAGCTGGCCAAAACAGTCTTCAGCCTTCAGCTTAGGAAACTGAGCTGTGCATTCACAACAGAAAGGGGGTTTATCCCGTAGAACCCAAATACAGGACCAGAAAACAAAACGGTGTGTATGAATTGGCACGTTGTTCGTTTAGACGAGCTCCATACAAGCAACTTATGTAATACATTTACACACACACACACACAGAGGCTGTTTATACATTAGACAGAAACTCGAATAACAGAATAATCCCTAGACGCCCCTTGAACTGTCTCTCTGTATGGACACCCTGAATGTGTCCAAAAATACAAAGACTGCAGCAAATGCTCGTACAATGAGGTTGATAAATCTGCTTGCAATGCCTGCACCGTGATTTTGATTTGGTTGAATCCAACTGAACACTGCCTGGCAGTGGAAAAATAAAACTGGTACATAATGACACTTATTTAGCAGCACTGCTACATACTGACATGTTGTTTTGATACAAAACCAGGCAGACACCCAGACACGGACTCAGACACGACGCACAAAATGAAGCCTCCCTGCTGGACGTATGGACACCCCAACCTCACAACGGTAATGCAGACCGATTAAAGCCACCATACCGAGTGTGTGTAAACCACAATATCAGAAAATCCTCCTCGTCTTGTTTCTCAATCCTGTATTCCGTTATGTCCTCCCTTAAACTTCTTAACTTTGGGAATCCCAGGTTACGTTCCTTCTGGCTACGCTCTCCTGGTCTCGTCCAATAGGAGAACGCCGTGACCCGTGCTGCCCCGCCCTCAAGCGCCACACAACCAATCAGAGCGCTAGAATTGTGTCAACCGAACTGCTCGCCTCAGCAGTGATTGACAGCTCCAGGTGAGAGTGGTAGTCTGTGCAGCTCTTGTCCAGTCACTGACCTGAGAGAAACCCAAGTCTAGTGAAACCCTAACATGCATGTATATATAGGGAGAGGCAGAGAGGCTCTCCAGCAGTTTACTGACACGTTTGCTTAGCCAGGACTAGATTAGTTTGGGGTTTTCCAGTGGACTCTCCCTTCTCAATAGCATTGTCCTGCTATTGCATCATAGGCCTTTTCCATTAGGCCACATACAGGAGGATGCTGTGGCCAAGCAATTATGTCTGTACTGTAACATAAATCATCATTTCCTAGTCCGTTTTGTAGCAAACACACTCCATTTTAAAACGCTGTACATCTGTAAAGTGGAAAAATACAGTTGAAATCAAGTGATGGCTGAAGCAAGTGTAAAGTGTCCTTTTGTCATACATGAACACACCACAGAGTGAACAGCACGAAATTGTTCTCTGCATTTGACCCATTCACCAAGTGAAGCAGCAGGCAGCCAGGAACATAGGGATGGTACCTTGCTCAACCTCAGTACCTCAGTGGTGCCACTGACTTCTGATCGCAGGGGCTACTCACTAACCACTAGGCCAACAGCTAGTGGTTATAATAATAATCAATCAGGCATATTCATAATAATAATAATAATAATAATAATAATAATTATTATTATTATTAAAACTAAAGTAAAGTGGCCCCTTATGGTCACGCATGAATACCCCACAGCACACAGTGTGAAATTCTTCCTCTGCATTTAACCCATTCACCAAGTGAAGCAGCCTGCAGCCAGGGACGCAGCGCCCAGGGATCAGTGTGTGGGGACGGTACCTTGCTCAAGGGTACCTCAGTGGTGCCACTGGCAGGCCTGGGATTCAAGCCCATGACCTGCTGATCGCAGGGCATCTCCGTATCACTATCATACAGAACTATTTGCAGTTAGGACCAGAGTTGAGAACCCAAACATAGAGCATTAGCCTTCACCAAGAGTTGTGAACTGGTACAATATGAAACGAATTAGTAGTACCAGCGTTATATAGACATGAAAACAGGAAATCCAGCGCTTAATTGTATGACACTTGTTAGCATGCACTTATTTTCTCTCACACAGACTGCCTGCATGTCCTCCTTCACCATACCCATAAACCTCCTACTAGGCCTTCCTCTTTTCCTCGTCCCTGGTAGATCCGTCCTCAGGAATATGAGATTTATTATTGTTTCACTTTCAAGCAAACAGTGTTTTTTGTTTTTTTAGACTGGGTTCAGTACTACAAATCTACACACAGGCCATGGGCAGTAGACAGTCATGTGGCTTTAAAGTACATTCCAGTTTTGCAGTGAATAATGTAGTAAACGTTTCAACTTAAGCATTACTGAATACACCTGTTAGCCCATCAGCTCCTTCTTTTGCTGTGATGTGACTCTTGTTACTTCTTGTCTCTTGTTTATGTGAGTGCATGGGCTGTTCTGACATTTTAAATCACATGGATTGCTAATTCAAATGGAGCAAATGATAGAGGCGACAAAAAACGAACTATGCAGAGGCTGTAATGATTCAGCTAATTATAGTGGTCCCTTGAGGCTCATTCTAACCATGTGTTATGTGCTCATCTGTATCTCATGGTCGGGATCAACCAGGACGCATAATAGTGCCAGGAGTAAACAAGGTCTTATTTGCATGTAATTTTCTGTAGGGGATTCACTGATGGATGATGTGCCATAGAACAGTAATACAGAAAGAATTGATTTTCTCCTGTTTGTTTCATATTCAGGCTAGCTTCTCAAACTGGTTGTTAGGGACCCCAAGTCAGACCACATTTTTTCCTCACATCCAGGTTGATCGGTATGATTAGATTTTTTCACAGTACAGCCACAGATTGCTATGTCTGGGTAAAGTTTAGAACGGAGACTTTTATTTAGAAATAAGTGTATGTTTGTGTCTGTGGTCACAGTGTCAGCTCTCTGCTGTTTTATGATTGGTTCTTGTCAGAGTGTGTTTAGTATTTAAGTTCTTTGAGTTCTAGTCTTAGTTGCTGGTCAACCCTCACCTATGCCCTCACGTTTCCTGCTCCTTATGTGTCTGCTGTTAAGTGTGCTTTTGTTAGGCCATTGTGCCTTTTTGTTTTTTGGTAGAGTAGAGTCTGTGTGTTTTTATAAATAAAATTCTATCCATTGGAACCTGCACTTGTGCCTTGCCTCTTTATCTCTCAGCCACGGACGTGACAGATTGACCAGCCTACCCAGAGGTGCAGCAGGTTCCTGCACAGACTCCCAGGCTTGGATTCCCCATGGAGAAGGCAGCCCCTCACCGCCGTCCAGGAGAGAGCGTGAGCCAGCCCCAACCAGCGCGGAGTCAGTGGGCTAGAGAGGCAGTCCGGAGTGAGGGTCCTCTGGAGCCAGAGCCTGCTTGGAGCACTGCAGCTCTCGAGCCGGCGTTTCGGGGGCATTCCCCCGGGTGCTCATTTGGCTCCGCCGCTGGTCGTTAAAGCTCACTCTACAGCTCTGACCCATGCCGGTTCCTGGGCTCCAGCTCATTGGATCCGAGCCTGGCCCCCCCAATCCCGCGCTGAAGGTGCGAGCTTCTGCTCGCAGGGAGCATTCCGGCTTTCAGGCCGGCTCCGAGGGATGCTCCCCCTGGTGCTCCTCTGGCTTCAGCATGGGTTCCACAACAGGTCCCCTCGCCTGCTTACAGTAAGCAGGCAGGACAGCAGGTCAAGGACACGCTGACTTAGGCATCTCCGCTGAAAGGGACGTGGGCTCCTGTGCCACAGCAGGCGCACTAGCTTCCGTGCCGGCAGCGTGGGACGTTTCTCCAGCGCCTCATGTGCATAACCAAGCCCCCATGCCAGAAGGACTGGGGCAAGCTGCCCTAGAAGGGACTTGGACCCCCAGGTGCACTGAAAGCATGTTCCAGCAAGCCACTGTGGTGGGTGTGGTCCAGCACACTGCAGAAAGCAACCACGCTGCAGAAAGCAACCATGCCAGAAAGCGAGCGAGAGGTCGGCGCAGCCGCCGCCGAGCGAGAGGTCGCCACAGCCACACTCCAGCGGCCTGTCCCAGCTCTGAGATAACTCCTGCCGCCTTTAGTATTTCGTTTGTGAGTGACGGACCAACGTGGTCGGTCAACCCAGCCATTTACCTTTTCGGTTCCTCCTGTCTCTTTTCTTTATAGTAATAGCTCTAGTTTTGAGTCTGGCTCTCACACCAGTTTTGTTTTGTATTTTCTTTTAAATAAAGGATGATTCATGTAGACTTCGAGTGGTGTAAGTGTGCCTGCCTTATGTGCCTGGAGAAGGAGGGACAGTGATGGAACCTGAATTTTGGTGAAAGTCGAAACACACCCTAGCCTAAGTCACTTGCATATCCTACTGTTGTAAAATCATAAAAACACAACTAAGCCACAGAAAAAGGAAAATGAAAACTTCACTCACACACAGCGTTATCGCATATTCTTCCACTACACGTTATACAAACCTAACGGTGTAATCCGAATGGGAGTGGGAGTGAGCACTGTAAACTCGAAACGTCGTATGTCGAGACCATTGTAACTTGAGCACCACTGGTAACTGTGTCAAATTAGTGATATTACTGCCCAAACACTGAAGAACCCTGAGTTGTGCAGGTAATTCCTAAAGAAAAACGAACCCGTCAAACTTGCACCTCTGACAACGAAAACTGCTCTAAAAATAAATTACATTTGTTAAGAAAAAAAATTGGAAATACCATAATTTAGAGTCTTCTTCATTTTTCATTTGTAAATAACACCATGTCTGTAGTGTGAATATATTCTGTTCTCTGGAATATCAATATAGGCCTTTGCATATACACTATATGGTCAAAAGTATTGAGACACCTGGCCATTACACTAACAGGGACTTTAATGACATTGCATTCAAATACTTACACTTCCATACCATGTCTTTATGGAGCTTGCTTTGTGCACTGTGGCACAGTCATACTGCACATACTGTGTCCACATATTGTACAAAATGTCTTGGTATGCGGAAGCATTAAGATTGTCCTTCACTGGAAGTAAGGGGCCACTTGAATTCAATAAGTCCAGTGACTATGTTTTATCCCACTTCAGTCTTGCCAATGTGCATGCAGATGTTATGCTTATGCGCAGCTGCTTGGCTTTGAAAACCCATTTTATGAATCTCAGTAGTATGTAGTGAGAATTATTTAATGCACCTCAACTAGAGCTGCAACAACAGGGAAATTTCCTTACCATGGTATTAGAGGAGTGCCATCACATGATTTGCAGTGAAACTGCAAGTTCTCAAAACTATAAAACGTGTTGAGCCGGTGGTGGGCAGCAAGTGAAGCTTTGAAATAAGGAAAGAGTGGGGTTGTGGGGCTGCTCTGACAGCAATGTTGGTGACAGGATAAATGGCACTGATGCAGTTATTGTTCCAACCCTAACTTCAACAGATGATTTTACACACCTCAACAGACGCTTTCACTGAGGTGCTATGTAGACATTATTTTGACCGTGACTAATTTTCAGTGTCCAACCAAAGTCCCACTATTGTTCCCTTTGTCAGACACTTTGTGTTACCTAGAAAGCCCTCATTTGGATAATCTGATGAGAATTAGCATTAATGGATGACCTTTCCGTCATCTTTTTCAAACCCAGTACATCACCTACGGTACCGAGGGAGTAGGGACATATTTCAGCCACAGCCAAACCATTAGAATTAAAAAAAAATAATAATAATGAAATCATTCAAGATAATCAGACATCTTTCAAAGGGCTCATAAGAGAATTGCTAAGTGCAACTATACAATAATCATCAAAGTGTAAGTTGTGTCCAAATTTACATGATCAGCATTTCAAACTAACGTGTTGTGTCTTGCCTCTGAACTTGTTGCTGCCAGTAACTAACTTTGATGTACCTGTAGATTTTAAGTAGTTTTTTTTAAGCTGGGAGGAGTAATATGTACCTATTTAACAAATGGTGGCAAGTTTCAGGTATGTCTACAAAGGCCTTGTTTTTTTTATTGTTGGTGTGACTGCAAGTAATACATTTAGGTTTCTGAACAATAGGTAAAAAAGCCAGGGCACAATTTGGTTTGAGTTATGTACAATGTTTGAAATATTACTGGAAAAGTGCAAAGCATTTTCACCCCATCATTACATTTTTGTAACCATCACATTATTAAAGAAAATCAACTGCATAAAGAGAGAAGTCTTTATTACATTTTTATTTTCGGTCCCAAAAACCATCATAATAACATTATATCAATAATATTAATAAAAAAAGGAAGAAAAAAACAAAACAAAAAAAACATAAAATAGCTTCAGTTTCCACACCCCCAGATTTTAGCCTACAGGCTCGTGGCATGTCCATTTGTAGGTAGAGGGGTGTGGTTTTAAGCTAAGGCGAGATGTCCTCTGGTGTCAGTCAGGAATGTAGAGGTGGTGGGCGGTGCTTTAGGGGCAAACAGGCCTAATGCAGGCTACTGTTGAGATACCTACAACCAACAAGAAAAATGGGGAAATATAAAAATACAAAGCATACAAAGAGAAGCTTAGTCAACATCGAAACATCAGAAGTCAGAATGTATTTCCTCCCATATCATGATACATTTCAATTTTATACATTTTCAGCAACAGTCTCTGAACTGGCTGAGGCAGAAAGAACTTTATTTATCCCAAGGGAATTCTTGTCATCAGAATGTTCAGTGCAACAGAAGAATGAAGATAAGACAATAGCGGATTAAAAAATAGACAATGAACAGTGCAATACAATGACAGAACATTATTGTAACAAAATAACTAGAACACTGACATTGCTGTGTGTAAAGATTGTGTTCTGTTCCAGCAGATCAGTAGCTGGCTTATGAAAGTGACAGTGTTAATAGTGCAATAAAAAATGCAATAAAATAGCAGCAGATGATGAGGGAGATGAGATTAACACTAACATTCAGTCAATTCACAGAATAAAAGATTGTGCTTAAAAACAGAATCTTTTAGGATTGACATGAACAAGGACATTAATAAACAAGGTTAAAAAAGGTTAATTTAATTTCAGATTGATTTTAAAAGAGGACTTTTCATTCGGCATTTGACAGCTTTATAAGAAGTTAAGTTATTAAAAAAAAAAGTTAAAGGAGTTATAAGAAAAGCTACATGATCATTACCTGCTGAGACTGTGTATCTGGACCTCTGCTGGCCAAACGGCTCAAAATGTTTCTCTCAGACATCTGTAGCCTCACAGCGACTGGTGGTATTCTGGCTATGGTTGCTGGGAGACGAGTTACATCTGCCTTCATATCACTCAGCAACTCTTCTAGCTGCTTCAGCACTGTTTGAAACGTGGCACACAGAATGGAATAAGAGTCAATGGAATAAAATGGAACAATGAAATAAGAGCAATTCAGCAAATTCAGAAATGCATTTTTCCCTTAATTTTTTTTATGTAATCACATTAAAGATAGGATTACTTCAGAATTATATTACTTGCGTTACTACTGTTCACTTTTAATTACAGTTTTGCTCTACACACAGTCGTGTGCAAACATTTAAACACCCCCAGGATGACGACATTTTGTGGATTTAAGGATTTTGCATTTTTGTGTAAATTTTAGTACATGGTTTCAAGTTTTTGCAGATTTTAGCAAACTGGAAAACTGAATTACAGTCTACCAGAACTTTTGAACAAGCCTCATTTCATATTTTATTTTCAGGCTCTGGACAGACTAGACTTTGACTAGATATTACTCGGAGGAGCCATATATGCATGCAAATATCTGAATAATTTGGACCAGACGTTAAACAGACTTTGCCCTCCCAGCCCCTAGTACAAAGTCCGTGTAATGTCCATATGTGACTAGAGGAGCTCAATTTTTCAGTGAGCGAGTGGCAGGGTTGACATGACCATGCAACTGGTGTAAAACTAGAGGAAAATCATTGAAGAAAGGGTGAAGAAATGTAATGTACATAAAGACACCAATTTAGTCTAACTGGAGAGACTAGGGGATTCAGGAACTTCTGTAGGTAATGGCCAGTGCCAATATAAATTCAATTAACAGAAAGATTTAGCTGTTTATAACTAAATTACTACATGCCTGCACCATCTGTGTAGAGCCTGCATAAGGCAGGATCCCTATCAGAGTTTACTCTGATCAGTAGGTGAGAACACATACAATATGAAATCTCCTACTGTGTGCTACAAGTGTGAAAGGGCAGCTCTGGACACTGTCTGGGTTTCATATGTGTAAACAGCTTTAGC
This sequence comes from Hydrocynus forskahlii, assembly GCA_037974365.1. Lineage (NCBI taxonomy): Eukaryota > Metazoa > Chordata > Actinopteri > Characiformes > Alestidae > Hydrocynus > Hydrocynus forskahlii. The sequence goes on along the minus strand of JBBPCX010000147.1, from coordinate 5,449,743 downwards.
ATTCAATTCATTTTTTGGCAAATGTTTAATTGGAGGTAGCTGTTTAACTATTTCTACTGCCTAATTTCTAGGTTTTAAACAGCATTAGATGGTTAAATTAAACATGACAGACTGTTTTGTAAGTTTCACTTGGTACAGAAGTTTATACAAGATAGTAACCTAGATGTAATGACCATTTTAATTTGACTACAGTTTGAAAAACGTAATACTACGTAATACATTGCATTTGAATAACTTCCCTAACTTGCAGTGCAACACCACTACTAAATGAAACATGATTACATCTGGCAAACAAAAAACAAATTTCTCAAATATGTTTAAAAAAAAAATTTTCAGTAGCAAACTACAATGGCACCAGTTTCCTCCAAATACCCACCTTTATGCAGGACGGCATTGGCAGGTTTGTTGCCAGACATGGACTCCTTGCTGAGATGTTGGTGGGACTCGGCTAGGCATTCAACCTCACTGAAGCGTGTGTTCAGAGCCATGGAGGGGTGAGAAGGGTCCTCAGTCATATTTAAGTATGCCGCTCTTCGCAACTGTTCCTCAATCACCAGAGCCTGCTCCAGCAACTAGAGAAAGTCAACAGATTAGCAGAATAAAGGCTTAGTTTGCTTCGTACTTGAATACAATTTCTTTAAACAGTTTGGATAAAAGAGTGAAAAGACTTTCCACCAGCTCAGTTTCATACCTTGAATCTCCTGGCCAGAAATTTGTTTTTGATTTCCAGGAAATTTCCTCGGTTCATCTCGCCCTTAAAGGGTTCATTGAGGATCGCAAATTTTACATCATTCTGAATGTCCTGCCACCGAGCATAGCCATGTCTGAGGAAAAAGAGGTTAAGGATACACAGCACAAGAAGGACCGCTCAGTAAAGTATCCCAAGACTGCTAGTGGCACCTCTGAGGTACCATTGAGCAAGGCACATTCACACACTGCTCCCTGGGCGCAGTGTTCTTGGCTGCCCGCTGCTTCACTTGGTGAATGGGTTAAATGCAAACTGAAGAATACTGTGTGATGTGGTGTGTTCACATATGACAGAATAGTCACTCTCACTTCACTACAGGTTGAAAAAATAGAAAGGATACTGTATGATACCAGCGAGAAGCCAGTAATCGTGGCGACGATGCCAAATCTCATTGGTCTTTTTGGTAACAGTGGCTGCCCGCTCCTCATTCTGCCACAGTGAGTGCAATTCTGTGTGACAGAAGATTAACATATAAACAAAAACGATAATCACCCAAAGCAGCACACACAAGAAAATGGAGGCCAGCTGTTCCTCTTACCAGTAAATCCTCCGTCTGCAATATTGAACATGAAACGGGTCTTTGCTTTCTTCTTCTCCTCACTCGCCCCAGCTGCACCTGCATCTTTCGCAGCGTCGCCATTCTGCAGTTTGGCTGACTCCTCTGTCTTACCAGAACCATTTTCATCCTTTTGGTCTGAAAGGAAAAAAAAAAGAAAAACAAAATGTGTGGGTGTGTTAGGGTGGGGTGGGGTTCATCAGATACACAGTTATATGCCAATTTTTGGGCATTCCTTGTCAAATGACACATTTTGCTGATTTTCTATGTGAACACATTAATCTGGATAGAACAACTGTTACCCTTCACGTCTCTAGAGTGTTGTGTCTACATTCAACTAAAGATAACGGACCACGAAAAGGCATTTCCTGCTCACGATTCACCATCTAAAATGTCTTTAGGTAGGCAAAGCAACGCACCCCACATCACTGCCAAGGGCCTACAAGAAGATTTGGCTGAAACGACTTGCTGACTATAACAAAACATTGAGTCTGTGATATCAGTCGATTTGGGGACTTACTGAAACGGTGCCCAAACTTGTACATGCCACATTGTTTCACCCAGTATGCTAAACTAAAAAAATTCACTTATAAAATGTGTAACCTGACCAGGACTACATAGACTTTACAACTCATACAACTGTATATAAGTCAATAAAACCAGGTTCTACCTTTCTTCTCATCAGGTGTAGGGGTGGTGTCCATCTTCTCAGTTTTATCTTCTTTCTTTTCATCTGGCAAAAAAGAGATTAAAAAAGTTAACTATAAATTTAAAATGAAACAAAACATACAAAAACATAACAAAAAACACACCATCATCTGTTTAACACATACACTTCTGCTTTCTACCCCAAATACATAGTGTGCTTAAAAAAGATCAACACCCACTGCAGGAATCTATTATGATCATTACCTTTGCCCTCAGTGTCATCTTTCTTGACTTCAGACCCTTCTGTCTTCACCTCATCTGAAGTCTTGTTTTGCTCTCCATCTTCAGTTTTCTCTTTTTCTCTCTCTTCTAGACTCCCTGCTTTGCCTGAATCTATGGTAGATTCAGAGGAGGTTTTCTCTTCTTTTTCATTCTGTTCTGCAGGGGAAGGCGTTTTCTCATCATCATCAGGAATGGCGATGACCTATTAGAAGAGCATCAGTTTAGCGCTGGAGATTTTCCCAACTTCACCTGTGATATGCAAAAATAATTTGACCCATCATTTACCTCTGATTCTGTTTTTTTACTGGGTTCCTTGCTTGCCAGGTCACCCTCTCCATCCTTCTTGAATTCTTTCTCTTTGTCAGTCTCTTTGCTGCCATCTTCTGATTTGGAGGGATCGTCTGTATAGTGAAATATGGTTGTGTCAATTTCTATAAATTGAATGATTACTTTCTAACAACATAATGGTGTGAAGTACTCAAGCTGCTCTGGTATGCCTGATATGGCAGAACAAGGTGACATGCTTTTTTAAAATATTTAATTGGACAGATAGTAAGCTATAGAAAAGAAGTTTGCAAGACAAAAACCTGGAGCTGGTGTGTTGGGTTGTGTGTCAGCTGGAGTGCCAGTGGAGGGAGTCTTCCCTGGGGAGTCTGGAAGGCCAGCAGCTTTTTTATTTTCTTCTAGCTCCATCATCCAGGGCATAGACCACTGACCATTCACATGCTCAAACTCTTGTACCTGGTAACAGTTGGAAAAGAAAACCATTATGTAAAGGCTAACTGAAAATAAATAAATAAATTACTCGAGTCACAATTTAAGCCAGTTAAACCAGATGTGTTTGCTTACCTTCTTGCGGATCAGTGACATCACTCCAATCCGAGTGAGAACATGTTGCCGTGACAAACCTTCTCTTGGCACACCATCAGCAAAAGTTTCAGCACCATCAGCACCAGGCTCACATAAGTGCCTCATGAAGAGTGATACATAAGCCCTAAGGCAAAGAAAGAGGAAAGAAAGAAAAAAGTGATATAACAACCAAACATTGTGGGTCAGTGGCTCAGACCTGAAAGATGACAAAGGCTGGTACTCACTTAAACTCCTTCTCAGATTTCCCTCGCAAATCCCTGACAAGCCATTGTGTGGTGAATGCATCCTGAGGCGGCATCCCATAACGCATCACAGCATTCAAGAAGGCCTTCCGCTGTCGCGCATTGAAACCCAACACCTAGAACAAAAAAACAGCATGTTAGAGGGTGGGAACAAAGACTCCGATTAACCCAGTCAAGCCAGCTGACTTATGACTACATGAACAAAAATGGAAAATCTTAAGCTCACCTCGATGTTGCCTCCCACTCTGGCCAGCAGGGGGGGTAATGGTTTGTCCTTGTCATTTCTGAGGCCTTTCCTGTTTGGTCTGCGTGAATTTGCTAGAATTTTGAAAAGGGTTACAATGAGTGCAGTCCAAAACATCCACATTTCAAATCAAGCAAGCGAGCTGTTTACATTGCCTTACTATGGTGAACTTCCACGTAAATATAACTACTTATGGCAATATTACTTTTATACTACTAATCTCTACTATGTGCAATAAAGTACCCCTAACCACCATTGGTGTCATTAGTAAGTAACTCATTTAACTGTAAGTTACTATAGTATTTATACCCAGCAGCTGTGTATACTGAGGTTTTGTACAGATTCTTTTATTGGATTTACCTAGACATAAGCAATTTCTTCAGGGCTCAGTAAATGTTTTCCGATTCTTATGGAGCAATTTACCTTCCGCACGCTCATCAAAGTCCTCATCTCCTTCTTCAGAGGCAACAGAGTAGTCTGACTGACCATCAGACTGATCATCCTGCCAGTCTTGACCATACAAGAAAAACAATGAAAGTTAGCAAAAAAGGTAAACACAATTTGGTTTCTCCACTCTAGACTCAAAGTATATCTGAACAGGAATGTGATTGAGATTTTTTCTTTTTTGGAGTATTCGGAAAAACTACGTTCAGGTAGTTCACATGTTTTATAAACGTCATGCATGGGCTAAAAGCTCTTTAAATTCATTAATGTGATCAGTATACACAACAATTAGCAGTCTAGTGTTAAAAGCTTAAACAACAAATACTTCCCCGCCCCCCCCACACACAAGTTTCTATAGATCAGAGCTTGAGAAGGTAAATATGTATAAATATTTTATACATGAGGCTATACGTTGAGCATTGCACAAATTTGTGTGCCAGTCCATTTAGTACCTCTGTCCTCCTGAGATCCATCATTGTAGTTGACTTGCTTGCGGATACGCTTGCCCTTGCCAAGGTTTCTGGCCAAGTCCTCCTGCTGCTGCTCATAGTGGTGCCTGAGCAGCTTCTCCCAGTAGTCTGGGTCCACACTCTCCTCTTGCTTAATGATCTCTCTTTGCACCTCCTCTTCCTGTGAAAGTAAAAGGTGGTCAGGGAAAAAAAAAAGGAGTTATTTTAACTTTATTTTGGCTGAAAAAAAGAAAAAAAAAAGCTACAGCTGTACAACATAGCATGAAACTTATGCCGTGCTTACCTCATCGTCCTCATCTTTGACCACATACTGAGCAACTTTGAAGGAACTGAGGTACTCATTCATACTTTGGAGCTCAGTGTCATCTGTAGCATCCTGGTTACGATCAAGCAGCCGGTCTATGGCCTTATCATCGTAATGAATCACGCTGCTGTCCTCCTCTTTGTTCTCCCCTAGTGGGATTGAAAGGGTATAATCACTTATTTATCTTCAAATAATAAAGAAACATGTTGAAAAAAAAACCCAATAAAACTTCAGAACATCTGCACTGGGAATTGACCAGTTTTTACTGTTAGACACTCACCTTCGCCCTCATCCTTAAATAGTTCTTCTGTGCCAAATTTGAGAATGTCATCCAGCTCTTGCTTGGACATGGAGCCTGTTTTGGAGCCCAAGCCTGGTCGTACCACTAAGTGGGTAAGCATCATCTTCTTTTTGGCCACCTATGGAAAAGATGAAAGTGAGACATGGCTCAGTTACAGACAGTAGAAATAAGACTAATGAAGCAGGCAACATTCATCATGAGGCTATTATAAAATTAAAATGTTTTACCTGAGTAATTCTCTCCTCCACAGAGGCTTTGGTGACAAAGCGATAGATCATCACTTTCTTGTTTTGGCCAATTCTGTGAGCTCTGCTGAAGGCCTACATGAGAAGTAAAACAATAATCAAATTAACTCCAAAACTAACTAATGTGCAACTGCTAACAAAGTTGGAGGAATGAAAAATTCTAAGCCAACTTTGATAACAAGGCTACCACTGTTGCTCAGCGGGTCACCTGAATATCGTTGTGAGGGTTCCAGTCTGAGTCATAGATGATGACTGTGTCAGCTGTTGCTAAGTTGATACCTAGACCTCCAGCCCTGGTCGACAGAAGGAAAACGAACTGAACAGCACCCGGAGCTGAAAGGAGAGAAACAATTCAGGTTTCTACAACAGGAAGAGCCATATAGAGACATACAGCATTTCAGCACATACAGGATTCCACAATTTCTGCTGAATGTCACAACATGAGGCTCACACGCTAATGACTGGGCATAATCAATGGTTGAAAACAACTCACCGTTAAAGCGATCAATGGCTTCCTGTCTCATTGCGCCAGTAATACCGCCATCAATTCGCTCATACTTGTAGCCCTCATTCTCCAGAAAGTCTTCTAACAGGTCCAACATTTTGGTCATCTACAACAGAAAATCCAAGCAGCCATTAATATTTCCTACCGAAACACAGACTAGTTTCAGCAAATTTTTGCATTTGTGCCAATGTGTACCTGAGAGAAGATGAGCACTCTATGCCCCCCCTCTTTGAGTTTGCGTAGCATCTTGTGAAGCAGCAGCAGTTTCCCTGAAGACTTAGTGAGGGCACTGCCATCATACATCCCATTGGGCATTTTAGGTGCTTCCTGTTTCAAACACCACATAATGATCAGTCTACCACCATCCATCCAAGCAGAATATTCTGACAATTTTCTAGTGACCCCGATGGTGCCACTGAACTATTAAGTTCTGTAGAAATGTTTGGATAGTGCATACCATAGCAGCAACAGGGAAAAGGTAAGGGTGGTTGCAGCATTTCTTTAAGTCCATAACCACATTGAGCAGGGAGACTTGGTTTCCACCTCCTCTGGTGTTCAGAGCCTCAAAGTTGCGGGTCAGGATGAACTTGTAATATTTCCTACAAATAAAGATTATGCTTAGGACACATACTGTAGTCTACAAAATAATGACTAAAAAACATTAAAAGGTCAGGTTTTGTCAAAGCCTAGATAGAGCTAAAATCCTATGCATACATGCATGATAGTGGCCAGTGTGTTACTAGCCAATGATTACTGGTAACTTTGCACCCTGTTTTACTTTGAGGGCACACTCAGGTATATGTAGTAGCATGTGTAGTCACTCTTGTTGGGAATTTCTAGACTCCACAGCAGCCTCTGTTGGCTGCTCTTCCTTTCCATATAGTAGCCTCCAATGGCTGTAATTTTCTGATTGAACAGTGACCAAAACAGGAGAACTTTGGTGGCAAAACATTTTAGTTTATATATTTAGTTTTATACACATAATGTTCTGGTTTTTTATTCCCACTAAATAGTGTCTCTTCGCAGTGAATGCTCCAAAAAAGCTGCAACACAGCATTCAAGTCTGTTCAGATTTAAGAAAACAACTGGATTTCTGTTGACCTAGATAACATTGTCTATCTTAATTTAGCCATTTTACAAAAAATACAACCAAGTTTAAGATCTATTGCTACGTCAAATTATGATATCGGGATACGAGGTGTTGTCAATATTCATATTGTGCCTGAAATTACATATCTGTGCATCTTTTCTAGTTTCCGTGTTTAAACCGGGATCCTGCACAAGAAATACTTTTTAATCTGAGACAATGTTCTGGCTGGACGCTGATCACTTAGATCATCCTTCTTTTGGTAGAAGGTTTAAGATAAATATTGTCAATGGGATACTTCAACTATCTCAAATGAAATTTCTGGAGCTCCTAAGAATACTTAGGTGCTGCCAAAATGCTGTATTCTTTCTTAAACTTCCATTCATCTAGTCTGCATTTCCATTTCTTTCTTACTCACTTCTGCATGGGGCTGAGCTCAACTCGGACAATGAGCTCAGTCTTGGATGGCATGTGCTTGAACACGTCTGCTTTGAGTCTCCTGAGCATGTGTGGTCCCAGCATGTCGTGCAGCTTCTTAATCTGGTCCTCTTTAGCAATATCGGCAAATTCCTCCAGGAATCCCTCCAGATTACTTAAAAAAAACATGAGTTTTGCCATCAGGTTTCTGAACTAATCACACCCATTCTCAAATCACACGGACTCCCACAGTACCTGAATCGCTCTGGTGTGAGAAAGTTGAGTAAATGGAAGAGCTCCTCCAGGTTGTTCTGGAGAGGGGTTCCAGTAAGCAGCAGTTTGTGTTGAAGGGAGTAGTTATTCAGCACTCTGAAAAACTGCAAAACAGTGAGACAGCATTAGAGGAGTTCACAGGCAGCTTTTCCCACCTACACCCTGAAAATAATTTATCCAGACTACAGATAATAAACATCAAGATATGACACTTTCACATTTCAAGATTTTGTTACACTTTGGAGTACTTCTCTCAAACTGAATGAATCCAGTCCAGCACTTAACTTTTAAACCTAAAAAAGTTGTCTTCTGTTAAATCATCCAAGGAAAATCAATTTTTGGGTGAAATGTTAGGACTAACCTTAGACTGGTTGTTTTTGAGCCTGTGGGCCTCGTCCACCACCAGACAGGCCCAGTCAATGGAGCCCAGGATGGCCATATCAATAGTGATCAGCTCATAGGAGGTCAGCAGAACATGGAACTTGACAGAGGCCTCTTTCTGCATGCAGAAGAGGTGATGGAAAGAATTAATGAGCAGTGCCAACGCAGAACACAGCGGGTGCTAGTGAACAACCTTTAGTACCTTATAGAGTCAAAATGTAAACGAACAGTGCAGTAGCATTCAGTTAGTTCCGCCTGGATGTCTCCAAGGTTCGGCACTACTGAATACAAAACAAGCTATATCCATTTTATTAAAGTGAAACATTTTATATTTGTTGTAAAAATGCTTTAATTGGTGTTCAGTTTACACACGAATCAAAAGTTTTAAATCAACAATAAAACCAGTGCACATAATTACACTCCAAATATATTTTGCCAGCAAGGCTGGCAAAACTCACCTTCATCCTGGAAGCCTTTTTGCCTCCACGGATGGCATTATCCTCAAATGAGAACTCGTTCTCTCGAATGACAGCTCTGCTGTCCTTGTCTCCCACGTAGGTCACCACATACATGTCTGGAGCCCACATTTCAAACTCTCGTTCCCAGTTAATGATGGTAGAGAGAGGGGCACTGACTAGGAAAGGGCCCTTAGAATGACCCTAAAAAAGCAAGCACACATTTGCCAATTGAAAACAACTCATCCATACAAAAAGCATCCTTTAGTCAATTTTGCCAACATCATTTGAACACAGCAGCTGTCCTTTATAGTGTGTGAAAATTGTGTGATGAACAGACCAATTGAAAATTGTTGACTCTTACTTTACTTATTATTGGCTCTACCAATTCAACATCCAAGAACTTTCCAGCGGACAAAGCAAAAAAGAGCTGAGAGGCTATTTTGAGATGCTGCATCTAACCAACAAACAATATTCACCTTTCCACAATACTCTATTTCAATAAGACAATACCGTAATGCCACACAAAAGTCTGCTTACCCAGAAGAAAATAAGCATACTTGTGCTTCTGGCAAGAAAGATGCAAGCTAACTTCGTTCTTGGTATGGTGCCATAGTTTTTCTGTGTTACTAATACTTTGACCAATTTAACATTTTAGGAAATATCAATTTACAGGCTCTTAAAGATAATAGTAACTTCACCTCGTACCACAGCCTATTTTGCTATTAGACTTTGTTAAACACTATTGAACAAAAAAATGTAAGTGAAATTTGTAACATCCTGTAGCTACTGCTTTAAGTGCGTTCTCAACCTCAGCCAGCAGGTGGCAGACATGCTATGTTCCATAGAAATAGAAGCAATGACGGTCATCCATGTTGATTAAATCTGTAAATTGCAGTTGAGGATATGCTCTCAAATCAAAATGGCAACCCTACTAACTAATTCAACTGACAAAAGCTCAGGCATGCATGCACACACTGGAATACGGACAAACCTCTTTGTACAGCGAGTAGAGAAACACTGCAGTCTGCACAGTCTTCCCAAGACCCATTTCATCAGCAAGGATGGTGTCGGTTCCCTGAGCCCAGGAGAAGCGCAGCCAGTTCAGTCCTTCTAACTGGTATGGATGTAGTGTACCACCCGTAGCATCCAGGTACTCTGGCTGACGCTCAAACTTAATGGTGGGCTGAAAAAAGAGGGACAGCGATTTTGTTTACATCAGCCTAAAGCCATCACAGTAACCCGAAAGCTTTTGTTGTACATACTTGTAAATAACAGTAAGTGGCATTTTATAAATCACAGTAGGGGCAGACTCACATCCACAACCGGATTCTCTGGGGGTCTGTCCAGTCTCTTCATCTTGCCTTTGATCTTCATTTTCTTACTTGGCCTTCCATCATCTCCCATCATAAGCTCCCTACAAGAGGTTGTTCCCAAGCATACTGTTATACACTATTTCAACTGCATAACTTTGACTTATCTGACATTTTAAACTAAGGAGTTCCTATGGTAGTCCACTACTCATTGATCAAGGTACGCTCATCATTTGGATTAAATCTGACAGTTTGCAGGGACCAAGCATTTAAATGTAGGGGTAAGCAAGTTTTAGGGTGGGAAAAAAATGTGTTAGTTGGTGCTCGTGTATGTGTGTTATACCTGTGGTTCCAGTACTGCAGTTTATAAGCTTCATATTCTGGGATGTCCATGTCTTCTGCCTCCCAGGTAGCCTGGTCATATGCAAGATCCCGCCACTTGATGAGGTAGTGACAGTTGTTTTTCTTATCCACACTTGATGGAATAAAGAAGTTTAGAAGTTATATCTTCAGGATCTATAATTATTCTTGTAATTGAAAACAAAAAGACTTGCTAAATAACAACTTACTAAATAAACAAGCTACTAAGTAACATGATGGATGAGTTGTGGTCCCATAATACCAACAGTCCCAATAATACCAATACAAATTTATGAAAACACTGATAAAAACGAGGAGCTAATTAAAAAGGTATCGGATTTGCTGCCCACTCCTGCACTGCATCATTTCACAAAAGCCACAGTGCATCAAATACACATGGTGTACAGCACTGGATTTGCTGGACCTGCATTTCAAATGCTTCACATTTTAGTGGTTCCTTTACTCTAAAAGCCTTGAAAGAAAAGCCTTACAGAAAATAAATCTCGTGTCTCACCTGTGGTTAAGGATGCGATGGATCATCATCCACTCCATCTTGATACCAAAACGATAATACCTCTCCTCCATCTGGGCATAGATAGGGTCTTTGTTCTTTCTCTTATCACTCTTATCCTCGTCACCCTCACCCCCAAAGTCTATAGGCGGGGGCTCGTCCATGTCGTTCTTGCGTTGGTAGTTTCTGAACATCACCTGGCAATGCAGTTCCAGCTGGCGAGGACAAGAGAGAGAACACCCAACCCATCAGTTTGTACCAGATAAGCCAGGATAGCTTATTTGTTTAAGTTATTGTATAAACCTAATTGTATAAGTGACCATAACAACTGAACTACAATTTGCAAAAACATTCTTATTTTGGTCTGGAACTGCCAGGGCAGACAATGTTTTTGAAAGGATTGTAAATTGAGCCATTAGGACAATCATTTGGAAATATTGTAGATGTGTGTGTATCCACAAACCTGCAGCTCAGAGACCCAAGAGCAGTGCCAATACGACATGTTCTGCCACTTGGCAAAGAATTCCCTCTCAGGCCGGCCAGCCAACGGAGGAGGATCAGGGGAATCAGCTGGAAGGTCAGGGGGTCGGGGCACAGGGGTGGGTGGCGGTGGATCACCCCAACGCCAGGTAAGGATCTTTTGCACTTTCCCCTTCAAAGCAGGACACTGAAAAGAAAAGTCATATGAAAAATCAAGAACCCAATCAGATAATAGAAACTGACAAAGCCTGAAGTGTTACATTAAGCTCAGTATTAAGTATTACAAAGTCACAAACTCTAGATGATCAATGATTTGTAAAAAGAAAATTGATCAAGATGATTCCTACTTTTGAACTTATTGATTGCCTTGACTAACTCACAGTGCAACGAGGACAAATCCACTCTCCATTGGGTATTTCAGGGAGTGGTGGGTTGAGGCAGTGGATGTGGTAAGAAGAGGGGCAGGAGTCACAGCACAGCAGTTCTCCTCCATCTTTACACACTCTACAGAACTCCATGTGGTGGTCGTCCTCCTCTGCCTCGCCACCAGCTCCATCATTGTCCTCTTCTCCATCTGAGGCCTCCTCACGTGCCTCCCACTGAATACCTTCTTTTTCCTATTAAAACAAAAAAGCAAATCAGAATACATTCCCAAATATATTTCACAGGATTCTTAAAGCAAACATAACTCCTTCTCATAAAACATATAAAAACAGAATGATCTAAATAAAAAACTACTTGGGGAGGGAATAAAACCAAAAACAAACACGTTTAAACATTTATACACATTAAGCAACGATAAAATTCTTCTTGAAAGTTACAAGTCCTGCATCTTCAAGAAAAATAGCAGCACAATTAACTAGTTTATGTGGAGCAAGGTATCAGCCCAAAACTAGGTCATTCAAATCAGCCAAATAAAGCCAGATTTGAAAAATCCTATAAACTCTTACAGATCACAAGATGAATGAACGACATCTGAACAGTTACAAACGTCCTATATTTGTCAACCCCAAATTTAGCAGGTCCAACTGCTTTTCCTCTATTAAGATAAAATGCATAAGACTTTCCACCGTCAAATGTGTCTGAGGCAAGCCTTAAACCAGAGGCCTTCTCCAAATCTGTCACGTACACACAAAACTATATACTGATGAGCTTGAAATCTTAAAATGATGTCAGGCCTACAGGGTCCACAGCAAACTTAATATTAACAACTCCAGGAAGCTAAATTCTACTTGGTGTTGATATTTTGACAGAAAGCCATGAACACAAAAATCAACAAAATCATTCACTTTTTGAGACTATTGCACAGCTGCTGGACATCTGAAAACTATTCAGAAATACTAGATTTTAGAGATGGGCCATAAATCTGATAACAGTCAGACAGCACCGATCTCTATATTCCAGTTCGCAGCTTGCGCTGGACCTTAAACTCGACACTGTAATACGAGAGGCGTCACCCATACCATGAACCTGCGGCAACTTCAATCTGAGTGAGATTGTTTTGTTTTGAACAAAATGTAGCTCGTTTGGAGATACTACTTTGCAATGTGTGCAAAGCCAGCAAGCCGAGGGGTGGAAGTACGGTGGCGTGGTACAATACAACAAATTTAATCAAGCACCTGCAGAGATTTTACGACAGTGTACCAGGAGATGCTAGCAAACAGGGAAAAAGACACCAGGCAGTAGACGCTCGTTGACGTTTTCCAAAAAGGCAACAAATATACAGCAGACAACCCAAAAGCAAAAGGAATATCAGCTCTCCCTGAAGACCTCTTTGGGGTTCTTTCAGGGGCTATTTTGTGGGCTTTGGTGACTGTCTTTGCCCTCTCCCTTCTCTCTATCTCTCAAAACACAACAAGGCTAAAGTTGGGCATCTCGTAACTCGGCCAGTCCACTTTAAATACAGAAGTGGTTAGATCACACTCTGACCGTGTCATGTCTCCGAATTCACGTACTTTAAAATGTATTAGTTTTGCAAAATTGACATAATACTTGAACTATTTAGATGTTTCTCTCAAAACACAACAAGGCTAAAGGTGGGCATCTCGTAATTCGGCCGGTCCACCTTAAATACAGAGGTGGTGAGATTACACTCTGCCCTGTCATGTCTCCGAATTTACATTATTTTAAATTTATTAGTTTTGCACTTTATTTTTTTTACACAGTTGTTGCTGCTAGAATGGGCATAGTACTTGAACTATTTAGATGTTTCAGCCAAGACTGTTGTGTTTTCGATATTTACAAAATTTTACAGCCGTTACTGCTACCTTTTTGTGAAGTGTAAATATATTCCTTTGGAATGCCTTTGAATTTAGAGTAGTTGTGTATATTTTTTGCTCTTCTAATAAGTGGTTAGTAGTTTATTTATTCTGTGATGTAACCTTCCTAACAAACAGCACAATTTTAACAAACATAATGCTAATATTAAAGTAAAAAAGACATATTATATCGGAATCGGTATCGGCAGTCGTGTATTGGAATTGGATCGGAACTGGAAAAACGTGGATCGGCACATCACTACTAGATTTCTCCTTAGAATTTGATCTAAAACGTTTAAAGGGAAAAACATAAGTTACTAACTCGTGTAACATCATAAAGCTGTCACTTACACAATGTGGACAGCTCCAGGTGCCCTCTGGGGCTTTCTCCATGTCAGGGTCCAGGCAGACCATGTGGTAGGCTCTGGGGCAAGTGTCACACAATATGATCTCCCCTCCCTGCTGACAAACCTCGCAATAGTCCTGGTGGTCTGTCTCATAGCCATCAGCATCATCATCTGCTGAATCAGGGGAAGAGACAGAAAAGATTAAATCAAAGACTAGAGTCATCACATGCAACCCCTACAGTACTGGAAAATATTTTATTTCATTTTAAAGTCTGCAGCTGTCTTGTCTATTTAGAAGCAGCACACAGAAAAGTTTAACATGTCTATCTGCACTAGTGGTGGTGACTTGAGGTTTGTGTGCCTTTGCCTTCATTTAAACTAGGCCAAAGACAACACTATACAGCCTTATGTGAGGGGAGAAGCACCAAAGAGAGTCACTCTAATACCACCTTCTAACCTAAAGCACTTCCCCATTTTTCCCACCTTTCTTCTTCTTCTTAGGTTTAGGCTTCTTCTTGGTGCGGCTGCTGCGGCTGTTGGAGCCGTCGGACACAGAGACGCTGTTCATACTGCCGTCATCAAAGTCACTGTCTACATCCACATCATCATCTTCACTCTAAACAGCAAGTATAGAAGTAGGGAACATTGGTTAGGATGGATCTTGATTAAACAGGAGAGATGAATGAATTACATCTGAACATTAACACCCCTCTCCCAAACACCCCCCAAAAAACCGCTTTTACTCTGTGAGAAAATCTTTGCGCTACACGACTTCCCATAGTAAAATGTGGCTGAGGCAGGTCTCAAATCAGGGGCCTCTCCTAAATCTGTAGCCAAATACAAAACTATATATTGCTAAGCCTAAAATGACATTAGGCCATATAATCACAGCAAACAAGATCTTCTCTAGTTATGTACTATTAACAACTCCAGCATGATCATTCCTACTTGGTGTCAATATTTGACAGAAAATCATGAACACAAACATCAGTAAAACTTTACTTTTTAGTGACTGGACCCCAGAAAAAGGGAAAGAAAGACATGCGGTGAGAAGTGATTAAAACTAATCATTGAAACTAGTTTAGTAACTATTTAAACAGATAACTGGATAAACACATACTGATGAGCGCTTTCTCTTGCTGTTAAATCCTCCTAATTTGATCTTCAGAGGAGCAACCTTTTTGGTCTTGATCTTCTTCTCCTGAGGCTTTGGAGTAGATTTAGACTTCCTGCGGGCATTAGGACCTGACAAAGAACAGAAGCCAGCAGGAAAAAAGACTGTCATGGATAACCTAAACGTACTTGAGACTTTACAAACCCAGACATTTGAAAGTAAAATGATGTTTACATCAAATCATTGATGCTACAAAACAGTGCTTTAATCTATTGCAGTGTTCAATAGATTTCAGAGTCAAAGAGCTGTTTTTCTAAATCAATTTGTGCACTTATCATTAACAGTATGAAAATTTTTATAGGCAACCAAAAGCTCCAGTGAAAAAAAAAAAAAAAGGTGAAAGGTATGTAACTTAAATTCTCCACAAAGATGAAAACCACTACTTTGGTCTTTTCAATTAGTTCAGTTATAGAAAGCAAATCCACTGCATCACAAACAAGTATTTCTGGGTTAAGCACATTTAAAACTCAAAAAGCTCTGCTCACCTTTGCCCTCTTTAGTTTTGGCCTTGCGGACAGGGGGCGCAGGAGGTGGCTGGGGCTCAGCGGGCGGAGGCGCTGAAGGGGTGGCTGCCGGCACCTCGGCCGCCACCATGCTCTCCACGGCCGCAGCCACGTTAGCGGCTGCCAGGGCAGCGTTGGCAGTAGCTGAGCCACGTAGGGGGTTATTGGTGCTGAACTCACGCCATTTCGCGCCAAGCACCATCATCATCTTGGAGACAGCAATTTTGGGGTTTTTGGCAGCAATAAGAGGCCTGGGAAAGACAGGAAAGAGAAAAAGAAACATGACATTTCACATGCAAAAAGGATGAGCGGAAGGAAGAATTTAGAGTGAGATTAATAATAGTTCCGAATTCAAAGGAAACAGTTATTTACATGAATCTGTAGCATATTACTGGACATGTTCTGTTCAATGTTTTATTAGTGCTAAGTTCAAACATTGGAAAAATAATCATTCTCTTAACTTAGAACAACTGCTTTGAATAATCATCAATGGGCTTACTGTACAATAACTAAGATTACAAATAAGTTATTGAGAGAACAACCTTCAAGGAAATTGTATTTTATGGCTGGTCTCTTTTTACTTGCTAGAATTTTTTATGGTTAGGTTGACTACTTACAAATTGAAAAAGTGAAAGACGCTGACTGTGGGTTGCAGGCTAAGCAAGAAGTGCCAAATACCTGACAAACTGACTGAAGGCCTTGTAGTTGGTGAGGGATCTATAGTCCTCCTCAGTAAAGACATGGTCGATGTCCTCCATGCCCCAGGTATCCAGCAACTGGGAGGAGGTCTTGGGTTCCTGAAAAACAAACATTTTAAATAGGCTGTCTTAACACACAGCAGCTTCACAAGACTGTATATTTGGTGGCCTAAAGTTTGTTTCTTATTTTTGCACTGGAAGGTCTTGTATCCAATAGGAATTTCACAACAATTATATTTTGATTTTAAATGCTTACGTGTTGAGGGTGCCTTTTTGCAGAAAATACAAGCTTGCAAAGCATTTAGGGCACTTCCTGTCACCCACTCATACTCACCAAGCTGTCATCATCGTCTTCATCCTCCTCCTCCTCAGGTTCCTTCCTCTTAGAGGCAGCAGAATTGGAGTTCCTCTCGGTGCCAGTGCTGTTCCTCTTCTTGTCTCTAGAGGTGCTGGCTCTCTTCTTCTTCTTCCTGCCAGGTGTGTAATCACTGCCCTCACTGTCCGAGCGCCCTCTGGCACCATCCTCCTCTACCTCATCCACTTCAGGTCCCTCTACAGGCTCCGGGGAACTGATGGGGATATCCTAAAGGGGGAAAAAAATGCACACATTACTCTAGAGTAAAGATGAAGAATGAGGTTAGAACCAAAAAACAAAACTCTGGTCTGTGAGGTCGCATATCACGTATGATTATTCTCTGACACCAAAAGAATAACGAGAAATTTTGCTGAAAATTTTGGATGACATTAGGCCTACCTCCCGGCGAGAGCGTTGTCTTTTGCTGCTTTTACTTTCACGACTACTTTTCTTAGCTTTCTTCTTCTTTTTCACTTTAGGGGCTTCATTCTCTGACATATCTTCATCCAGATCATCATCTGTGGAACAGACAAGTTGAGCAAATATCTGTGTATTCCTATAATCACTCAAAACAAACATTTACACAACCACACATTAGCCAGCAGGTTTACTCTTCTGGTAGGAAGGGTTAGGCTGCTATTTATTATTTAATTTTACAACAGCAACATCACACAAGGACATTATATACTGTGTAAAATATTTTTTTCCCACACTCTGTTTAAAAAGTTTTTAAAAGGTGTTTCTGCATTTAAATAACAGGACCATCAAATGTTATCAATCTCCAGTCTCATAAACAGAACACTAAACTAAGAGTGCTTATTTACTTTACAAAAATAAAAAAATCTGATATCCATTTAAACATAAAGCATAGTTTTTCCAAATCTGCAGCATAATTAAAAATCACTAGGGGACAAAAGCCTTCAGAGTGGTTCGATATGAAATGATACCCTACTCCTTAGATTTGATCAAATCTGGATCATGGAAAACAGTAGTAAACCACTTAAATTCTTTAGGTGCACATGTATTTCTTAGCCATGAATGTGCTCTTAAAACAACAGCAAAACAATGTCTCAGGCATTAGCCAAATTTGTGCAATGACTTTCTGTGAGATAGCTTCAAGAGCCCAAAATGTTTGATGTCTGCTGCCTGGTACACTGTTGTGAAAAATTCTCCAAGTTGTTCCAGAAGTGTCAGTTTTTACATTAAACTGATTGACTCCACATATTAACAGTTTATTTACGTTTTGAAAAGTCAGTGGAAATCCTCTTCCAAAGCCGCAAGTTTTGTTAAAGCATGAGCCTTTAAAATTATCACTTGTGACCTTGTGACCAAACAGACTGGCATGTGATTCTCTATGCTCATGTGTGCCAAAATAGTAAAGGACAGTGAAGATGGTTTGCAGGAAGGATAAGCCTTTAGTAGGTCACATAAGAGACCGTATCACGTGATTTTGCATTATTCCTTTGGTCAAGCACTCTTGTACTCACTAAATATTTCAGTAACACATATAAAACCTGAACCACTAAAGAGGGAAATGATTAGAATAGGATAACACCACCACTGCAAGATGTGTGGAGGAGGAATCAACATTTTGGGTTTTGATAAAGTTGTTTTTGTGAAATAAAACAGAAAAAATAAAACTGGTCACCTTAGAAAGTGTAGCAGTTAGTACTCAGAGGGTTATTTAAATTATATATACACACACAAGTAGCATTCTGCTAGAGTAACATTTTTTCCAAAACTATAAAAGCACTTTTTAGTCAGCTCTGCAGGATTAACTTGACTTTTCTTTAAAGAAAATTTTAAATAATTATAATTTAAAAAACCACACACACAGAGAAGAAACGATTTAAGACAAGTCAGATTTTCATCTGTGCAAAGGACCATCCTGCGTGGTAATCTATGGTCTTAGACTATCAGTGAGCCACTGTGACTTGAAGAGAAAGATTTCTCAGGTCCTCACATCATACATGAAATATTCCCCATAGTGTGTCTTATGTCAAGTTGGAAGTGTATAATACTTTTTTTTCGTAAAGCAATCTCCTAACAATAGTAACAGCATTCGCAAATATATTAGAACTCCAATGACAAGCTCGTTCCTCTTATGAATTCAGTCAGTTACCTTATATTGCTTTCTTTGTACCTACACTTCATGAACAAAAGTATTGGGACACACCTCTTAATTATTTGATTCAGGCAGCCCCTTACTTCCAGTGAAAGACAATCTTAATGCTTCAGAATACAAAGACATTCTGAACACCACCATGCTTCCAACTTTGTGGATGCAGTTTGGCGAAAAAACGTTTCTATTCCAGCATGACTGTGGCCCAATGCACAAAGCAGGGTCCATAAAGACATGGTTGGACAAGTTCAGTGTGAAAGCTGACTGACCCACACAGAACCCTGACCTCAAACCCAACCAATAAATTTGGGATGAACTGGAACTGCGAGCCAGGTCTTCTCATGTTCTTCTCAGCCAGGTCCAATATGAGTACCTGGCCTCATACATGCTTTTCAAAGTGAATGGGCACAAATTCCCACAGAAACACTCCAAAATCTTGTGCAAAGCCTTCCAAGAAGAGTGGAGGCTGTTATAGCTGCAATAGGGGGACCAAAAAATCCATGTTGAAGTCTATGAATTTGATTGCAATGTCCTTGTAGTCCCCGTTAGTGTAACACTCAGGCGTCCCAATACGTTTGACCATATAGCGTCTGTGCCCATGTACCCCCTCTTGCAGCTAGGACAGCTTCCACTCGTTTTGGAAGCCTTTCCACAAGATGTAGACCTTGCTGGAAGATAATAAGAGCGTTCTGGTATTCATGAAAGACGAAGAAGTGAAGAGAGGCCCAGGACAATGTGGATTAGTCCTAACTCGGTGAAAAAAACGTGTTGTGTGGGGGAATCCCCAGTTGTTTTCAGTCTCAAATATCTCGATCGTCAAAAAGTTAGTAGTTCGGGATGAAACGCATCGAAAAAGAGACCTTTTGGGGGGAAAGGGGAGAGGGCAGGGGAATCTGGAGGGTCGTAGTTCATGAAGAAAGAGGGTTCATCTGTGGACAGCGTGGGTTCAAGAAAACGGCCGGTGTCTGAATGTGTGTGTATGAGAGAGGCTAGCACGGCTAGCCTCTCCCATACACACACACACACACACACACACACACACACTCAAACACCGGTAGGCCTCGAAACACACAGACCCGGCAAAACCCACCACCACTCTTTATCCCCCGAAACAAGAGCAAATCCACGCTTCATTTGCAAGAAAGACTTCCAAACTACCTTTCTGTATTCACTAAAATGACCTCGTCTCATAAAAACCCGGTCCATTTGAACACTAACGGTCGAGCACAGCCTGTGCTAACTACTTAGCTCGCCTTAATTCATCAAAACAGAGAAACAGGGCTCAAAAGCACACCCAACTCGAACTTTTTCTTCAAATTACGCCCAAATCCTTTTTCCATCTCCATTTTGTGAGCTCTTTATAACCCAAATTAGCTGTTTTAACTGTTGTTTACTTCAAACTTTCTTTTTAAATCGAGTTTATCGCTTAAAAATAGATAGAAAAAATTGAATTTTCTTTCATAATACCAAAATAAAGGTTGTTAACTTTCCTAGGTGACCAAAAAAGTGAGAAAAAGTAGCGATATTTACACAAATCAATAGAAACTAAGAGAGAGAGCTCAGTAACATACCTCTCATCATGGACCTGTCTTCAGCCGGCCCGAAGTCCTCTCTCTCGTCTTCACTTCCAGACATGATAGAGAGGTGTGTGTTTTTACCGTTTGTTGGGGTCTCAACACACGATAGTCTTTTATTTTTCCTCTCAGTCTTCTGTCTTCCCGGGCGAGGAGGGAGGAGGAGGAGGAGGAGGAGGGAGAGCCGGTTTCGAAGAGGTGGAAATGAAAAAGAGTGCGAAAACGGAAGTTAAAAGAGTGTTGATGTCCCGTCACATCACTCAAAACAGGGCTCTATTCTCATTTTTTTTAGAAAATCATGAACTATTCTACAAGCGGACGAAGACAGGAGGGTGTCGGTAACTTCATTAGAAGAGGAATAGGGCCAAAAGTTCTAGGAAAGGTCCAGAAATACCTCCACAACACAAGCTAGCTTTCAAACTAGCTAGCTCTTTTACCAAACCTAGCAGGCTAAAGGGCTAGCTCTGCCGGCTAAAATGGCTCGACTGGACAATTAAAGTGATGTTCAGAATGAAAAGAACGTTTAATGGACAAACATTCAGATGGACAAACGCCTTTAGAGAGGATATAGCCTGAGTATACTCACACACAACTTGGACAGCTCCCGTGGTTTGAGATAAATGAAGGAAAAGGGGGGAGGTAAAGATATGTATTATTGTTTCTGTGCCAGCTTTCAGTGACTGTCCCTCTGTCTTTTCCTTTTTTGTTTTTGTTAATGAACTCTAAAGCAGTGCAGGAGGTTCGTGCGACGTCTCCGTCTCTCCCTCTCCCACTAAAACACCCCTTGCATACACACAAAGAGATCAGGGGGCAGACATCCCATAATAACCCCCCCATACATACACACACACACTCACTCTGTCACCCCTCCCCCCACTCTGCATAGTTGCCTTGCAACATACAGACCATAATAATCACCCCCCCCACACACACACATACACACTCTTCCCCATTCCACCATGCCTGCCCCTTAGCAACCGTTGCCATAGAGACACCCCCCTCCCACCAGCTTCTGTTAACATCCCATAATAATAATGAGTGCAGTCACTGACATCCCACAATAAGCATAACTCCAAAAAGAGAGAGAGCAAGTAGGAGAGAGAGGGAGGGAAAAAAAGAAAGACACGTCACATGGCAGCTCCACGCCACATGACTGCATCCTTTCAATCTCACCACACACCTACTGTACATGTGTGTGGACCCAGAACATGCAGGAGTGTAATGATGGGGATGTTGGATGGGATCCCCATAAACAGACGTACAAGCCTGAAAACATAACATGGAAGGGGTGTGTGTGTGTGTGTGTGTGTGTGTGTGTGTGTGTGTGGTCACTAAGATGCAAAACCTGAAAAGTTTCTAAAGATACCGAGGCCTCAACCGTCCTCCCAGTCCAGTTTTGACATAGTGTGTTAAGTCCAAGCACGAGGCCCTTCACTTGGATATTCATGGACAATCAGAAAACGTTTAAAAGACAGAGAACGAATGGGTACTGAAGACCAGCAGGAGTCATTTTTGGAGCGAAGGCACCCTTTAGATCAGTTCGGTCTCTGTTCCTCTTTGAGTGTTGGAGAGAAACATCAGGTTCACTAGAGTGGCTCTGCAACCTCCAGAATGTACATACTGTATTGATGAGCTCTGTTCATGGATATAAGAGGCTGATCACGCTGTATTGCTTCAAAGACTGACACAGGCCTCCTATTTGAACTGAACAGTAACCACGCCAGCTTGTCTATCCCAGTCTGTAGCATCAAAGTAAGATGATATATCAGGGGCTGATGTCTGTATGGGAACTGATATAGGGCATATTGTAGCTCAATGCTATAGGCTGTCCTTGAACAATTATGTTCTTGTGTAGAGAGTAAATTGACAAATGAATGGTTATCATCTGGAATATGAATCTAATCTTCATCTGTCTTTTCTGAAAGACTTATGGTCTACGCAGTCACAGCCACACTAAGGCTCCTTAGGCAATCAAGATGAATCACTGTCAAGTAAAGTCCCAGGTAATCTACAACGGTGCAAATTTTACTTTCTGCGTGAGCCCTTCTTCCGAGAACCCGATTTCCATGCTGTCCACCTTCCATTCTTTTCACAGCCTCCTCTTCTTTCCTTTCTCTTCTCCTCTGCTTCATTCGCGCCATGCACCCTACATTTCCTCTGACTCAGCAAACATCTCTGACACTACTTCACTTTGTCCCTTGGCGATTTTTTGCAGCCCCTCCAGCCGCCTCTTTGTTACCTTCGTTCCCTGATTCTGTTTCTCCATTTTTTTTGTTGCCTGGGTTCATTGGCTCTCTCCCAAAGAGGCTGAGCAAAGAGTAGTGGAGAGGAGGCACGTGTACGTTAGAAAGTTCTTTGACACACGTATACACTCAGTGTTCTTGTTATTTTTTGTCTCATAACAGGGAGTGCATATGCACTTAATATCCCATAATTATAGATAGAAAAAAAAGGATATGGAGGTAGTTGTCACGGCAACCTGCTCAGACGCACCCCTCCCCCACACTCCAGTAGCGCTGAACATCCCATAATATAATTTCTGAGTCAAAAGAAAGTACAGACCATAATATTCTTCCTGTGCCGAGGGTTGCCATGGAGATAAGCAGGCGAGAGGGGGGTGGGGGTTGGGGGGGTCAGATTACCACGCATGCCAAAATGCAGACCATAATACTCCTTCCGCCAGCACCCCCAAAACACACACACACACACACACACACACACACACAAACACACACACACACACACACACACACACACATACACACACACA
>JBBPCX010000147.1:5390062-5422010 GCA_037974365.1 Hydrocynus forskahlii | reverse complement strand
CCTCAACCCCATCCAACAGAGATTGTGAGCCAGACCTTCTCATCCAACATCAGTGTCTGACTTCAGAAATGTTCTACAGAGTAAATGGGCACAAATTCCCACGGAAACGCCAAAATCTTATGGAAAGCCTTCCAAGAAGACTGGAAGCTGTTATAGCTGCAAAGGGGGACCAACTCCATATTAAAGTCTATGAATTTAATGCAATGTCATTAAAGTCCCTTTTGGTGTAATGGTCAGATATCCCAATACTTTTCTCCATATAATGGACAAAAGTAGTGAGGTGCTAGTAAAGTGTTAGATTTGCATTGATGTTATAGACTAGGTGGTGCAGCTCCATGAAATACATCATAATGAGGTAGAACCGAGCATGCCATACTAATTTCATAATTTTTTGGCCAAACGATTTTTGAGGTATTGCCTAAAAAGTACTTCGTCCATTCTTGTGATGTCAGCATGAAGGGACATAAAGAGAATGAGAAGTCTCTCACTCCTTATCAGCCATGTGGGGCTGCAAGCATGCCAAGTTTGCATTGTTGCAGTATCTAAAAAGTTCTAAAAATCGGGGAATAAGAAAAACAAGGTATAACAAACCCTGCCCAACGACATGTGACAATCGCTGGGCAGTTATCGATGTATTTTAAATAATAATGAAATAATGAAAACCCTTTTTCCCGTAGCACACTGTGACTGAAAACACAAGGTAAAGTGCCTTAACCAAAAAGCCTGCTCTCTAATTCTATTTAGTATCCGTTCCAAATAAAGGACCTTCTTTGATGATGCAGTAGTCTGGCAGAAGTCGGGAGCGCAGTGCTTGAGAAGATTACTGGAGCTGACTTGTTTACACTACAGATCAAATTCAGAGGCCATGGAGTTAAAAGGACAGTTTCAGGGAGAATGATGAGTTGGGGGTGGGACGTTCGGTGACAGACCCTGCGTGATCTTCAGATGCCCAACCACTACTCAGACAAAAAACAGTCATGCCAGGCCAGGTGCCAGTTCTGGTTTTGGTAAGTGCACTGAAAGAGGCAGTTAAAGAAACCAACTGAGCATATAGTATCGCTTCAAAAAATGAACCAGCCACTTAGCTAATGTTGTATTTTGACTCTGACTGAGTGTGTTCCTTTGTCTGGGTTGATTTTTTCATTGATTATTAGACGTTTTACAAACAGTAAGTGGACAAGCCAGTGTCATTGTCACAACAGTCCCAAATTTCTTTAGTGAGGCCATAATACACATGACTGCATGACGCGGTAAGAAGGACCATTGTTCACTGTTCTTTCATTATTATTTACGTTATGTAATTGTTCTTCAGACTCTCTTACCTCAGTTAAAATGGCCTTCGCAAGCATCACTAAAATGACGTTTTTTAAAGAGTATAAGCTATGTCTGATCGACTGGCTGCAATTTTGAGAGTGGTAAAATGAGTCTGAATGGTGGTCTTTCAGCTTAATATCTCTGACACAATGCTTCCTAGACAACTCTAAGCCTTAAATGTCATTATTTTGAGCTTATACTCATCCAAAAGAGAGTCTAAGACGGTGCTACTCAGATGCCATAACCTCTTGACAAAGAGGTTATTAATGAGAGTTCAGTGTTGCAGGATCTTTATTAGAATTTATGAGTGCAGAAAAAAAGAGGCTCATTTACATGTTTGCAGTTATTTTCATGCTGCACTGTCCCAGGGTGCCACCACAAAGACATCTAGAAAGGTTAAAGTGATGATTCTGCTACCAACAACTACCTAACCACCCCTAGCTTGTCTGGCTCTGACCTGAGTTGTAGGTCAGTATAATCTCCGTTCTGGGCAACAACTACATCCCAGAGAATAGCGAGAAGTTGTCTTGGTGGCTCCAGTATTCACAGCCTCTGAGACTGATAACTGAATGTGATGGCTGTGGTTTTACACCTCCCTTTTTACTTTCAGTAACAATTTTCTCAATTTCCTGCTTCTGTTTGACTCATTGTGTCATTAGTGACGCACGCTCGGATTCACCTGCTCTAATTCCTTAACAGGATTGCCAGTTCCCCGGATATCCAGTTACATCCTGATTAAGTGAGATCAACCCATTAGGTGTGACAAACTAATGCAGCCCCCTCCGCCTCAGTGCAAAAAATGATGCCCCTCCCGTCTACTCCAAGCCATCATACCACCAAAACATACTTAGGGCCTACTTATGGTGTTACGTTTGTGGTACCAGTGATGCTCATTCCTTGACTCAACAAATGTTGTATCAAATGAACATTTACCTGAAATTCTTTCGGAAATGCCACACCACCCATGAACAGAGAAACTCCTAAACACGACAGACTGTGACGAGACTATATCTACTTTGTATTTAAAAATGATCTCCGACTTTTTGCATGGGAACTTTCTGAACAGCACTCTTGTACTTCACTGCAGGCCTCATAAGTTGATTGCTCCCTTCGCCCTTCGCTGTCTGCACTCACTCTTGTCATTTGACCCCATAACCTGATTTCCTTACACCAATCGGTTTACCTGCTCTCTCTGCCCTGCTCCTGGCCGCCCCTCCTGGCCCCACTCCCTCTCTCCCTCTTGCTTTCTTCTCTCTCTCTCCACGTTTCCATCTATTGGCTTATCCCTTCATCCCTGATCTCCTTCATCCCCTCCAATCCTCATCTGTTCCTCTCTGGAGGAAGCTGAAGAGAAAGAGACTTTTTCACAGGTAAGTTGCAACCAGTCTCTTGGTGGAACGCATGAGAGGCTGAGAGCAAAAGGGAGACAGGAGGACTGTCTTTTGGACTGAGGTGTGCGAAACAGGTGGAACTGCAAATACGGAGTGAGGCATAGAGGAATAAAAGAGAAGAGATACTTTGTGTTTTACAAAAGGTGAGTCAGTTTTGTGGAGTTTTGGGACTGGCACTTATTATGTGGAGGGTTATCATGGACAGTGATCACCAGATGAAGGCCTCACGCGAGATCCTTGGTGTCTTCAGGCGTCTTCTTGCTTTGGTTTATGAACTTACAAAAGCTGGAAAGCATTCGAAATATTGTGTCAGTGTGTTTTGACCTGAAATTTAGTTAAAAAGTGTTCAGTGGGGGGGGGGGCATTGGAATGTTAACCCCTTGCATTTCTCAATGCAAGAGAATTTTAAGATAATTTTGAACATCCAAAACAAATATCTAGGATATCTATTGGCTGAATCCGTACCCCACAACTTGTCCCCTGCATACGTCCCCACTCAATATTCAGTGGTAAAGAGCAGTTGGTAATCCGATGACAGAAGCTTTGATTTAAAAGCTCCTGGTGGGGCTTAGGCCTTTCTCCTAACCCCTTGCTCCTTTTATCCTTTCTTTCATCCAGCCTTTTACTTCTCAGCTGCTTTTCAGGTATCGCGTGGTTGAACTGGCCGGCGTATTAAATATCGAAACAAGTTCTTACATCACAGGAAATTGTGATAGTATAGACAGAGAAAAGATGCAAAGTGTTTAAGTTTTTGTAAATAAAACAGAAGTAAATGAACTAATCATAGCTTAGTTTTGGAATCTTACATCACTGTATTTCAAGCGATATGCATTAAGTACTGCATTATTGCTGCTTTATTTAAGACTAAAAATGTGAATCTCCCGTTGTATTTTGTTTATATTGTCTAAAACCAACAGATGCAATCCAAGGCCTAACTTACATTGAAAAGTACCGTAAAAAGTTAAAAAGTGTAGTTGTTGCTGAGGTTAGAACTGATGTAAAATATAGCTTTTATTCACTTAAATAAAAAAATGCTTTGCATTTAAGTTTGTATCAGTTGAGTTTATTTGCGTTTAATAAACCCAGTTAACTTGAGTGCTATGAAGTAGTTTAAAAACAAACAGTGCACTCTTCTGCTGGCATCACAATTTGACAAATTAATTTAATTTATGAGCCCTTCAGAATCCTTCTTAAACTGACATGCTCACAAAAATAAAAGAAATCCAGGATTCATCTAATGCCAGGGAGTATATTTTACACCACTGCACCACAGGATGCTTTTGTTACAGTTTGGCATGAATCAGTACATTTAATTTGCTTTTTCCAGACAACTTGCTGCTTGTTTCCATCTGTAGCTGACCAGCCCCACCAACCGCTGCCATGGGTGAAATGGAAAAGATGAAAAAGGAGGCTGAGACCCTTAAGACACAGATTGAGGTAGGACTTCAACACAGCTTTGAGAAAACCCAATAAAAATGCAATTGTTTACTAGCAGTGAGTTCCCAGACACTCCCCGTGACACTAAGTAACACTCTCAATTTCGCCTGTTGGAAATCAGCTACATCTCATTTTCAACGCTATTTTCGTTGTCCACTCAATTGTTCTTAAACTCATGGGAGACGTTTGTTTGGAACACTGAGGTATTTATGTGAAGACATAAAGAAATTGAGATAAAGAAGCAAAATGTCACCTGGATCATAAATCTGGTTAGTGTCCATATTAATGGCAGTTAAACGTCCCAACTGATAATTAGTTTAACTGGGTGGGCTGTGACACGTAATACGGGGAGACTGATTAAAAAAACAGTAGGCATGCTCGTGTGATGTTTTGGTACAGACTAATTTAATCATCTTTCCCAGTCGTTCACAGATTTTTTGCAGATTCCTTCATAGCCATGTTTTTAAAAGTGTACAGTCACCCCCAGTGGTTCCTATAGAGCTAAGATTTAATGTTTCAGTATAGGTTTGTATGTGTAGTAGGCCATTTATATACACCCAAATTGTTATTCAGGGACTGCTGTAAGACTACTATGTCAGTAATGAATAAATGTTTGATGTTGAATCACTCATGCCCCTCCACCAGGCGGCCCGTAAAACAGCCCATGACACAGACCTGGCTGGTGCTGCCTCTGGAGTGGCCCCTGCACCCACCATACAGCTGAAGACCCGAAGGACACTGAAAGGTCACCTGGCCAAAATCTACGCTCTGCACTGGGCCATAGATAACAAGTGAGACTGTCGTTCAGCTTCTGCCATATGAGCATATACATTTGCCTGAAAGAGTTTATGGCCACATTCAAAAGAGTTATGACATGACAATGACAGAGGAGAGTGTAGGACTAATGTTTCTATTATTTGGGGCCTTATTTATTTTTGCAACAATAAACAGGCACACCCTGAACAGAGGGGCAAAATCTCAATAGCGTCTCATGAGCGACGTGTGTCGGTGGTTTTCGCTCGGTGTGGTGTAATGCTTGTAGCGTGAAATCAAGTTTGTCAGACAGACCATTTCAAGCTCTGCGAGTGACTGTCCCCTGCAGCTAAGCTATAATCTCCTAGCACAGTTAGTATTCCCCTTTCAGCACTCTGCTCCTGTGGTCTTGTGATCGTCTTGAATCCCCTTTAATGCTTAGTTGGATTAATTATCGGGATCAGTATACCGAAATAGCCACAGACCTGGAGGAATTCATGGAGAGCAAGGGCAATGTTTGGCCTTTTTGTCTCAGTTCTTGGTTGATTATGTTGATCATTTTCTCTTAATAGGGCATAAAATGACTAACATACAGCCTCCAGTGGCTTAATATTGTTATAAATGGGGACAAATTACATGATTCTGTATACCAGTGTTCAAATAATTAGTCACTTCCTACAAGCAATACAGAATTTTAGCAGTTAGTTATGGTTGGCAAGCCGCAGAACAGACAAAGAATGTTACTAGAGCCGCATGGTTATTACATATATTATTTTACCCAATTTAGAAGCATCCATACTTAGATCTACCCCATCAAGTAGATCCTACCAGCTGGGAGGGGGAATGCTGGCATACGCTTACATGAAGAGCCACCAAATCTTTTCAAACTGCTACTAAATGCTACAGCTCAAGAGGAAAACATGATCTCTGGTTCCATTACATCCACTACCAAATATTGAATAGCATCACTCTGACCAGCGAGGGGAGACGGAGGACCATCCTAAACACCCGGAGGCCTATTATGTTCCTTTGGGCTTCCAGCCAAAGATCTACCAACAACAGGGTCAATGCTTAGATACAAGAGTTTTAAATAACTTGGTGTTTTAAATCCGAATTAACTGATGTGTACAGTCAAAAGTGTGTCTGTTGAAGATTTTACAGCTCTTCCAGATATGACTCAGCCAATCATATTTTAGGACCAGAAACATCACCAATAGAAAAGAATAATGCTAATCCACTTGCTCACCATTGCCCGTATGTTTATCACACTCTCCTACCTTCTCTTGTTGTCAGGCTAATGGTCAGTGCCTCACAGGATGGTAAACTCCTTATATGGGATACCCACTCTGGAAACAAGGTGAGACGGAGGCAAAAGTGTCCTAATAAAGCACTTTTCCATAGGCATGCAAGAACCACGATGTTCCTTAAGTGTACTACAAGTACTTGGAAGTTGTAGCACGCTTTGATTTTCCCTTGTATTTTCGCATGGTAATAGTGTTGTAGACATGGTGGAAGCACAACTCTCTACCCACAGTTTACAGCCGGACATTGTCCCAGGACTGTGTCCGTGGAGTGGAATGTTTTGCTTCTGTCAGAGCCACTTTTGTTATTGTGGTCTTTTAATTTTTATAGTCTTGTTTGAGTTTGTACATTTTTTCTCAGCATTGTTTAGCCATGCAATGAATATCCAACCCAGCTAACTTGTTAGCGATGTCCTGATACACCTTTGAGTTTCTTACAGCTTTAGATGACTAAAATTTATCCTCTGCCCAAAAGTTGTCCTTGTAGCTTGTATTTCCATTGTTGTTGTTGTTGTTTTTTACAAGTACAGTAAAAAAAAAAAAACAATGCTCTGTTTCCAAGTCTGTCTGTTGTCATGACAACAATTATTGACCAATCAAAAAGCAGGGACATAGTCAGCATGGCTGCAGCCTGCTTTTGGCCCTTCCATCGGGTCCCTTTATTTGTAATAAAAAAATATATGTTCACGGTACGGTGCAGTTCCTTGTTTCAGTGAAAAAGCACCAATAGATGTTTAAAAGTTCTGTAGTTCTGCAATGTTAATGTTCCCATTCAATAATATACAAATATACTACTGATACATTTATTCACTTGCATGATATCAAAACCAAAAGAAAATCTGATATGTCAGTCAGCAAAGTGCCTGTGCTCACCTCAGTTCACCTGCTATCTCGACAGATAAGACAGATAACAATCTGATCTGTGGCTTGTTGTTTAATTAGCTTGTGCAGATTATGGGTACTCAAGGTGAATGGTAGAAAGTGCACAGATTGAGCAGTTTAGCTTCGTGAGTCAGAGTTGCTAACTAAGCACCAAGACCTTTAATAATTTAGTGAACATCTTTTCTAAGTGATCATGAACATCTTTTCTATGCAACTATGTTCAGGAATGTGCTCTCAATAAAGTACTCAAATGCAGTTTTGAATTTAAGTAAAACTGAGTAGCACATGGTGAAACACAGTCTGTGAGTCTGTGGCATATGCATACATAGACTAATGTTCAAAACTTTGGAATCACCTTCATACTTCACTTCAAAAATAAGCAAAAATGCCTTGACATGAGATAGTAGTTGTGATTCTGGATAGTTATGCAGTGTACAGTAGATAGGTAGTTATTTTTTATCTTTTATATCTCATTCTCAGTTTAATTTCTAGTGTCAGTTTTATTTTCTAGTGTCAAGAGTTTGGGTCCTTTGTGATGTAATGACTGTTGTTACTTTATTAAGAATGAGTTAAACAGTTTAGAGTATAATGCTAATATTATTGAAAACATTAATTCCAAAATGAATGAACAGTAGCGTATGTGAAGTATGAAGTTGCAAAATGATTATTTTGTTTTCTGAACATTAGTTAACACAAACAAATAAATGCTAAAACATGCTTTCTCCTTATATGTAGATTAATGCAGTTCCCCTCAAGTCCTCATGGGTGATGACCTGTGGATACGCCCCCTCTGGAAACCTCGTGGCCAGTGGTGGTCTTGACAACATGTGCACAGTCTACAACTTGAAGACACCCGTCGTCAAGATTGTGAAAGAACTGGACGCACATACAGGTACAGGCATTTGCAAAACTTTGAACACCTCTCGTCAAATTGCAGGTTTTCCAGTATTTTAAAAAGTTAAATGCACACATTATTTAAGCACCTCTGCAGAGAATCCAATTAAACATGCCTTTTTTGTGTGTGTGTGTGTGTATGTGTAATATCATAAACAATAAAACATGAAACATATGCCATCAGTCATGTTTGTTTTTCCCTAAATATGTTACATTAAGTGAATAAGCGGTAGTGATGTTTAAAACTGTACAAGAGGGTAAAAGATGTCACTTAGAAATTGTGCAAAGCGTGTCAATGGGTGCCTAAATGTTTATATTAAGTTTTATACAACTGAACTGTAAAATGAATATTTATTGTTGAGAAAGCCTGTTGATATATACAGCTCCAGAAAAAAATAAGAGACCACGGCAAAAATTCTCAGGTTTTATCTTTCATAGGTGCACGTATTGAACTTAGCAGCTTTGCCGTAGTTTTTAAGAACTACTGACAATATTTCTCTTAATTCCTGAATAAAAAAATTGTTCTTTAAAGCGTCATTTTAAAGGAAATGACAAAACATCAAAAAATATTCAAAGAACTTGAATAATTCAAAGAAAACAAATCTCTTGTTCACAAAATGGCAATAATTACCTTTGAAGAACTTCTAGTGTTTCGCCATCCAACTGGTCACATTGCAAGAGGAGAGTGTTGATTACAGCAGTGTTTTTTATACTTTTCCTCATTAAATAAGATAAAATAAGATGTGATCGCTAATCAGTATTGTGTAGGAATTTAACAGACACTGACATAGAAAGGTCTATATATATATATATATATATAAATATTCTTGATTTTGGCTTTGTAATGGTGTGTATATCACTTTTCTAACATCACTCTCATACAGGTTACCTGGCCTGCTGTCGCTTCCTTAGTGACACTGACATTCTCACTGCCTCTGGTGATACCACTTGGTAAGCAATACTACATTTACTGGTTAGCATGACATAACTGTGAAAAGATGTTCTAACAACTGTTCAATTCCAACATTATCAAGCTGACGGGTATCAAGTTGTGTTTAATGCAGTATTTTATTATATCAATAATTTGATTATCGTCAGTGGCGGAGCTAGAATTTTTTTACATGGGGTGGCCAGGGGGTGGCCACTGCTATTTCAGGGGGTCCACACACGCACGCACTGTACTCAAAGTTGAAATAATAAATTAAGGAATTCAAATGTTTTATTTGGAAAAACAATGCTGAGTTCATTAACAAAAACATTAGCATAAAAAAACCAACCAAACAAAAAATACTGCAATTAGACATAGCAGACATCAAACAGACCTGGATTCTGAAGAAAGTATATGAGCTGGCTATTCCATTTCAACTAAATTTAACTCACAAACAGCTAGCCTAACATTACTTCCCCATATTAGCAAAATATTTGAGCATCGTAAATTAAATATAATAACTTACATACATGGTATGTGCATGTAATACTAGCACAGATGAAGTATAGCGTTAACTGTCTAAAGTGCGAATTGATCTCTCTAATCTCATTAAGTTAACTGATGTTGTCGGCGCCTCGTTAACTTACACAGCGGATAATAAACATTACTCAGCAAACAAACCTTAAAATAAACTATAAAACGTATATTTCAGATATGATGTTTTATTATTCGTCTTACATTGAAACCACTCTCTTTTCTTCGGCTCGTCTTTGATTTGAAAATAGAGCGTCATTGCCTGCAAAATTCAAAAACTTCTTTAGACAAATGAGATGTCAATCAGCATCAGGAACTGCCGGCAGCAAATAAAATTTTGGGGTGGCACCCGGGGTGGCCAATTGGATGTCAGGGGTGTCCAGTGCCACCCCGGACACCCCTCTGGCTCCGCCACTGATTATCGTGACATCGAATACAACATATGCCCACATCACATGAGTGTAAATTTATTAGCTGGGCAACAAAATGAGCTATTACAAGGGCAATTCTAAAAAGGATGTAATATTCATTAAGTCCATACACTACAAAACCAAACACCTTAATTTTGCCGCTTAAAATGACCTTAATTTCCCATACAGGAAATGAAGGAGAATTAAAGGGAGACGTGCAATGATTAAGGCTGATTAAGGGGTGAAATTACTGAATTTTCCCGTTATTTTTCAAATTTGCAACTTAAATTATAGAACCTCCTGAATTAACGGCTTAAATTTAAGATTAAGGGGTTTCACATTCATGCCTTAAATCTAATTTCAAGATATAATGAAGGGGTAGGTTTCACAAATTAATGGCCACTTTATTCAAATGAAGGGGTTTGATGTATTTTCAGGGTTAAACACATTTTAAGTACATTGTGTTTCATAGTGATATGGCAACATGGTATTACGGGTGTCCAACAGCATTCATGTGTAGAAGTTCACCCATAAGAGATTTAACTCTCTCTCAATATCAAAGTACCTAAGACCCCTGAAATGATGGCCTGTCTTTGGAGACTTGTGCACACACTTTTGTGCTTTAGGTAATGAAACACATTTCTTCTATTGATCTGTTTCTTCATTCTCTCCAACCATCGTTTAACCCCTGTCCTATCCTAGTGCTCTGTGGGACATAGAGACTGGCAAGCAGAAGACAGTCTTCCTGAACCATGTGGGTGACTGTATGTGTCTAGCTCTGTCCTCTGACATGAATCTGTTCGTCTCTGGGGCCTGTGATTCTCTGGCCAAGCTGTGGGACATCAGGGACGGCCAGTGCAAGCAGACCTTCCAGGGCCACACCAGTGACGTCAACGCCATATGTGTGAGTATGGGTACTCAACTCGAGGATTATGACAAAAACAACATTATATTGCATTCAGTCACATATGTATCAGGACAGCGGTACAGTTTAAGCTAAGACTCAGTTAAAAGACCTGTTATTCGACATGGCATGATTAGACCCCAGCGCAAAAAACTAAATTGGCCCACATAAGGAAATGACTTTCACTTAATAAAAGATGACAAACTAATTTGCTTGTTTACTTGCTATTGTCTTTTTCCCAAAAAATCTGCTACTCCCTAAGCCAGCATCTAATATTAAAGGGCCCACATCACGCAAAACTGAATTTTCTTTATTTTTTTCAGGTAAAAGATTTTAATCCAGTATGTATTAATGTTAGATTCAAAACGTACCACTCAGTTCACACAATCTCAATGTGGGAATTAAGGTTTTGTGATGTCACAAAAAACTATTCATGTGCAGTATACAGCAGTTTAGATCCAGATTGCTTTTTGTTTAAGGCACCAAATCAAATTCGCCTTAAAGGTGCAGTAGCAAATAAGCCTCTTCAACTCTAAGGGTTTAAGAGAGATTGTAAAATGGTCATGTGAAAACAATGATGATCATTTTTGGTATATAAAACGTCTTATCTGTTATAAGAGTGTAAAATTATAAATAGTCTGTTAGCACTAAGATAATGGCCATTTACATTATCTGTTTTGTTAATTATAGATTAAATGTTGACATTGAAACTTGCAGAACACTCGTAACAAGGAGTACTTGCAGAATGTAAACAATGATCCTATTCAGTAAAATGTATTAAGAATAATAAGGTCCTCTCTGAAGGCCAAGAAGGCCCTGAGGGCTCCCCTTGATAAATAATGAATGTGTCATGTTGCCAGTTGGATTTATTTGAAAAAGGTTACCACGGATGTGATACATTATGAGCAAGAGAAAGACAAAGAGATGTCAGTGCTGTGTAAAGAAGTTAGATTGTGAGTCAGGGGTGTACTACTGTGTACTTTTTAAGTTGCAGCTGTAGTTATGGCATTGCAGAACTGGAATCATGGAGAATCTAAATAGCAAAGAAATGTGGCAGCAGAGATCCCATTAGTCCAAATTAAACTCCTGACCTATTCTGAGGCATGCAGGTTTATAAAAATCTATTGTTTTACTTTATCCAATTCATATACACACGCATTTTCTCTATATAAATCCAAGTTAATCTTACTTCAGGATTAAAAATGCTTTTCAATGCCACAGAAATGGAAGTAATTACACTAGAGTTTGGATGCCTCTGGTCAAATAAAGTTTTGTTAATTTTCTAAGTAAAAATACTTTTATACATATTAATTCACAATTTCTGTTTCATTTCTGTACTTAATATAGTAGGGAAAATTCACATTTTATCCATTATGTTAAACTCAACAAATAAATACAAATTACACATTAAAATTCATTCATTTGTTTTTTGTAACCGATTAATCCTTACTAGAGTCGCGGGGACCCGGAGCCTTTCCCAAGGTCCATGGGCGCGAGGCAGGGACTTACACTGGGCGGGGCACCAGCTAACTGCAGGCGGCACGCATTAAAATTTGAGGACAAATTTAAGTTACCTGAGGAGAATGTGAACCTCAACAAAATCTGATTAGACAACTTTTGCACAAGATTATATTATCTCACTATGAAAGATCTAAATCACCCACTGCTGAATCACTGCTGGCCTGGTGGTTGCCCCTGTGATCGGAAGGTCATAGGTTCAAATCCCAGGACTGCCAGTGACACCACTGAGTTACCCTTAAGCGAGGTACCGTCCCCACACACTGCTCCCCAGGCTGCTGCCCACTGCTTCACTTGGTGCTTCACTTTATTTGAGGCAGCTGGTGGCCTAGTGGTTAGGTTATTGCCCCTGCAATCAGAGGGCTGTGGGTTCAAAACCCAATACTGCTAGTGGCTCCACTGAGATACCCTGTCCCCCACACACTGCTCCCCAGGTGCCCCTCATTGGTGGCAGCTCACTGCTTCACTTGGTGAATGGGTTAAATACAGAGAAGGAATTTCACACTCTGTGCTGTGGTGTGTTCATGCATGACTACAAGGGCCTCTTTACCTTAAAACTTCACGTGAAAGTGACTATTCTGCCATACGTGAACGCACACAGTGTGAACAGCATAAAATTCTTCCCCTGCATTTAATCAATTCACCAAGTGAAGCACCTGGGGAGCAGTGTGTGAGGACGGTCCCTTGCTCAAGGGTACCTCAGAGGTGCTTTGAGGTGTTGGGAACTGAACCCACGCCTTCCTGATCGCAGGGCAAACCCCCTAACCACCAGACTACAAGCTGGGATGAGATGCTGTGAATAGCACTTTGACTTTTTCCGTTCCTGTTTCTTCAGTTCTTCCCCTCTGGAAATGCTTTTGTGACCGGCTCTGACGACTGCACCTGCAAGATGTACGACATCCGCTCTGACCAAGAAGTGCTCGGCTACCAAGACGCCCAGCTCAACAGTGGTGTGACGTCGCTGGCTCTGTCCATGTCCGGCCGCCTCATCTTTGCTGGCTATGACAACTTCAACTGTAACATCTGGGATTCACTGAAGGGCGAGAAAGTTGGTGAGTGGGGAGAGTGAATGAGGAGGGATGGGAAGAGGGAACCCCAAACCCTGTCGCTCTGTGGTTTTCCGTACGCATTTCAAAATTTAGTGCGCATGTATCAGATTTTAACATTATTAATCGATTTTTCCAAAACGACATCACCAGCGCTAAACTGTGGGACATATAAGCAACTTATATATGTATATATAATGTATGGTACAGTCCCACACACTGTGCTTTTGCACCACACAAGCATGCAAAACCAACTTTAGGGTTGGAGAGTCAGGGCAAGAGAAGAGACAGCGATAATGGAAATGTAGAAAAACTTGTGGAGATGTACTGGTTTCCTGGACCAGCATTTTTTCCAAAGCTAGTTTGAAACAGATTTTCTGTGGTGAATCATCACAGGCATGTTGAACCCAGGACTAACTCTGTGATAATTTTCTGATTAGGTTAATTGTGGTCCTGTGGCCACACAAAATGCATGTACAAAGTAGGATCTATGAGTAACTGACCAGTGTCTACCTGAATTTGGGAGGTCCTATCAAAACTGTGCATTCCTGCTTGAACTGATCAAAGCACCGTCCTCACCATCCTGTGAACGTGGGTAGTCTGATCTCTGATTCCCAAAATCAGCATTTTGGAGAAATATTTTATCATTAATCATGTCTTTTTTATTAATTCACTCTTATGTAGATGTTTAAAGGTCCCATTACATGGAAAACATGGAACACATTTACACACATCCACCTATCCAGCCTACAGAAATTAAGCACCATCCAGTCAGGATGAAGTTACATGGAATGTTTTGGTCTGGACCGCTTTTGAATGAGGCACAATCAGGGCAGCCAATCAGAAGAGACGTTTACATGTATGAAGTCTTAAAGGTACCAGCCTGTTTATCTGTAAAGGATAAATAGCTTAGAAATATTAAACCCCAGCATAGATCGCCGTCATACTGTCAAACAACTCCTGATATGGAAGTCCCTCTGGTTTGTGTTGATGCTCGAGGTGTCAGATGTCGTGCTGAGCTTTGGTTGGTATTCCTATGTCACATAGAACCAAAGTTATTGTAATTTTAAAAACATGTAATAATAATAACCACACAAAAGCCCATGAAGAACAAAAATGTCTGTGTCTTTTATCTTTTATCTTAAAAACAAATGAAAAACACAAGATCTTTGAAGCCAGGAGAACTTTCAGGACAGTCCCGCAAGCAGGTGGGGAAAAGCCACTGAAGGCCGGGGCCAGAGAGCGGCCGAGCTGCAGGCGTGCCAAGTGAAAGCACAGCAAACAGCGAGTGTGTAGAAGAGCAAACACCGGTTTTAGACTGTTTTACACCTTTTTCATTTGGTGTCATCCGGGTTTACAAATATGCTCTAAATTCTAAGGGTTAATGTAAAAACCAGTTAGACTATTTTGGTACAAACAACCACACAAATGTTATAATTGGGCCTAGGACTAAAAAAAAGTATAGGAAAACTGTAGGATATACACTAAACTGTATGATCTAAGACTAAACCACAAGCAGAAAACCACGCCTTAATGCTTCTTCATCTGCTCTGTTTTGCAGGAGTGCTATCTGGCCACGACAACAGGGTGAGCTGCACAGGAGTCCCATCGGACGGCATGTGTGTGTGCACTGGCTCATGGGACAGCTTCTTGAAGATCTGGAACTGAGCTGATCTAGTGGCAAAGACCCAGAGGAGAAGAGGGAGAGAACGAGAGAACGCTGGGAGGGATAGAGTTAGAGTTATAAGGCAGAAGTAATGAAAATGGGAGAAGAAAACAAAACAACCTGCAAACGTCTAGATAGTGGCAAGGGGTGTTTTTCAAACGTCTGATGTCACAAAATCTTTTTCTCTATCTCTTTCTTCCTCCTGTTCTGGAAAAACAAATAATGGAATATAAAAGCAACTGTAAATGTTTTCTCAGGCACTATTTTTTCAGCATATTAACACAAAGGCTGAAATGTATTGATTTATCATGTTATGATAAACACCATAAATAGAAAAATACATAACATCGATGAAGATAATAAAATGAAAGTTAAATATATGTATTATTTTATTGTACTTGGTGTAACAAGAACACTATAGATTTTTGACCATATTTGCAACAAACAACTTTAATCAATAATGAATTTGAAAAAATGGAATTAAATAGATTTTAAGGTAATTTTGTCTCAGGTCTGAAATGTCCTCATTGTTAGATTCAAGTTTGGATGTACATTTGTATATTTTAGCTCATTTGAGAGAGTTAATGTACAGTTCAACACAGTTTACACGTTTGGTAGAGTTATGACAGCTACCGTTCTGACACAAAAAAATATTCATCTGAGCCATTTGAGTTTACTGGAAAAATGGCCAAAGTCCATTACTCTTTAGGTGAACCCTAGAAATGAAATTCTGTTGAGTCTTATTCAGTCTAACTGATATTCAAACACTTTCTTTCATGAACATCAACTCCCAGAATGCCACATCATGTTCATTGTGCAACTCCTGCAGAACTCCTGTAGTACTTTTACACTGCCATGTTCTCACCTAAAAAATAATGCTTTAAAATTGCTGTTGAACACCTTTCTAATAAACTTAGAAATCTGCATTAAATGATATTATGTGTATCAATCAAAAAATTTGAGCCAAATTTTGGAAAATTTCCCAAACTTCATGCATTTTATCTCCTGGTCAGGATGTCACCACTCACACCTTTCAGCTCCTTAAAGCACCTTAAGAAAGTTGTCAGATTATTATTTTAGTAAAAACCCATGCTTATGCAAACCTTTGGGTCTGTGATAAAATTATTATGACGTTTTGTGATAATAACTTGTATATTAAATTATACTAGGTGGTGCAGTGGGTAGCACTGTTGCCTCACACCTCCAGGGTTGGGGGTCTGATTCCAGGTCCTGACCTTGTGCGTGTACAGTTTGCATGTTCTCCTCGTGGTGGCGTGGGTTTCCTCCGGGGTCTCCGGTTTTCCCACAGTCCAAAGACATGCGTGTCAGTTGAATTGGGGGTTCTAACCTGACCGTAGGTGTGAGTGAAAGGTGCGTGTGTGTGCCCTGCAGTGGGCTGAGCGTCCCTTTCTCGCCCCCGTAGACCCTGGAATGGGCTCCAGGCAGTGTTGTGCCAGTTCACACTGAAAAAGAGCTAGTTCAAAATACAGTTCATTCAAATAAAAATGAACTAGTTCACGTTCGTAGTTCATTTTTCAAATTTTTGAACTAAGTTCACAGCTCAAAAAATGAACTAGTTCGGGGGATTTTTTTGTTTGTTTTTTTTAACATTTTGAATACAACGTCCTTCTATCTGAACCTCCTTCAATCTTTTCCTTCTGTCATACGACTGAACATTCACAGACATAAGTTACATTAATAACCAATTTTGAGGTTGAGAATAGATATGACCACTTAAGCAACGCATCATGTTACGGTGAAAGTGGAAAAAATGAGGTGCAGGTATACTGTATATGGAAATTTATTTCAGAAAACATTAACACAAAGACACATCTTTTAAAGTGCTCAGAAAAAGGTTTTTTTAAACCTTATCAAACTAGTGAAAATGTACAGCCCTAAAACTCAAACATCCAGTATTTAGCTGTAGTGAACATAAATATCTTCCTTTTATAAGCTTATTTCCCATGTGTATTTCTACCGAGGCGTCCGAACTTGAAGTTCCAGCCATGCTCTTGTGCTAGCCTGTGTCATGCGCAGAAGCATCGGCTCTAAGAGCTGTAAGAGCCGATGCTTTGTAGTGAATCAGAAGAGCCGATTCTTTGTAGTGACTCAGAAGAGCCTAAGCTTTGTAGTGAATCAGAAGAGCCGATGTTTTGTAGTGAATCAGAAGAGCCAACTCCCATCGAGTGAGAGCCGGACCGGCTCCCCACTTTATTTTCCTTTAGCTTCTCAGCTCTCACTCACAGTGGCTCAGCTCTGTTCACGGCAGAACTTCGTTTTGATTGGCAGTAATCACATATGAGGATGTAGGATCATACCCTTATGTGAAAGCAGAGAGGACGACAGACGCGACAGTCAGGTGGAGCGTCTGTCCGTCAGTCCGCAGATACTAACAGAGGAGAAACCGCATCAGCTCATCCAAGCTGAGGCATTTGATTTTTCTGAATGTCAGCCTGCACTGAGGACATACTGTCTGGTTACTGAGTTTGGTTCTGTTTCTGTTCCGTGGATTTGTTTGCAGTGTTAAAATTAAAAGTTTAATTAAAATATTTAAAAAAGGAAAAATGCCTGCTTTGTAACAGAACAAATACACAAAATTAGGCAATTATAAGGCTTCTCCTAAAAACACTAAATGCAAAAGGGTTTATCAACACACAAAGTATTGATATTTGCCAATTTAGGCTAAAATATGAGGCCACAGATGATAATAAACTAAGAGCCTTTGGGAGCCGTGCCACAAGAGCCGGCTCTCTGAAAAGAGCCGAACTTCCCGTCACCATATGCGTTCAGTCTCGCGAGAGTGACGTCACTCACAGTTACGTTCATAATTTGTTAACCGACTTGTTAAGTTCAGCATTCACGAAAAATTGAACGCGTTCATGTACAACACTGGCTCCAGATACCTGCAGAAAATGAATGAATAAATGAATTATACTAAATTTATTTGCATTGGGGAAAACAAAACCTAACCGTGAGGGCTGTGCACAAGTCTAGCACATTTCATATTTTTAATAAAATTAACTTAAATTTAAGTTTTGTTTCTGTACAGGATAACTGCATTAACTTATTTTCACTTAGAAAATCAACGGGACATGTCATTTGAATCAGGATGTCCAAACCTTTGCATACTGGTATTTGTAAGAAGCTGTTTTATGTTAGCAAAGACTACACAGGTATTTTTCTTAGTTAAGAAAAAAAGTTAAAATCAAACCCGAATCAAATAAATATTTAAAAATTTTGTGTAAGCTTTATTTTGGTGGTCAATGGATTGCATACTGGTGCTTGATTCCTTGTAAGCTATCTCATCCCATAAAGAAACAAAAGGAATTAAAGCACATTAACAAAATAACTAAAAGTGTTTGTATTTAATCCATTGACTAAGTTATATTAGCTCTGTTATATAGTTCTAGCAGCACAGTGATAGAGTTGAGGCTTTTTAATAAGTATACTATTGTAGTCCATTTATTCATCACGTTCACTCTTATAAGCAGAGATTTTTTCCACCATTCAGTGAGCATTTACAGATATGGTACTGAGCAGGCAGGAACAGAAGATTTATCATGCAATATATTCCCCTCTGTGATTAAACATAGTAAAGAGACCCAAGCTGAGCTGGTAGACTCTTGACATAAATGAGCAATGATGTAAAAGCCAAGAGAAGGGGGGGAAATAAAGTCATTTCTTATGTTTTATGTGCACCACAAAACAAAGCATAACTGGAATAAAGACTTGTAATAAAACAAAGAAACTCTGTGTAACTGAAATATATCTCTTTGAATGGGCGTATATGCAGGACCGGCGTGTCCCACAGAGCTGCCTTTTCTGCAGTTTCACAACCAATAAGAAAGACATCCAGTATTTTATTCAGTACTTTAGCTTTCTGATAAACCCTGCATAAAAATAGCTCACATTAAATGGCAATTATCGGAAATGACCCTTTAAAGTAAAGTAAAATGACCATTTGTCATAAGAGAACATACTACAGCACACAGTGTGAAATTCTTTCTCTGCACTCAACCCATTCACCAAGTGAAGCAGTGGGCAGCCAGGAACATAGCGCCCAGAGAGCAGTGTGTGGGGACAGTACCTTGCTCAAGGGTACATCAGTGGTGCCACTAGCAGTCCTGGGATTCAAACCCACAACCTTCTGACCACAGAGGCAACTCCCTAACCACCAGGTCACCAGCTGGCAATAAAAGCACGCAATGTGACACTGAATACTTTCAGTATTTGCTAAACTAACTTTCAAACTGTTATTAGAGTATCAGGTCATCACCATTTTCTATTTCATTCTTATTGTTCTAAAACTGTGGAGTTTAAACCTCCACTCCTTGTGCCGACTGAAAGTTTTGGTTTCAGTTCTGGTTGAGTCTGATGGCCTGTGGGAACAAACTGTTTCCCATTCTGGCAGTGGAAGCACATTCTATGGTACCTTTAGCCAAGCAGGAGGAGGGAGAAGAGTGTCTGTGAGGGGTGTATGGCATCACCCACAATGCTGCTGACTTTGCTGATGCAGCATGTGGTGTAAATGAATTTCCTAAACAGACTGTTAAATTAGTAACATAAACATTATGTCCACCACTTCGCACTCTGGATTATCAATTATCACAAACTGACATGCATGGTAAGAAACTTGCTTACAGAAGGAAGAGATGCAAGTATTTTCTATTCAATTTTTCTAATTGGTTAACAGGTTGAAT
This sequence comes from Hydrocynus forskahlii, assembly GCA_037974365.1. Classification (NCBI taxonomy): domain Eukaryota; kingdom Metazoa; phylum Chordata; class Actinopteri; order Characiformes; family Alestidae; genus Hydrocynus; species Hydrocynus forskahlii. Next base: position 5,402,332 of record JBBPCX010000147.1, on the reverse strand, counting down.
ATCCCGCCCCTCAACATCATGAGCCAATCATGAACGGTTTGCCACGAAGGGGCGTGGTCGGTCAGTGACGCAGTTTAAGCCTGGTATTGCTGTGGGAACGGGCCCGGAGGTTTTCTCTTATTTACTAAACCTTCTCAAACATGGCGAGCAGGCGCTTCTTCGTTGGGGGAAACTGGAAGATGAATGGAAACAAAGAGACTCTGGAAGCACTGATAACGACCTTAAACACGGCCAGTCTCCACGATGAAACAGGTATTTTGTGTTTTGCCTCCTGCCGTAGGCTGCAGAGCCTCACTTGATGCAGTGACCTCCAAATGCTGTCATCTGATCTGTGTCGCTCCACCTAGTGCCTATGATACATCATGATAGTGTTGCTGGTGAAACAGATGAGAAGTGGCTACGTGTTTGAGATGCACTGCAGATGCAATTTTGCCAGGATGCGACCTGCAAGAAGCACGACATTAAGTGTTTCTACAGAGTGATATTCTATGGTATTCTATGAATTCTGTGCAAACACTAATTTACAGTTTTTCAGTACATTTTTGATTGTGTTATTTTACGATGCTTGCAACTGTTTTATTATGAAGCTAGGTTAGGTAATATATCTGAGTGCATCAAACAGTTTGCAGGAGCTGGGGTTCATTCAACAGTGAATTTGCTGAATTAAGTTGTCAAACGACACACAGAAACTGATTTTCATTTAGTCAGCACCATTGAATTTAGTGAACACACCTTCTGGCTTAGTTCATGTCCCTGGTCATATTAATCAGGAGTTCGGACTGTACCATTTCATACCAAATTGTTTTACAATGATCTGAAGATTTGCCCCCCTAAAATGTGTTTTTATTACATCAGCATGTACCAGTGGAAAGGTGTGTGGATGTATGTATGTATATATGTATATATATATATATATATATATATATATATATAAAACTACAGTGGAGTGAATAATAATAACACACACTCATCTCATTATTGTCATTATTGACTAGCCTATACTGTAGTTGTTCTGACTACATGTCATGACTGAATGTGTGTTGTGATTTCGTTTCCACAGAGGTGGTGTGTGGAGCCCCGTCTATCTACCTGGACTATGCCAGATCCAACCTGGACCCCAGAATTTCTGTAGCTGCCCAGAACTGCTACAAGGTGTCCAAGGGTGCCTTCACTGGCGAGATCAGGTTATTTTGAATGTTCTTATTGCTGTTTTTCTTTATTTTTCACCATTGTCTATCTGGTTCTTTATACCTTGCATTAACATGTGTTTTTGGTTACTGGATCAACATTTGGATTTTGCTACACCTAACAAAAAGCCATTTGTAAACACACATAGGACACACTGATAAAAATGGTTTAAACCACATTTGGACGTGGTCAGAGACAAATGTGGACCACTTTCAACCCACGTGTAAAAGGAATTAGTTTTTCATATGTTCATACAAATATATATATGTAGAGGCACACAGGTGCCAAATGATGAGAGGACAGAAACGATGTAGATTTATACCCCAAAAAAGTGCCTTCTTGGACTCTGGGCTAGTGAGCTGAGCTTCCAAACCAAGCTTGTCTGTCCGATTAATAACCAGAGAAAAGCAGAATAAGGTATGAGTTGATGTGCTTTTACATAGTAAAGTAAGATGTGATCTAGGGCTGCAACTATCGAATATTTTTGGAATCGAGTATTCTGTCGAATTTTCCATCGATGAATCGAGTAATCTGATAAATACTATTGTGTTTTTAAACAACTATATCAATAGTGTCATGCAACATGAAAGGTCTCTTAAAATGAGCAAGCAAATGGCTGTTATTCCTCACAAAAAAAAGGTTTTCATTCAAACTCAACACTTTTATTAAATCAAACCTTAAAACCTTTGGCTTATTGGCTCCAGAACTAAGGTCATTTAATGAACCTTTCTGTGAAACATTTATGATGTACATGAAAAACACTATGAAATACAACTTCAAAAACATAGGTTAGCCTGTTTGTCCTTAGTTTTATCTTAATAGAAAAAGGGGTGTACCCCCTGCAAAAGCCCATCTGAGAATAAAGAATGAATTACCAAAAGTATAAAGGTACAAAATAGCTATATATATATATATATATATAGATAAATTGCTATTTTGTACCTTTATACTTTTGGTAATTAATTCTTATATAATTCAGATATTACGAATAGTCCAACTTAAACAGTACAGTTCAGTTCCTAACTGTATCCAGATGAGGTAGGTAGGTAGAGCAGAATGTTTGTCTTTCTGCAATGTATGCGCAAGATAGTGAGTGCTCGTCTTAGAGCAATGCTAGAGAGAGAGAGAGAGAGAGAGAGAGAGAGAGAGAATTTGTCTTAGTGCATGTGTGTGCAATGTATGTGCAAGCCTTTAAAAGAGCAAGTGGTGGTTACAGTGCAAAAAGGTCAGCATCTTGACATGATCAGAAGTAAGGCTTCCCCTACGCTTTTAGGCAATGTTCCCAGCAGCAGAGAACAAGCGCTCTGAGGGCATGGAGGTGGCTGGAATACTTACAAAGAAAAGACTTTGCAAGCTTTGCCAGGTTTGGGTATCTTGCTGCATTTGCTCTCCACCATGGATCCTCTTTTTTGGAGAGAGGATGTTCACCAAAATATTGTAAGACCTCCCCTCTGCACCTCTTGATTTTGCTCCTCATCCTCATCCTCTTCATCACTGCTATTGGAGTCTGATGATGATCCGAGAACATTGAGAGGTGATCCCTTGGCTTGAATAGCTGGGCGGTCTTTTTCTATGTTGGTGGTGGATTCATTTCCCCTTTCGTTGGACTGTCTTTCTTGTCTTTTGACAGTTAGTTGTTTGAATTGTGCTTTGGTTCTTAAACGATTTTTCAGAAGGCAAGAACCCAAGTTTTCTGAACCGGGGGTCCAAGGCAGCAGCAAGGAGGGCAGTGTTAGGGTCCTCAGGTTTAAATACAAATAGGTCTTCCCACCTGTCAGTGATCTGTTCAGCTGCAAGAAATGCCCTCACTGGTGCAGTTTCAAAACCTGAACTCAGGGTGGATTTCTTGAGGGTCTGTACCAACTGAGGAAGTGCAGACAGGGTCACATATTGTTCCCCACTCAGGAACACTGTGGCCCTCTCGAAAGGTTCAAGGATCTGAGTCAGCTCTTCAGTCATGATCCACTGCTCCGGCTTCAGATCCAAATAGTGATGCTTTACCCGTGGGTTGACTGCAGGATCGGAAAGAGCTGCAGTGCCTGGCCATCTCTGGTCAAGGAGCCTAGATAGCATATGAAGTGTGCTGTTCCCCTTAGTACTCACATCCTGGACCAACATGTGCTCCAGAAGGCATCTCGCAGAGACCGCACAACTTGAGATGGTTTTGTTATTTTTTAGTGTATTCTGCACAACTAAATTCAGTGTGTGCCCTGCACAACTAACAGAGGCCCGTCCAGGTCTCTCTTTCAGAATTCTGGCAGCTGCCACTACATTGGCCCCATTTTCATAGACAACTGCCTTCACCTTTTCAAAAGGAATGTGAAATTTAGTAGCAGCCTCCTCCAGCCAATCTGCAATGTTTGTGGCTGTATGCCTCTCCTCTAGAGGCATTGTAGTGAGGGAGAGAGACTTCATTTCCCAGTCATCTCCCAAAAAATGGCAGATGAGCCTCTGTGTCTGTTGTTAGTGCAACACAGTTTGTCTCCTTAAGAACATTCTTTAATTCTTTAAGGCGTGTTTTGAGATTGATCTGATCTGTGTGTGTGTGTGTGTGTGTGTGTGTGTGTGTGTGTGTGTGTGTGTGTGTGTGTGTGTGTGTGTGTGTGTGTGCACTGCGCACGCGGGAGGAAGGGAGAGAGAGATGAGAAATGAGATCTTGGTGCATTTGCACTCTTGCTACTTGTCATGCCTCGTCACTATCGACTCATAACACAGCCTACAAGTAATTACAGATACTGCATGTTCTAACAAGTGCTAGTGTTCTTATCAGTTAACGACTGTAAAAATCCATGACCTTGTAGAGGCTCCGAGCCTGCTTGGAGAACTACAGTTCACGTGAGGATGCTTTCGGTTTAGGTGCTGCTGCATTAACAGTGTACTGTTGTGATTGGCCAGGTCCGTTTTACCGTGTATACACTGCACTACTTTGTCCGCCTAACGCAGTGTAAAATGGTCCCACACTTTAGACAATTTCTGCCTTTTACACACACCGGAATCTTCATTTTCCGCCATTTCTATAGAGAGCAACATAAACGCGCCGTCTTAAATCTTCGAAATACGCGTCAGTTACATCAGTCTGTGTGAAACAATGATACCGGAGCTGCGCAGTGTCTACACAGCGGGAGTGATACGCTAGCAGAGACATTTTACATAGATGGACTTTGGTGATGTAAATTTATAAAAACTTTTTTTGTAATTGTATTATTTGAGTTACTCGAATAATCGTTTCAGCCCTAATCTGATCTCCTCTGGTCCACTGGTAATGCCCTTCAGTCAAAAGTACACTATATGGACAGAAGTAATCGGATGTCTGACCATTACACCAACAGGGACTTCAGTGACTTTGTATTCAAATACATAGACTTTCGTATGGAGTTGGTCCCCCCTTTACAGCTATAACAGCTTTCACTCTTCTTGGAAGGCTTTCCACAAGATTTTGCAGTTTCTGTGGGAATTTGTGCCCATTCACTCTGTAGAACATTTATGAGGTCAGACACTGATGTTGGACGAGAAGGTCTGGCTCACAATCTCTGTTCCAGTTCATCCCAAAGGTGTTGGATGGGGTTGAGGTCAGGGCTCTGTTTGGACCAGTCCATGTCTTGGTATGTCGAAGTATTAAGAAAATAAGGGGAAATAATTTCACTGGAAATAAGGGGCCACCTGTATTCAATAATTCAGAGGTATGTCTCAATACCTTTGTCCAGATAGTGTATAAATGTGTTGTGGTCAAAATATATCCACATATGATCTGGACATAAAACATGTTAACGCGAGATGTAAACAGCCTCGTTATGTCAGTACTGTGCTGGTCTTTTATGTTAATGTTATATAACCAATCTCCACTCTACCCTGATGGTCTAGCCCAGCGATGATCAGAGACTGTGGAGTTGATTGGGTGATTCTAGGCCATTCAGAGAGGAGACACGTCTTTGGCGAAAGCGATGAGGTAAAAAGGGTTGTTCATTTATGTACCGTTATTTAATTTCACTTTTTGCCCAATACTTGAAAATACTTTCATTATACAGAAGGTACAATAAACCCCCTGTGAAAAGTACCAAGAGCACCTGTGTATAGTGAAAAACCGCGATGTTGTGATGTGGTAAATAAATGTCTATTTTTATAGTGTAAACCCTAAATATGCCCCCAAATATGCTCCCAGAACACTTTAATTACATTTTAAACTCAGGTTAATACTTTACCCTTAAAAAAATGTAAAGGTAAACACGTATCTGTACTGTACAGTTTACACTGAACTCCTGCAGTAGTAGAAATGTAAAATACTGATGTTACCCCTGTATAGACTGTACCGTAATTCATGCACAGGCATTTTCTTTGGGAAGCGCTGTCATTTTCTTTGGTATAAGCAGGGTAAATATAGTAATAATTTAATTTAATTTGCAGTAATAAAATACAGGGCCTTAAGAAGAACAAAACGAAAAACATGAACACTCGAGACGCTCTACAGGGGAAATTCTGGTCTGCAGCTGCGTCAAATCAGCAGCAAGGAGAAATAAAATGCATTCTCGGATTGGCTACTTTCAAACTTCCCGCCTCTGAGTACAGCGGTGTTTCACCATCCCAAGACGCGCTTTCTTTGTGTTCTCTGGACAGCACCAAAAATGTATAGTTATATGTTATATGGAAATGTAGCTGAATTTACGTTAATATTTATGTTACAAAATCAGTAAATTATACTTTTCTTAATAATTTAGCATTAAAATGCATGAAAAATTATATATTGGCTCAAAAAAATGTGACGTTTGGACCTATTCCGCCATGCCCCTCGTCCTCATGGGGGTTTACTGTATTATGATATAAGTTTTTGAAAGTAGCCACAAAGGCTGTTTTGGGACCTTTTTTATCACAAGGCCAAATTACCATGCCCTACAGTAACCACAGCAATGAATAACTATGTACATTTATTTCATTTCACTTTTGTCCAATACTTGACTTGATCATGATGATACATCATGATGTATCATGATATTTTAAGCTTGTTCACACTGTGTGCTGTGGTGTGTTCATGTATGACAAATGGTCACTTACACACACTTTTTATTCCCAATACCAAATTGCCCTACAGTCCAGTATCCACAGCAATCAGTTCATTTCTATGGTAACTTTTGTCCTCCTGATTTTGTGCACTATGTGTTATCTTGCAGCTGATTGGTCAGAAGGTGGCCCATGCTCTGGAGTCTGGCTTGGGTGTGATTGCGTGTATTGGTGAAAAGCTAGAGGAGAGGGAGGCAGGGACCACCGAGGAGGTGGTGTTTGCCCAGACCAAAGTCATTGCAGGTAATTTACTAGAAGAGGAGAGTACAGGAGTGTACAATTTGACAATTGTCACTTTTGGTGTACCGCTGAACAAAAACCAAGTGCCTCACATAGAGCTATAAAAGGATGTGTTATGACTAAAAGGGATTGGTATGCAAGTAATTTGGATTACAGTTGGCTTTTCTTCATCAAAGAAGGGGGGTTTGTCTGGAGCCAAAAACACAGTGACACATAGCGATATGTATAAGTATGATATGTTGGTTTTCTGCAAACAGTTTTGGGGGAATCATGAATAAAATAAAGGGGCCCTTTATAGTCACATGCGAACAATGTGAAATTCTTTCTCTGCATTTAACCAATTCATCAAGTGAAGCAGGGGGCTGCCACCAGCGAGGGGTATAACCTAACCTTCTGATTGCGGGGCCAACGCCCTAACCACTAGGCCGCCAGCTGCCCCATAGAGTGACGTACCAGGAAATAAAAAGACACTGTCAGTTAAAAAGGCACTGTTCAGTACATTTTAGTCTGAACAATGAACAAGGTATGAACAATGTTCCCCCAAAGGTACAACAGTGATCTTTTGGTTCAATTGTGTACCATAAATGAGTTTTTTTTTAAATCTAACTAAAAGTCATAAGTCTGGTTGTGAGTCAGTCTAACATAAAAAATGTACAGAAATGTGGTGCAAGCATGCTCTCTTACTAAGGATCTTACAAAGGTTCTGAGGATCGTGGATAGTTTCACAGTGGTAGTATTTGCACCCTGCAAAGTAAATACAAAAACAATTATGCATTTTGCGTGAGTGTGTCGGAAAAGTCATTTCTAAATAAGTACCGCTAATTTCAGACCCTGTCCAATACCTGCTTCAGCTTATCAGTCCCTCATTAACTTAGTTCAGGTGGCGCTGATGGAATTTAACTCATTCTTACAATGGCAGGAACTTCTAACTGTATTCTTCTAATCCAGATATCAAAAAACCTTCTGGTTATATTTTATTCTATTTGTTTTTTGTATTTATTCTTTTATTTTTACAGTGATTAAAATACAAAAAATAGTATAATTAATACAACTTTTATTTAATTATCTTACCTTTTTTATCTAAAATTGTTACTCCAAGCAGTTTACTCAGATTACAATATGGTGTGTAATGGTAGAGGGGTGCTGATAGGTATGTTGTTTCTGGGATTCTCTGCAGATAATGTGACTGACTGGGGTAAAGTGGTGTTGGCATACGAACCTGTCTGGGCTATTGGCACTGGCAAAACCGCCTCACCAGAGCAGGTAGGCATTTACCTTCTGGGGCATGAAGGACTGTTTTACATCAGATTGCTTCTGGATTGAACTGTGCTTCAGAAACTGGATTAGAAACTCATACTCACAGACAATCACCATACCCAAATTTTGAAGTTGTGATTCATTGTCCATGAACAGATGACAGTAAAGAATCCATGTCTTAAAGGGGACATATTATGCAAAACTCACTTTTTGCATCCCTTTGTATTTCCATTTGGGTCTCTACTGCTCCTATGAACACTCCAAGCATGAAAAAACATCAGTTTTCTATGAGTCAATTGAAAGATTTTGGTGTCAGGAATCATATGCCTCTATGAGCCGCTTAGACTTACAAGCACGTGCATAAGACATCGAGCATGATGGCTACAGGCAAAGGCAAGTCACACATGAAGTGTTGTGTTCACCTTGCTCTGGGTCCAACTCGGGGTCGAACATATAGGGCTGGATAGCGCCTCTGTTTTCTGCCACTTTTACGTGTGGTAAACGCGCAGCATAAGCATGGGATGGTTGGGGCGTGGCAAGCAACAGCTTATTTGCATAAAAGTGTCAGAGCCCTTAAATGGCTCACTTTGAAAGAGAATAGAGCTGGGGAGATCCCTTTATGTGAGAGTGATTTTGTGCAAAGAACTTCATGAATATGTTTTGTATAGCCCATAGACCTATTATAACTCATTTAAAAAGAGGTAGAATATGTTTGATGTTGGCAAAATAGGACAGGTGGCCTAAAATAGCTTATTTACCTTCATACAAGCTGAGAATCTGTCACTTACCAAAACGTGACATCAGTATGTTCTGTAAGTTGCAAGTGGAAATATTATAGTTAGAACAAGTTTGTAATATTTAAAGGCAAGTCTGTACAGGCTGTATTGTCACATGGATTTTGCTTGGTAGGGAACTTCAGTGGACGTGGTGTTGAAATTCTTCACAAGCATGTGCTTGTCACACAGTAATCTGCGAAGATTCATGGTCAAGACCTTATTCAGTATTATTTAGATTAGGAAGATTGTTTGTTCAGTGTGTATAATCTCCTGTGATGTTTATATTGAGATGTTTTTGTCTGTTTTCACTACAGCACTGGTCATCATTGCTCCTCCTGGAGTTCTGCCTCCTTGCAGGTTTCATTTTCACTCCTAACACACATCACTGTACTAATGCAGAACTTAGCTAAGGGCAGTAATTAGCTCGAGCAGGTGGGGCCATTTTGGGTTTGGGCCTTTTCTAGTATTTGTTCATTTTCCATTGAAGTTAATACCATCTCGATGTAGCTGGTGATGCTGCAAGAAACTGTGACGTCATCATCTATGCGACAAACACAGTAACAATGCCGAATGCTAAAGGGATGGTAAAAGTTTAATGAATCGAGAATCAATTAGTGGACAGGAAATTTGTGGTCGCTATAGAAGCCGGGTGTTTTCAAAATGATTTATGCATGGTATCCAGGATATGCCATGTCATGTGTACAAGTCTATTTGACCAAACAGCAGTCGGCATGTTTCATATTGGTACGTACTCAGCTTTACTGGAACCATGACAGTGTAGGTATGGTGGTACTACCAGGTAGCAGGTAAAACCAACTTTAGTGCAGTGTTTCCAGCTTTAGCCCTGGAAGCCCCCTGGCCTGCACGTTGGGGTTTTTTCCCTGCTCCCAACTCACCAAATCCAACTCATCTGCTAATTAACTGCCTCTTGCTGAAATGAAGTGGTTGTGTTGGAGCACGATAAGCACCAAAATAGTGTCAGGCAAGGGGGCCCCAGGTCCAGAGTGTGAAGGTGTAGGTCCCCTCATGCCTCCAGCTGGTGGCCTAGTGGTTAGGGCATTCGCCCTGTGATCAGAATGTCTTGGGTTCGAATCCCAAGACTGCTAGTGGCACCTCTGAGGTACCCTTGAGCAAGGTGCCCTCTCCACACTCTGCTCCCTGGGCGCTGTGGTCCTGGCTGCTTAAATACAGGGGAAGATTTTGTGCTGTTCACACTGTGTGCTGTGGTGTGTTCATGTATGACAAAATGGTCACTTTACTTTTAGTTTACTTTGAGACATGGGCTCTGCGAGACCTCTTGAGGTGTGTTTTGATATCTGGCACCAATACATTTGCTGCAGATCCTTTAAGTCCTGCAAGTTCCAAGATGGGGCATCACACTGCCTCTGCCGGTTTGTAAAAAAACCTTGATTCATCTCACTGAGCCATATTTTTCCATTGTTTCATGGTCCATTTTTAATGCTCATGTGCCCTGTAGAGGTGCTTTTGGCGGTAGACGGGTCAGCATGTGCTCTGCGACCGATCTGGGACTACAAAGTCCCATATACAGCAAATTGTGATTCATTGTCTTCTGACATCTGTGAAAACCAGCATTAAGTTCTTCAGCAGTTTGTGCTACAGTAGCTCTTCTGTGCGATCAGACCAGACAGCTAGTCTTTTCTCCCCATGTACATCAACTCTGTTTCTGGTCTTTCCTTGGACCACCTTTGGTGGGTACCAACTACTACATACCAGAAACGCCCCACAAAATCTGCAGTTTTGGAGATGCACTGAAACAGCTGCGTAGCTGTCAGTCACTGAGATCCTTACGCTTGCCTGTTTCCAACACATCAAATTCAGGACGGTTCACTTGCTGTCTAATACATCCCTCCCGGTGACAGGTGCCACTGCAGTGAGATAATCAATATTATTCACTTCACCTATCAGGGGTTTTAATGTTGTCCGTGATTGCTATACAATTGAATTTATATGTTTAGCCATATTCATTTATTTAAGTAATCGGACAAAGTAGCAACATAAAAGATAAAAATGTTTCTGATTATACCTCTACGTTAAAAGTAAAGAAAAATGAACTAGTTCTTGAAAGTGTTACATATATGCAGAGTAAGCATTGGTTTTTGGTTGTAGTACTTTAAATGTATTTATGTAATCATGTCTGAAACATTTAAATATAAGCAAAAATGGTGTGCTTCATCTAGCCAGTGAACCTTTGCTCAACTGTCGCTTTCGGTCAGCTTGTGGGCATCGCCAACCCAGAATATATTATTTATATATTATATGTTCTTGTTATTTGTTATATATATTGTCATTGCTGTGTTCATTGTGGAGTTTTTTGGGGTTTTTTTAAAGGCAAACCTATTAATATGTCACCCAATACATGCATGAACCCATAAATCAGGTGCATTCCCACTGAAAAGTCTGTTTTGAGGGATTTTAAGTAGCGTTCCTAACTTGCGCAGAGACGGTGCCAGCAGATTCTCTTGCATGTTGGCTAGGGGAGCTAAAATGCTAATATTGGAACAAACGTTTGAGGAGGAAAATGAATAACACATTTGCCGTCCAATTGGCTGTCGTGATTATGTTCCAGACTCACTGTGTCGTGTTGCTCAGTGTAGCCCTGCTTTGTTTTTTGTTGTCTGTGCCGGTGATCTCAGGAGAACAGTGTTTTTTTTAACCGGACAATGAAAACAGCTTTGAGACTGAATAGATTTGTACAGGATCAGGTGGTAAAGCCCACCAAAATGAACCCACTTTTAAAGCAAGCTTTAGGTGCTGGACAGGGTTGAGGTTGGGGCCCTGTGCAGGCTAGTGTTGCAACACCAAAATCAGCAAACCATTTCTTGGTGGACCTCGATTCATACTGAAACAGGAACGGGACTTCCCCCCCAAAATGTTGTCAAAACGATTGAATGTCACTATACCATTAACATTTCCCCTCACTGAAGCAAAGGGGCATAGATCAAAACAAGACAAATTCACCTCTAGTCGGAGAACATCTCCCACCCCTTGCAGGAGACTTTGACAGCCTTGAGCGGGTCTTTCAGTCAGGGACGTGCACAGGAATTTTAAAGGGCCATTGCTCTGACCTGAAAAAAGGACACCCCCTCCCCTGAAAAAAAAAAATCACACAGACTGTATGGAGAACTGAAAAATATACCGTGTCTTTATGAAGTCGTTATTAATATACCTTGCTCCAAATTTACTTGAAGCTTTAAAAGAGAATCCTCCTTTTTCCAGTAAAAATCTTGAGGACCTCTTCCTTGTCAATTTCCATTTCCCTTTCTATGGCAAGCAAGAGGAGGTCAGACAGCCGCTCTTGACCACACTGGTTTCGGAGCCTTGGTGTGACGCAGCTAAAAGGGAAACAGGCTGGCTGAGCTTTCAGAAACTAGCTACGTCCAACTCGCTTTGCCTATAAGTTTATAGAGTGGAAGTTAATAGCTTGATGGTGAAGTAACGAGCCTCAGAATGAGTCTGTAACGTTAATGTTACTGCCATATGCATTTCTCTCTACTATGAAGTGTTTTGGGTGGTGTTTTGTAAAAATGCACGCAGTTTACCACCGTTCAGCTCAGTGCAGGGGAACGGGCCATTCAGGGACCAGCGCTAGGCTGTGTAGCTGTTAAATTGCTGCTGTATGTGACTGAGCTCCAAGGTTATAATAGTTTTGGATTATTCATTATACAGGGAGTGCAGAATTATTAGGCAAGTTGTATTTTTGAGGAATAATCTTATTATTGAACAACAACCATGTTCT
>JBBPCX010000147.1:5377679-5389962 GCA_037974365.1 Hydrocynus forskahlii | reverse complement strand
TATATATATAATATTTATTTATTTATTTTAAATAATTTTTACATTTTGATCATCAGGATAATCAGAATTACCTATATAATTGATAGTGGCGGCCCTTAACAACTCATGGTCCTTATCACTGCTAACTTTCTTTGTGTGTGTGGGTGTGTGTCTCATTGTATGTCTCAGACCTTAACAGGTAGCACATTTAAGCAGCTCTGTGTGCTTTTAACTTCCTTTATTACTTCCTCTCTAATGTAACTACACTACACAAGTTTTCTTGAGACATCTTTCCATACTAGGTGGTGATTTGTGGAGGTCTGCTCATCCATATGCTCATTGATTAGTTTTTTTTTTCGTGTGGCCTCCTGCATCTTCGTGTGCCACTAAAATATTTTTTTTATTGGACAAGATATCTTTCAGGCGGCATGTGTCAGTGACCCTACACACCTTGTTGTTGACAGCTTAGTTTAACATTTAATTCAAACGACTGTTTAAAAGATTGTTTATACATTAACACCTGCATTTGTAATTAAAAAAAATTGACAAAGAATGAATAATTTTTGGAACTCAAACTAATTTTAGCATTTGTGTCTTTCATTTAATAATGAATTTAAGGGAAAGTTAAAGTTAAACAGGGAATAATTCAAGTACTTTCCTGTATTATCTTTTAACTGCCTGCAGAATCACAGAAAATGTCAGGAGACCAGCAGATGAGCCTTCTGTGAGTTTGAATATGGAACATTCTAAATAAAATGGAGATAAATTTGTAGAGTCTACGATTACACACAAACTAAGACACAAAGATAAATCACTAAATGGACCCATATAAGTAGATACGAATCACCTCTTGTACACCTCTTGATTTTTCACTATATAAGATATTTTATCATAAGGATATTCAAGTACTGTTTCTTTAGAAATGCAGAAATTTCTTTAGCAAAAATGGTTAAAACACTTTTCCCTGCACATTTTGTCCATTTAGTTCGTCAGGTTTACTTTATCTTATCTTGTTCTCACAACTTTTTTGTGTGACTTTTTTTGGCTATAAAAAGTTTTGCTACCGTCACTCTCTCCAGTGGCCCTCTCTGTCTTACAAACACATAAGGCAAAAATAAACTCTCATTCACTCCGTCACATTCGCGTTGCCAGACCACTCTCCTGGGCAGGGAGACGCGTTTTTGTGTTTGGAGGGAGCAGGTCGATCTCTTTCTTTTACATTTATTTTGCAAAAATGGTTAAAACACTTTTCCTTAACGTCAACGCTAACTTGCGCACTTGGTCCATTTAGTACTTCAGGTTCACTTTATAGGTCTTATCTTGTTCACATTGCTTTATGAGTGCTGTAACAGACTTTTTTTGGCTATAACATTCCCGGTTCTCTGTATGTTTTGCATACAGTCCTCACATTTGCCACATTTAGGTCAGGCTCAACTTTTCTGGGGCACAGTCCTCTGTTCCATGCTCCTGAGTCCACGTTACAGACAGCATGTTGGTCAGAAAAAAGTGAGAGGGAAAGGGAGGGAAATATAGAGGAAGACGGAGAAGAAAGAAAAAGGCGTGGCTGACGGACAGATACGACTGCCTATCCTCTCCCAATATGCAGAGAGAGAGAGAGAGAGAGAGAGAGAGGGAGAGAGAGAGAGCTGCTCTCTAATCCCGTGCAGCACCGATTAATTTTAAAGCCGCTTTCCAGCCTTAAGCTCACTTTCTGCATCCAGTTACAAACCACACAGCACTCGCAGTGTCCCACTATGTTTATATAATACATGGTTTTCCTGCCTGAGTTTCCATATGAGCGTGCAGTGGAAGGTGTGTGATGTAGTTTTGGTGTGTGGGTGGCAGTAATGGAGGGCGAGGTGGTTAAATGGGCATAGGTGATCTGGGTCTACAGGCTAATACACTGAAGTAGAGATGTTTGTCAGTGGTAAGCCTGGCTGACAGTCAGAGCTGCGCTGTGTGATCTGAATGTACATCATGGTTATAGATGAGTTATAAAAATGACTTAGTGTCTTATATTCTTGTGTGTGTGAGTGTGCGTGTGCTTGCGTGCTTGCGTGCGTGCGTGCGTGCGTGCGTGCGTGCGTGCGTGTGTGTGTGCGTACATGTGTGCGTGTGTATGAGCTTTGGCCTTCTAATCTGAGATCATACCGTTGACAGCTTTCCTCACTAAACAAAACCTGAATTTAAATCGATCAAGTTTCGGTTAAATACAAAAATGACACTGTACTGCAGCCTAGCCTGACAACATAAGCATGTAAATAAGGCTTGGCAATATAACAAATGTACTTGGTGCAGCTTAATGTGAGATGTGGTAAGTGTCTATTTCACTGATACAAACTGCCATGTAATTTTTTTTTTTCATGCTACTGCTGCCAGACTCACTTTGGTGTTTTGCTTCTCTCACTCTCCAGTGGCTCTCTCTGTCTTACAAACACATGAAGCAAAAATAAACTTTCATTCATATCTCACGCTCGCTTTGGCTATCCAGACCACTCTCCTGGGCAGGGAGATGTGTTTTTGTGTTTGGAGGGAGCAGGTTGGTTTCTTTCTTTTTCATGCAAGTTTAACGTTGTTCTGATAGAAGCCAGAAATCAATATAACCAAGAATATTTCCATGCAGACATGTCTTGCAGAGACTACTATAATCATCATGGTGTGGGGGTGTGTGTATGTATGACTGTATGTATCAGAGTTAAATCAGATTAGAGAAAATTTCAGAATATCAAGATGTATTTTGTATATCACCATATGGCCTAAAAACATCACATTCTCATTTATAAGCCATATCGCCCAGCCCTAAAATGAATTTGTTTGATGGCCACGTAGAGCCTCCTGCCTTTTTTCTTTTCACATATGCATATGCGCAGTGCACTCTACTCTTGACTGATAATATGAACAAACTAGGGCTGAACTATTTTTATATCTGTTTTTAATATATATTTTTTTTTAATCATTTTAATATCTTAAGTTGAATCCAAAGAGATACAGTTTCAACTGCATCCTACATTGTTTATTTAACTTTATCTTAACATGTATGAAATGAAGATATTTGGCCTAATAATGCAGGGCTTGTGAATTGCTAGCCTGGCACACAGCATTCTGCGTTTAAGTCATCTGTGTGGGGGAATAATAACCTGATGCATCATTTACCAAAAATAATCACCGTTAATTGTGTGTGTGTGTGTGTGTGTGTGTGTGTGTGTGTTTTGTGTGTGTTTATTACATTTAGTGCTGAATTTTCATTACCGTAAGCTTTCACTGCTGTTGGCTGTTTTGGAGTATCTGTGTATTATTTGTTATGTGTAGCAAGTAAATGATAAATGTTTGACATAGCTGTAGTTAGTCTCAGTCTTTCTAACTGTCATAGCCTGAGGAGAAATCAATTTAGAGAACAAATATCAAGTTAGAAAACAAATCTTTCATATAGTTACCCAGGATGACCTTGCTATGTGCCGTGCAATGGTCAAGTCGCTGAATAAAGTGCTTGTAAAATATCCACTGTGTCTTCTGAAGTAATACCAGAGACCAGTTCTCTCCATCTCTGAGTTTCTCTGAGGCTGTCTGGCAAGGGCAGACCAAGCAGGTGAGGGAGGGGTAGAGCGAGGGGAGATTGTTCACTAGTTAATTGATCGTGGATGGACAAATTTAAAAAATACTAGTTTGTTTCATATTTTGAGTCACTCAGCTAATGCAATTACATTTACAGCATTTAGCAAATGCTTTTATCCAGAGCGACTTCCATTCCCTACCTGCAGGGGGCAGTCTCCCTGGAGCAACTTGGGACCCAGTGGTGCTCAGGGACCCAGTGGTGGGTTGCTGAAGGTAGGATTCGAACCCATGACCTCTTGGTCCAGAGGCAAGTATTCTACCCACTAGGCCACCACCACCCCACAATGCACTTAGTGAAGCAGTAAAACCTTGTCATTGGTAATCCCCCGATTTTCATTTATAATGGGCGTTTTCAGGTTGTGTTTCAAATTTAGTAGTTTCAGTTAGGCTGGCTTGGGTTGGGCGCCCAAGCATGTAGAAGGAACATGTGTCTGGTTGCACTGTAGCTCAGGGTTACATGGTAACTGACAAAAGAAGTTTTACAAATTCCCTCTCCAGATGCTTCCCTCCGCAGTCTTCGCTCCCTTTCTTCACCTACTTGTCATCCTTGACTCCACCTGGAACCTCTGTCTCCTGTCCTTTAATGGTGGAAATGGCTACCAGCTCCCTTCTCTCTTCTCTTCACTCCTTATTTAACCAACTGTGTCCAGGGTCTTTTTGTGCCACATGCAGTTCACATCCTTCACCGTGGCAATCTGGTGTCCACAACTGAACAGAGTTGAGAACAGTGAAAGGACGGAGGAAACTGCATCTTATCTCTGATCTCTCAGATCATTAACTGTTCATAACTGAGATATCTGCTGCAGAGTCTTCCTTCTTCAAAGCCAAGCTAGAAGAATCTGCATCCAATCCTTGCAAAATCTTTGACTAATTTTCCTTCTGTACCTTCTGTCTTCTGCTCGAAGGACTTTGCCACCTTCTTTGACGAAACTGAGTAGGTCAGATGATCCTTCCAACAGTCATTACCCCTCTCTCCTACTCTCAATCTGCTGACCACCCTTTGCTTACTTGCTTTGCATGGACGAGGATTTTCAGCTTCTAACGTCCTGTAACCCTACCACATCACCACTTGATCCAGTTCCATCACCTACGCTTCTGACCACATCCTCCGATCTCCTCCCTTATATTGCTCCCTTAATAAATGGCTCTATGGAAACAAGCAATGTTCCAAAGGCCTTCATATTAGCTGTACTCACATCAGTCCTAAAAAAGACCACTCTTGACGTAACTGATACAAGAACAGTATCTCTTCTCTCCTATCTCTCCAAAGTTCTTGAGTGTGCTGTTCATAACTTCTGTCACAAAATAGGCTTCATGACCCAAACCAGTCTGAATTCAAAGCAGCGCATTCTACAGAAACTGCACTTTTGGTCGCATGAAGCTCCTCAGTGACAACTAAAACAGCTAAACTGTCTTCGGGTTAAATTATTCTAGATCTTTCTGTAGCTTTTGACACTGCCGACCATCAGATCTTTCTGGCTTCAGTCACCAAACCTGGAATCACTGATTTTGCATGACAATGGATTGTGTCCTACCTTGAGGTTCACAGTTTGCAAATATCATGGAGAGGAATCCATATCTGCCTTATGAAGTGTTACGAAGTTATTTTTTTGATTATATTATTTATATTATTTCATGATGAATTGCCAATAGAAGGGTCCTAAATGGCTTAGAATAAAAAAATGTACACTGAAATTTTTCATTATTTTTGAGAGATTTTTTTTTGCTGACACCAATAAAGTGTTACATTCCTCTATAATGTGAGTTTTGCTGTAATCCAGTTTAATTTTATTTTCTTGCAGAGAAAAAGAATATGTTGATCTCTTTACTCGCTGTCATATAAAGCTGTGTTACCAGCTGGAGATGGTAAAATAAAGTTTTTGTATACTATACTTGAGCATTGACCTGTTTACTGTCCACACAAGCTAATTTGTAACTACCCAAGCCTGTATGGCTCTCCTGTGCCTACTGCTGCTGAAATATAACATTTAGCCCCTGTGTTGTTCATGTAATTTTGTGGCTAAAATTGAAACTCAAATTTTTAAACCCTATGTTATGTTCACCAGGCAGCTGGTATAAAAGACATGGTATTTTTTTCGCTTACAATAAATACAGCCCAGAAAAATATGTGTTCAGTAAACACCGATGTACAAGTTTTAGCAAGAACAACAGTGGAGCTCTCACAGCATGTAAAAAAATAATACTGGACTCTTTTTAAAGCAAAAGGTTCCTGCCCCACTCTTTCTTAGCCTGCCTTGTATCTTCACTGCTGTACTTGAGACTGTGTTTCATGACTGATTCCATGTAGTCACACCCACCCAGTTCTCATTAGCCAGTATAATTAATGGAGGCCACGCATGGTGACACAAATTCATTGAGACTGGTCTTGCATTGCCTTTGGACAGGATATTAACGCTCTGACGGGAGCGATAGACTCTTGATTGGACAGTAGTGGTGTGCAGCCTGCCGTCCCATGCAGTGGTGGCTAAATGCCAGACTGGGTTATATATAGCACCAGCTAGTGATGCGTTCACACTTGACGGCTCACACAGTCCATGTTGCCGCAGGCATAGGGCTAAGTAGTGCACTCAAGTCTTCAGTGGGTCCCCTTAGGTTGACAGTAGTAGCTTATATAGAGCCTGAAGAGATGCAGCAAAACAGGTGGTAATTGGAGTCAGTCACGGAATATAGTAGTGCTGGGCGGTATACCGGTTCATACCGAAAACCGTTTTTTATTATTGTTATGATATGAATTTTTCTTAAACCACAGTACAGGTTTATATAGCCTAAAAAACGTTAGGAATGTGGCGCAGCTGGAAACTAGGGGAAGGGAACATAAGGGAACATTTCATTTGAAATGCTCCATGCGAGAGTCACGCTCAAATAAACAGCGTGTGGATTAGAGGGCGTAAATATTACTTGTAGGGAGTGTCTTTTTGTGCAATTTCTTAGTTTTAGCCTTTTTTGTGCGTGCCATTTCTCAAAAATACTTTCATAAACAGTTTTATTAATTTAACTGCCGTTTAGTTCGAGCTCGTCTGATTCTGACAATATGTGAATGATTCCGCACATCAACGGTCGGCTTCCATCTTCAGGTAACACTGGTGAAAAAGTAAAAGCAAGTTCAGTCAGATGCAGTAATTCATTTCATCCTGTAAAACGTGGTAAACGCCTAGTTATAAATAAAAAATACCGTTGTGTACCGTGATACAAAATTTTTGGTCTTACTGCCCAGCGCTACAATATACGCAGAAAGCACTAAAACAGGTTCAGTTGGTTAAAAGACAAATAGAGCATATGTTGTGTTCTATATATTATTTTTGACTGTGTAGCAGACCTTTTAAGCAAGTGGAGTTGTGGATATATGGTC
This sequence comes from Hydrocynus forskahlii, assembly GCA_037974365.1. Lineage (NCBI taxonomy): Eukaryota > Metazoa > Chordata > Actinopteri > Characiformes > Alestidae > Hydrocynus > Hydrocynus forskahlii. Next base: position 5,383,001 of record JBBPCX010000147.1, on the reverse strand, counting down.
TGGTAGTAGCCTAGTGAACCCGATGACCACAAAGTTGCAGGTTCAGACCCCCACTTTCCACCATTGTGTCCTTGAGCAGGACACTTAACCCTCAGTTGTTCCAGGGGGGCTCTCCCTGTAAATGATGATTGTAAGTCTTCAAGGCGATTTGCACCTTTGTCATCTTTTTCACCCCTAATGAGTTTGCGTCCCTTGTGTTTACACTGTTTACATAGGGTTAAACTGGGCTGCCTCAGTTTCTGTGTAGTAGCTGAATAAGCAGTACAGTTCTGAGCCTCCTGGGCTCCAGCCAAAAACAAAGTGGCCTAAAACCCACATAATGAAAGCGGTAATTACTGACCCTTACCATTATTATGCTAATGGGTGGCCACGCTGAATGGCGGTAACTCTGTGGGATTCTGTATGTATGCATTCATGTATTCATGTGAGTGTGGATTCAGCTGAAACCGTTTGGGTACTTCTTTGTGTTGTTTTTAGGACTCTCATGGTAACTTGTTCAAAAGCAGTTGAAAAATAATTCTCAATTAACTGGCCATGACTAGTGGCCATTGTGTGTTTTGAAATCTTTGAAAAACTATTTCTGGTTTGTTATTGTTTGGGTGATTGTCATGATAGTGTGGTGTGTTCAGGTAGGCCATGCACCCGTAGGAGGCACTCGTGCATCTTTTATTTAGGCAGTGTTGGCAGTAAATGCAAACAAAGGGAAGGCCAAAACACAGCATGGCTTCAGAAAAGCAACAGAACAGAAACAACACCTTGCAGCCTTTATTTTGGCAGTACTGGCGGCAAACGCAAACAAAGGGAACACCAAAACATGACATGGCTTCAGATAAGCAGCAGAACAGAAACAGTCCACAAAGAAAGTGCGTGGTAAATCAGGACAGTTCGGAGGCCTCTTCGAAGTTCACTGTGGTGTAGAGGAGGAAACACCAGATTCAGTTGCTTTGGTCCAACTATTCAGTGTCTTTGCTGCTGAAGAGGCACTACCAGACATACTACTTTGGTTAACTCTGTTACGAGGACAGACAAACGAACAACATGCCACGCTAGCCAGTTGGCATGAGAGAATGGACGCTAGACTCCGGCTCAGGCTGGGTAGATGTATAGAGAGAGAGAGAGAGAGAGACAGAGAGAGAGAGAGAGAGACACAGAGAGAGAGACACAGAGAGAGAGAGAGAGACAGAGAGACAGAGAGAGAGAGAAATGCAGAATAGGTGGCAACAATCAGGTGAGGGGGAGAAACCAAACTAAATGGGAAAGGAGGGGGAGAAGGTGATGCCAAGTTCAGTGCTCTGATGACCTGGATAACCGAGGGCGTGGCATGTGCTGTTCGACCGTGACAGTAATCCACATAATGTATCTCTGTGAGAGGAACTGCTATTAAATAGAATTGGAATAAGATTACTGCACAATGTCTCCTCACTGAGCCGTCATTACCATTAACCAGCTCTGTGACTGAACACTCATTTATGAAATGTTCTTTGGGGACCACATAGTGATTGGGCAACAAGAAAAATATAATTATTTATAATTCAGGATGCACAATATTTCATCTGCTAATTGTTATCACTGTATTGGTCTCTGCAAAACTGATATTGCAGAAGGCTGCAGTATGGAAATGAGCCTCCTTCCAGTCACTGTTTTTGACAGGGTGACCAATCACATCTCCAGGAGAGTGTTCCTGGGTGTTTTGATGAGTTGAGATATTCATGTAATCCAACAAAAGTCTTAATTTTTTTGACCAATCATTCTTGGTTAAAGACATTGATTCGTGAAGGTGTTCTTAAAGGGCCTATTTTATAAAATTTCCTTTTTTCCTTGAAATTTGTTCAGGTTTGTGTTCAGTGTAATTCATATTTCATTCCTATGTGACCATTTTCCAACCATTATGATTAATACTTAAAGCTTTAGTAATTAGAGAATGTTATGATATGAGCTCTTTTAATGTATTGAAAGATACTACAGTCGCAATATGTAGCAGTGGAATCACAATACCCATATTTTGTCCACGTTGTGCGTTCCCTAGTACCACATTATTCCCAAAAAACACCAATGAAAAACCTCAAGAGGCTAAATAGCTTTTATTACTGAGGTTAATGTAATGTAATATTATAATAAAGTGGTATAGTAAATACAAAAATACTTTATTTGCCAATATGAATGAATAACATGAATTACATATGCAAAATCTACTAGGATCATAAATGTAGGTCTAAGTACAGGCACATAAATTGTACAGTAAAGTCTTACAGGTGCGAATGCAAATTGGGCAAGCTTAAAGATCTGAGCAACTATGACAAAGACCAGATTACAATGATCAGACAAAAGGTTTGGAAAATCTTCAGAATGGCTAAGCTGGCGGCAGTGGCCTCTTTCAGCAGGAGATTGCACCCTGCCAGGCTGCACAGCTTGTTCAGGAATGGTTTTAGAAACATGATAAAGAGTTAAAGGCATTACTCTGGCCTCCAAATTCCCCAGTTTACAATCTGATCAAGCATCTGTGGGGCGTGTTGGAACAATAAAGTAGGGCCTGGGGAAAGAAGCTGTGTAGGTACTAGCTGATAGTCTTTTAGGTCTTGGACGGCTAGCAGTGGAAATATCTCATAACATCAAACCCAAATCATACTACTGCATACCAAAATGATCAAAATTACATTTTACATTACATTTTTATTGTGATCTGTTCTTTATACAGAATACCACAATATTGGAATAGCAGCTGGTGGCCTAGTGGTTAAGGAGTTGCCCCTGCAATCAGAAGGTTGTGGGTTTGAATCCTAGCACTGCTAGTGGCATGAGGTGAGGTACCCTTGAGCAAGGTACCGTCCCCACACACTGCTCCCTGGGCGCCCGTTGGTGGCAGCCCCCTGCTTCACTTGGTGAATGGGTTAAATGCAGAGAAGAATTTAACATTGTTCACACTGTGTGCTGTGGTGTGTTCATGCATGACTGTAGGGGGCCACTTCACTTTACTTTACTTTAGTCTATAATGGTCGTATAATTGTATATACTGGAAAAAAAAAACCCTTGTTTGAACTCTTACAGAAGAGCCCCCACAAAGTACTTTTTTAAAACACCTCATCATCTGCCCTTACCAAACTCAAATATCAGTTCTGCTCTGAGTGAAGCAATTTGTTCTTTATGAGCACTGTTGAACAATGCGTGCACTTTAACGCAGAGGAAATTTAGGAAACCCCACATTTGGGCCCCAGTACAATAAACAGTGCAATAAGTCACAAGTCCCTTGTGCCGTGTCACTCTGGCCCACATGGTTAGAGAAGGCATGCACACACAGCCCAGCTTAATTAGTTCACTGTTGCCTCAGCAACCCTGAACAGGCTTGGTCGGGGTCAATAATAGCCCCCTTTAGGACGCCTACCCATAGTGCAACACCGTGCAAGTCTGAGCGATGTAATGAGAGCTCGTGTTCACTTTAAGAGCACCCATGCTGCTGAGGCTGATGTAACACATTCATTAGATAACACCAGCATGTTTACTGCCTTGTGTGTGTTCAAGCGCATCTGCATGCTTCAGGCCATCAGTCTCAACAGCAGAAGCACCACCATGCTGAACATGGGCACTAAACAAATATTTAAAATAGTGGAAGCCTATATTTCCCTAAATCAGTATTCCGTTAAGGGGTTCACAACACAATAGAAATTGGTTCATCGGAAGAAAATGTGTGGCAAAATATGTCAAAATCCAAGTATAATTCTGTATTAGACTATATTTGAACAGTTTGTCTCAGTAATCCTGTTTGTAAAAGACATGTTTGATAGAAGCATTCTGTTTGCTTTGATCTTGAGGAGAATCACTGGCTGTCCCTACTAATTAGTACATTCAGATACTTTCTACAGCAGTTGTTCTTAATTTTTTTCAGGCCAGGACCCCCTTAGCAAGGACAAAGCCTGTTATATCATAACATGATAGACATAAACTGCCTTTCAACTTGTGTACCATTAGACCTCCATTACAAATACACTCCATTTAAAAAAGTAATCGTTAGAATAAGAATGTACCTGATGAATCAGTAAATAGGGTGAGCTTGTCTCTGGCTGCACGGTTATAAATTCTGGGATTGATAAGATGACCCTGAGGTCATCCTCCACATACAAACACACCCTGTGCTCTGTTTTCATGGCAGTCAGTGCAGATGAGGCCTCACAAAGGTTGATAGTAGGAAATGAAAGCAATATTCTCATAGCTTTTGAAGTAAGTTCAGGATACGCCAGTGAGAAGGTGTGCCAAAAGGCTGCATGAGATACTCTGTATGGACAAAAGTATTGGGACACATGACCCTTGCACCAACAGGGACTTTAAAGACAACACATTCAAATAAAGAAATTTTTATACGGAATCAGACCTGTAATGTCTGGTCACCAGAAAGCTCCAGCAGTTGCCCTTCCGCCTTGCCAGGAAGGCTGCTAGTGGTTGTTGCAGCTGGTGTAGATTGATCACGTACCCAGTCCCAGGCGTCAGTGTTGACGTCAGAAAAGTTTGTGCCCGAGTGTTTGCTGAGTGCAGTTAGGTGTGTGGCAGCTCATTTTCTCACTGTATCCAGTAACAGGTTATTTTCATTAAGAAAATCTGAGACCTGGGGAAACATAACCAAAATTCTCTCTTGTATCCTTTTTCTCCTTCATAGCTCAGTTTTCTTGATGAAGGCTATGATTTTGTTACTTGCCTTCAGGACAGAAATGTAACCTCTTTGAATAGAGAAATTGAGACATTTGAGTGAGGGTCAAAGATGTGACGAGCCTTTTTTGGGGTCCGGATACATTAAATTAACAAAAAAGAGAAATAAATACATTTTGAACATATAATGTTAAATTACACTGTCTACTTTATTATTTCAGTTACATTTAGAAAAAAAAATGCAGATGTATGTATAATATAATCTCATGAAGTCCAAAATTGTCATTTAGTGTAATGGTCCGAACCTTAAAATCACTAGTACATCTTTAAATAAATTGATAAAATGACAAACAAAATTACTATTTGACTTTCTAGACATATTTTTATGAGTGCTACTATTGTTGTATTAAAAGCACTTTGTGTTATTGTTTTGTTTTGATATTAAAATCATCAGGGGATCTTTGTCCCTAATATTCGGTTCATTAGAGGTCATTCAGTGTCATGAGATCAATATGCCATTTTGAAATAATTAAAAAATAATGATAGTCACATGACAATCTGTCACATCAACAAAAGGACCCCTGAAGACCCCTGAGGTGATAAAGCAAGGTGAGTCTATCTCTCATAAACATTAGTTTTGTCATCTTTTCATCCTGTGGAGACATAATATAGGAAACAGATTTCATT